>CAIGQQ010036011.1:934941-945104 GCA_903798035.1 Danio albolineatus
CCCCCCCCCCCCCCCCCCGAATTTCTATTAAACACATTTCTAAACATAATAGTTTTAATAACTCATTTCTAGTAACTGATTTATTTTATCTTTTCCATGATGACAGTAAATAATATTTTACTAGATATTTATCAAGACTCTTATATACAGCTTAAAGTGACATTTAAAGGCTTAACTAGGTTAATTAGGTAGGTTAGGGTTTTTAGGCAAGTTATTGTATGATGATGGTTTGTTCTGTAGACTATTGAAAAAAAAAATAGCTCAAAGGGGCTAATCATTTTGACATTCAATTTTTTTTTAAAGAAAAATAAAACTGCTTTTATTCTTGCCGAAATAAAACAAGTAACACTTTCTCCAGAAGAAAAAATATTATCAGACATTTCCAAAATTTGCTCGCTCTGTTGAACACCATTTGGGAAATATTTGAAGAAGAAAAAAATTTAAAGGAGGGCTAATAATTCTGAAAACTGTCCAATGTTAACATTTTTTGTTAACACAGTACACAGTATTTAACTGTAATATGAATTTTACTCTATTTTACTGTAGTTTTGCAGTATATTACTGTATTTTAAAGTTTCATTGTAATTTCAATACAGTACATACGTTAATTGCAATTACTGTATATTTTACAGTAAATATATTCATTACTGTAAATACATATAGAGCAAGATAAATGGTTAACATACGCTGTTAACATTTTTTGCAAATTACACTGTATTTAACTGTAATATATATTGTGATTTACTGTACTACAGTTATGCAGCATGTTATTGTATTTTAAAGTTGCATTGTGAAAATTACTGTATATTTTACAATAACGATTCACCATACTGTAAATACATATACAGCAAAATAAATGACTCTGTAAATGTAAATACAGTATTTTTGCTGTAATTGATTTACAGTAAGTTACTGGTGAACTGCTGTACTGCAAATACACTGTTAATCATGTTTGTAAATTACACAGTATTTAACTGTAATGAGAACAGTATTTTACTGTTATTTTTACTGTAGGACAGTTATGCAGCATATTACTGTGTATTTTAAAGTTGCATTGTGAAAATTACTGTATATTTTATGGTACAGATAAGTATATACTGTAAATACATATACAGCAAGATAGATGGTGCTGTAAATGCAAATAAAATATTTTGCTGTAATTGATTTACAGTAAGTTACTGGTGAACTGCTGCAATGCAACTACACTGTTAACAATTTTTCCAAACTACACTGTATTTAACTGTAATATATATTGTGATTTACTGTACTAGTTATGCAGCATGTTATTGTATTTTAAAGTTGCATTGTGACACCTACTGTATATTTTACAGTAAAGATTCCCCATACTGTAAATACATATACAGAAAAATAAATGACACTGTAAATGTAAATACAGTATTTTTGCTGTAATTGATTTACAGTAAGTTACTGGCCAACTGCTGTACTGCAAATACACTGTTAATCATTTTTATAAATTACACAGTATTTAACTAATTAGAACAGTATTTTACTGTAGGACAGTTATGCAGCATATTACTGTATTTTAAAGTTGCATTGTGAAAATTAGTGTATATTTTATGGTACAGATAAATACATACTGAAAATACATATACAGCAAGATAGATGGTGCTGTAAATGTAAATAAAATATTTTTGCTGTAATTGATTTACAGTAAGTTACTGGTGAACTGCTGCAATACAACTACACTGTTAACAATTTTTTGCAAACTACACTGTATTTAACTGTAATCTATATTGTAATTTATGCAGTTAAGCAGTATGTTACTGTATTTTAAAGCTGCTTTGTAAAAAATACTGTATATTTTACAGTAAAAATATGCAATACTGTAAATACAGCTAAATAAATGGCACTGTAAATGTAAATAAAGTAATTTTGCTGTAATTGATCTACAGTAAGTTACCGCAGATTCTACAGGACAATGTAAACAGTGTATATATAAAACGTTATATATTTTATAAACAATTTTACTTAGCAACGTTTAATTTGCAAACTTTGAGGAAACAGCGATATACTACCATCCCTTCTATATTAAACATTTCAAAGCATAAAGCTCAATAAATCTAGTTCAATTCGTTATTGAACACTGACTAAGGCAATAATCTGCGGTGTTTAATTGCTCATTGATTTCCACATAGTTCTCTGATTACTTTTAACATTTTACACAAACATGTCCAAAATGTTTATTTTCTCATTATATTTAGACTGGTGACAACATCCTCTTTAGCCCGCAGTCATTCACACACAAATGCACTAAATAAATCTAATATAACTGTCACAACAATACTGCCATTGTTGCTTCCTATTGGTCACCCGTTAATTCATCTGAAATTGCAATTGCTTAAAGCATTAATTTACTGCATTCCGTGGTAAATTAGTTTTCGTGTGTGTGTGTGTGAGCTGCCAGCAAGAGGTAAAACTAATGCAGATGGGAATCAGTGGAGGCTGCAGGGATTTTGGATTATCATGCATTTTTATAAACATGGAGTCTCACACCAGTGGTTAATTTACAAACGCAATCATTTTTAATTATGCAGCGGGACCAGATTTAAACATATATAAAATGTTTTGAAAAATTCAGTCTTTTAAAAGCCTGAGGTCAATTAAGCATCTGTAAAACACAAAGCAATATTGATCTGTCGTTTTCTTTTTCTTTTTCAGGGTTGTCTGAAAATGTAATGTGGAGGTTTATCAACTCAAACTAACACCTGCACCTCTTCCAATTCATTTCCAAGGATGACAGTTATGCAATACAGAATATCCTATACATGATTATATTTTTATCTCTTCTCCCTGTTTGCATTATTGCATGTTCTTTGACAGAATACTGTTCAAAATTGATGTCATTGATGTCACATGCATTTGCGGTCTGTCCTTCCTTTCAGATCTGTAAGAAGAGGCAAAAGGTTAGTGTAAGTTAACATCTTGTTAATGTTCTGGAGAAAAAAAGAAAAATATTTGTAATTAAAAACATGGTTACTTTTTGTAATAGGCCGCAATTCAGCAAAAAGCAGCAAAGCAGTTATGAAACACAAAGTGAAAAATGTTAAACATTTTAACTTAATGTGGAGAAATGGTGCATCTGGAATATGCAATATATTTATTTAATGGATTATATCAAAGGCAAAGGCCTCTAGATTACACTTATTTTACCTAAGTAAAATATGATCATGCCTTGATTTTGAATTATTTAATTAGGACAGTAAGGTCTGACTTTGCTTAAACAAAAGTCTTGTCAGGTAACAGAAATAATGCACAGTATAGAATGTAAAGTCATGGTGCAGTGGAAAAAGAATTAATATTGTGTATGACTCCCATGAGCTTGGAGGACTGCATCCATACATCTCTGCAATGACTCAAATAACTTGGAAGAAAGCATTCTTGCAGGACTCCCAGAGTTCATTAAGATTCTTTGGGTTCATCTTCAATGCCTCCTCCTTCATCTTACCCCAGACATTCTCAATACTGGACATGTCTGGTGACTGGGCTGGCCAATCCTGGAGCACCTTGACCTTCTTTGCTTTCAAGAACTTTAATGTGGAGGCTGAAGTTTGAGAAGGAGTGCTATCCTGCTGAAGAATTTGCCCTCTTCTGTGGTTTGTAATGTAATGGGCAGCACAAATGTCTTGATACCTCAGGCTGTTGATGTTGCCATCCACTCTGCAGATCTATGTAACCCCAAACCATGATTTTTCCTTCACCAAACTTGACTGATTTCAGTGAGAATCTTGGATCCATGCGGGTTCCAATAGGTCCTCAGCAAGTATTTGTGATGATTGGGATGCACTTCTGCCACTTTTCCAAATGATCGTAAGTTGAAGAATGAAGTTATTATTTGGTAAAGTTTATTTATAAACTAATTTCGAGAGGATCATGTGCTTATGATTGACACGGCTGGCGAAGAGTCCAGCTTATGCACAATCCACCAATCAAACAATTCCCAACTTAGTATGAATAACCAAAGTATCTTACCTTAGTCATCTTTGTCTTGAAGAATCCCCCTTCCACCACCTCTCCTCCTTTTTCCTCTATAGGGCAGCACGGCGCCCCAGTGGCTAGCACTGTTGCCTCACAGCAAGAATGCCTCTGGTTTGGGTCTCTACCTGGCCAGTTGACATTTCTGAGCGGAGTTCATTTTCTCCCTGTGCTCGTGTGGGTTTTCCCTGGGTCCTCCGGTTTCCTTTCACAGTCCAAAACACAAGACATAAATATATTGACTAAAACAAATCAGCGCCATGGTAAAATTAAATCAGCAGCATACCCTCAAAGCATTTCTTAAGCAGCAGGAGGGCGGGGGGTTCTCGAGATCTACCTGAGCTCAAACTCCCCCCTCACCCTGCAAATGGCAGGGAGCCCAGGGCTCGAGAATCTTATGAGCTCAGGGCTCTCTCCCGGGACAGCATGCCAAACTAGCTTTATTACCAATCCTCAGCTAAGTGTGAACTCTTTGATTGCTCTTACAACTGGGATCCATGACAAGACTTTTGTCAGGTAGTGTATACATATTGCAAGATGCACCATTTTGGTGACCACAATAAATTACATCTAAGTGATTTTTTATACAAATAAAGCACATTATGTGCAAGTTAACTTCTACTTTAATGCTTAAACTTTTTTGATGATAAATAAATTGTCATTATAATGTAGATGTAAATATTAAACAACAATGTACAATATTAGTTGCTGCTTTTGTAAAATATTTTAACTTATTTAGCATTAAAGTGACTTTAATAAATTAAGTTGAATCTCATTGTTATGAAGCGGACAGGAGACAGAGGTAAGTGCACGTTAAGTGGGTTTATTTGAAAACAACAGAGGAGCACAATAGGGATTGCCAGGAGGATCGGTAACAGGATACTTGTATTCCTCCGTGGCAGGGGCGATGGAGCACAAGAGGATCACAGCACACACCAGATACAGCAGACAGGACACTCGGGAACAGGAGGACTCGGGAACAACAGGACGACTAGGATGAAGAGAAGACAGACAGGGTAAGTTCAATGTTCAAAGTGTTGAGTATGCTATCGCCAGGGAATCGCTTAGTGTCCACTTTCGTCGGAACGAGCCTGGACACTAAGCGACCGGAGGGTTGTGACTATATAGTGCTCGTGAGATGTGAAACAGCTGGGTGCTCATCAGAAGGCAGGTGATGGTGATCTTCGTGATTGAGGGACGTGAGAGCCTGACCAATCCGTAACACTCATAGAGTAAAAAAATGTTTTTAATGGTAATAATACATTTTCTTTTTACATATTGAATGTTTTTTTTACTGAACATATTTATCCTGACCTGCACATATTAAAATATTCAAAAGAATAAGTGATCATATATATCTCATTACTTTAAAAAACTGCTTGCTGATGAGTAAATAAATACACCTTTTTGAATTAAACTATACAGAATTAACATTGAGGCTGAACTGTGACAAATGTTTTATCCAATTATTGTTTTGATGCTTGAAAAACCTTTTTCATCTTTGACCCATATTCAATAGTAATGTCAACAATGTAATGTTTATTACAGGATTCACTAGAGGCAGTTTATATATAGTAACATGGCAGTTTTTTATATTGTGCTCTTTAATCATTAACATTTTTCATCTTTGAAATGTATTCCTGTTCCTTGTTCCTGTTCTGTTCTTTTGTTTGAGGTGTCATTTGCTGACTGAACACAAATGCAAATGTTTTATGCACAATGGAGCAAAAAAACAGGCAGATTTATTTGCTTTATTATGAAATTTTCCCAGAGTCACTTTTCACCTGCTTTACATGTTGTTTGCTGAACACACGACTCTAGAACCAGGACCTACACACTACACTGTAATATCCTTAAATTTACAGTTCTTGGATTTTAACCTGTTTTGATACACAAATCTAAATCAGAAAAAGCTGGGACAGTCTGGTACAAAGTAGTGACTTCTAAATTTACTCGGACTTGTATTTGATTGCAAACAATACAACAAGCTTAATTTAATGCGTTCCCCATGATTTATTTGTTTTGTTTTCAAAATAAACATGTATTCCTATTTTGGTTCTTGCAACACATTTAAAAAAAAGCTGGAACAGGAGTAGTTTAGGGCTAGTAATCAGGTAAATTTGTTAAATAATCATGTAGTTTGAAACAGGTGATGTCAACAGGAGATTGTAATTATGATTTGGTACAAAAGCAGCATCCAAGAAAGGTCTAGTCCTTTAGGAGCAAAGATGGGCAGAGGATCACCAGTTTGCCAACAAATATGTGATAAAATAATTGAAATGTTTAAAAACAATGTTCCTCAACGAAAGATAGAAAGACATTTGGATATTTCACCTTCAACAGTGCATAGATTCAAGGAATCAGGAGGAATTTCATTTTGTAAAGGATGAAGGCTGATTTATGCTTCTGCGTCAAGCGCAAACGTATGCTCCGGAGCAGTCTTCGCACGGTCGCATAATCCTTACCGTGGCTGTCGCAGAAGCTTACGTGCAACTCTCAAAAAATGTAACTACAGGTTGCAACGTCATGTAGTGCAAGCTCTGAGATTGGTCGGTTTGATATCGTTGATGAGCGTGGGCGGTGCTGAGAGCAGCGAGCCCAATGGAGCAAGGGTTTAAAAGTGTCGAGTCCCGTGGAGGAGCTCCAGATGGAAACTATTGTTTTGTGTTTACCTCATGATTAAAGTTGTTACACATCTGCTGGTTCCCGCCTCTGAATGAGCGGGTTTTAGCTTCTTGTACATTAAGGCAGCATTAAAAAAAAAAAAACATGAGAGAAGAAAATTCGACACAGAGGAACATAAAGACCTACTGCCAGCTAGCGTTTCGGAAGTGTTATTGCAGAGCAACACAAACAGCACACAGAAGTATAAATGCACAAATACGCGCAAGGTAGGCACCGTGGGTCACGCCGATCATTCATCGCAGAAGTATGAATCAGCCTTAAGGGCAGAAGTCTATGCTGAATAACTGTGATCTCCGATCCCTCAGGTGGCACTGCATCAAGAATTGTCACTCATCTATAAGCAATGTGAACATGGGCTCTGGACTACTTTTGCAAACCTTTGTCAAATACCACAATACGTAGTTACATCCACAAATGGCAGTTAAATCTGTACGGTGCCAAAAGGAAGCCCTATGTTAACATAGTTCAGAAGCGCAAAGTAAATTTAGAAATCACTTTTTTTTATTTGCGTTTTCCGTACTGTCCTAACTTTTTCTGATTTGGGGTTGTATTTTTACTGTAATGCACTTCATTTCTGTGAAAAGTGCAACTGTATTTAAATTAATTTGTACTTACCTTTAAACTTGAACTTTTTTCCATATCTTGACGTGATATGTCCTGATTGATGCTGTACATGTACCTGGTAATAAACCTAGTAATTAAAATCGCAGTATTTTAACTCTCTTATTATTTCTTCAACAACATATTGTTTCAAACTACTAAAATGTCAATGAAAGTCTCATTGTCAGACTGCAGAGTTCAATTTTCAACATCAAAAGTAGACAGAGCAGAGATAAAGGTCGCATAACGCAATTGGTAAATGTAAATACACTCTCAGAAATAAAGGTACAGGAGCTGTCACTGGGGCAGTACCTTTTCAAAAGATACAAATTTTTACTCAAGGAGTCCACAGTGGTACACATTAGTACCCAAATGTACCTAAAAAATACCTTTGAGGTACCATTATGGACCCTTCAGGTACAAATATGTACCTTTTAAAAGGTACTGCCCCAGTGACAGCTCCTGTACCTATATTTCTGAGAGTGTATACTGGGGAAAAGCTGTGAATGACAAAACACAGAACCTATTAATTAACAGATATTGTTTTACAGTGCACAACTGAGAAGTTTACCAAAAATTAAGTGGCTTTAGAGCAAAATACTGAGATTTTACAGAAAACATTGAAACAAAATGAATGACATTTTCACGACAGCCTTTTAATTGTGTCCATGGGGTTCTTGTTAATGTATTCCACTATTGAGCCTTTAAAGAAAGGCAAGATTAAGTCATTCAAAACTGAAACGAAACATTTTCAGCTTTTTTTCTTGTTGAGCAGCATTGAAATGTTCTTTTCATGCTATTCAGCGCTTTGATTCTCCCCTAAAAAGCAGAACTATTATTTACAAATCTGTCATTGTTCTCAATAAAAGGCATCCTTATTAGTAGAATCTGCGTGCATGGAAAGCAAACAGCATTTCAAGAAAGACTGACACAAAATCATCTTTCATCATTGCCAGTTTTTGACATTCATTTCCGCTTTGACCCACATCACAAGATATTTCGAGTCAATAAATTGCAGCTTGATAGGATTTTGAAATGGGACGTTAATCAAAGTAAATATCAAGATTCTGTGCTCTGATAATGGTTTATAAGAGTATTTTATCGTCTCATCTTAGCCTGCCGTTCACCTAGCAAACACTGACTGAGAGGGAAACAGCAAGGCACTGAACTTTAATTAAATATCCAGCCTTAATCCTCATGGAGTTGAGATGCTATAAATAGCAGCATTCAGAAACTGTGAGCATTTTTTTTGAGCGTCTTGCTCTTTTCAGTTTTACATGAAAGCTAATAAGAAAGTATTGAAGTTTCTGCTGCATTTAGTGGAAATCCCCATGAACGCCTTTCCTGTGGCCCTCTATAACATGCAAGCATCAGGATTTATTGAAGCTCAGATTTGTTATCTCTTCCGCTGCAATTACAGTTGCAATTTGCAAAGAAGGAGCTGCGGTTTGTTCGGATAAACAGAACGATCCACAGCCCTGGTTGGAGTCAGGAAATTTGCAGCTTCCCTTCAAATATCAAAACAATCAGCAGGACCTAAACATGAGCCTCACAGTCATGAAACAAAGTGCCCGAAGAGTTTGTCGAAACGCAGAAACAAATCATCACTTAGCATGCTGAGACAGAGAGAGAGACTTCAAAAAATAAAATTAAAGCCACAAACCTCTGTGGGAAGGATGTTTTAACTGGCTGGCGATTGCAAATCAAATCTTCGGCAAATCTTCATGTTGTTGGTCTGTCTGTATGAAGAAACAAAGTTCAATTATCTCTCCTTGAGTTATCCACTTTCTTTTAAATTGCACACTTAAACTGAAATCCACTGCAAATTACTTAGAGTGGTTAAGGTGCAACGTTCCTGCTTTTATACACACTTTGCCAACCAAAGTGAATAATGAATTGGATTCCTTTAATTTTTATGAGCGTGAATTTTGAGTGACTTTGGTTATGTGCCGTATGAACTGAAGCGTAATCGACAACTGGTTGTCAATGTAATTGCCGTGGATGACAGATGAGTACGCTGTGCTGTCAATCCCTGAAGCTTGTGCCAATGTACTGCTGTCAGTCAGAGCTTTCATTAAAAATAAAAAAGCAGAAGAGCAAGAACTGAGGGGTTTTAACACATAGACTGCAATGATAAAATGTTCAATTCATTTTTTTATATTGTTTCAGAATATTTGAATAACATTCCAAGAGTGTGTAAACCCCATTGACTTAAAAGCCATTAGTTACTTTGAAAAAAGTTAGCAACTTGGAACTGCTTAATTTAATTTGATTTACTTAATAATTTTAAGACAACACGTTCACTAACTTTACTCATTAAGTCAACTAATCGCTTTAAAAGGAAAAGGTTAACTCACTTTTTTGAAGAAAAGTCAACTAATTGCTTTAAATGCAACAGGCTAACTCACTTAAAATAAGAAAAGTCAACTAATCGCTATAAAAGCAATGAGTTAACTCACTTAAGAAAGAAAAGTCAACTAATCGCTTTAAAAGTAAAAAAGTTAACAAAAAAAAGAAAAGTCAACTAATCGCCTTAAAAGCAACGAGTTAACTCACAAAAATAAAAAAACAACTTATCGCTTTAAAAGCAACAACTAAATAAAAAAAATAGAATAGTCAACTAATTGCTTTAAAAGCAACAGGTTAATGAATTTTTTTAAAGAAAAGTCAACAAACTGCATTAAAAGCAATGACCTAACTCACAAAAAAGTAAAGTCAACTAATCGCTTTAAAAGCAACGACTTGACTCACCTAAAAAAAAGTCAACTAATCTATTTAAAAGTCAACTAATCGCTTTAAAAGCAATGAGTTAACTCACTTAAAAAAAGAAAAGTCAACTTCCCTCTAAAAGCAACAGGTTAACTACATTTTTAAAAGAAAAAGTC
>CAIGQQ010036011.1:945114-982812 GCA_903798035.1 Danio albolineatus
AAAGAAAAGTAAACTAATCGCTCTAAAAGCAACAGGTTAACTCACTTTTTTAAAGAAAAGTCAACTAATCGCTTTAAAAGCAACAAGTTAACTCACTTAAAAAGAAAAGTCAACTAATCGCTTTAAAAGTTAATTAATCGTTTTAAAAGCAACAAGTTAGCTCACTTAAAAAAGAAAAGTCAACGAATCGCTTTAAAAGCAACAAGTTAACTCACAAAAAGAAAAGTCAACTAATCGCTTTAAAAGCAACAAGTTAACTCACTTAAAAATGAAAAGTCAACTAAACTCTAAAAGCAACAGGTTAACTACATTTTTAAAGGAAAAGTCAACTAATGGCTTTAAAAGCAATGAGTTAACTCACTTAGTGAAGTTTAGTTATAAACTAATTTCGAGAGGAGCGCATGCTTATGATTGACATGGCTGGCCCAGAGTCAAGCTAATGCACGATCCACCAATCAGACGATTCCCAGCTTAGTATAAATAACCAAAGCATCTTACCTTAGTCATCTTCGTCTCGAAGAATCCCCCCTTCCACCCCCTCTCCTCCCTTTTCCTCTAGGGCAGCACGGTGGCCCAGTGGCTAGCACTGTTGCCTCACAGCAAGAAAGCCTCTGGTTTGAGCCTCTTCCCAGCCAGTAGACATTTCATGTTCTCCCCGTGCTCACGTGGGTTTTCCCCAGGTCCTCCGGTTTCCTCCCACAGTCCCACATGAGACATAAGCAAATTGACTTTAAAAAAATCAGTACTATACCCAAATTCCACCAGCAGCATACCCTCATAGCAATTTATAAGCAGCAGGGAGCGGGGGGTTCTCGAGATCTACCTGAGCTCAAACTCCCCTCTCACCCTGCAAACGGAAGGGAGCCCCGGGTTCGAGGATCTTATGAGCTCAGGGCTCTCTCCCGGGACAGCATGCCAAACTAGCTTTATTACCAATCATCAGCTAAGCGTAAACTCTTGGAAAAAAAAGAAAACTCAACTAATCGCTTTAAAAGCAACGAGTTAACTCACATTAAAAAAGAAAAGTCAACTAACCTCTAAAAGCAAAAGGTTAACTAAATCTTTCAAAGAAAAAGTCAACTAACCTCTAAAAACAACAGGTTAACTACATTTTAAAAAGAAAAGTCAACTAATGGCTTTAAAAGCAATGAGTTATCTCACTTTTTAAAAGAATAGTCAATTAATCACTACAAAAGTCAACTAATCGCTTTAAAAGCAACAGGTTTACTCACTTTCTAAAAGTAAAGTTAAATAATCCTGATAAAAGCAACAAACTAACTTTTTTTTTAAGTAAAGTCAACTAATTGCTTTAAGCTGTGGGTTTACTTGCCTTTTTTACCGTAAAGTCAGCTAATCCCTTTAAAGTCAGCGGGTTTACTAAACTTTTTAAAGTAAAGTTAACTAATCGCTTTAAAATAAACAGATTTACTCACTTTTTATGTTGTCAAATAATCAATTTTTTAAAGCAACAGGTTTACTTACTAAATTACTCTAAATTTAAGTCAACTAATCACTTTTTACAATTTGTGCATAATTCTAAACTGATTACATAGTATGCATGGCATACTTTTTTACATTAAAAAAAAATCAATTTTAGCTGTTTACACAGTGATTATGATGGCGTAATTAAAAATAATGTACACTTAAAACCCCATTTTCAAAAGTCTGCATATTTTGGGCCCAAAATTATAAAAAATATTTGTCAATATGTAAACAAGTAATGCCCAAAAGGCAAAAATTGTTTTCTGCTTTGAGTTGAAGATTGTCATGCAAAAATGAACAACACAGATACACACATGCATCTGTTGGCTTTACTTAAAAAGGAAGCAAATCAATTGTAACTGAAACAGTTAAGTTGACTCAACTAAATTCTAATAATTATGCACATTCCTAATTTTTTTTAATGCAACAGGTTCACACACTTTTTTTTAAAGCGAACTAAACGCTTAACATAGAGTAGATACAGTACTGTAGCATTTCATCCACTTCTGTCTGATATAGCATTCATAATATGGTTATCAACACTGATTGCGTTATCATAGATGCTTATAAAAACCCTTTGTTACAAAACAAAAGCCCGCCACAAACACTCATAATGACAGATTGATTCACTGCTCCTCACTCACTCCTATACCACAGCATGACTAAAGTGTGTTTGCTTTGCATGCAGTAGACACTATTTCACAAGCTCTGGTGACTGTGTGTCTGTTTACTCGAAGCTTTCCTCTCTTGTGGTGAGGTCAGTAAATGTCAACATATTTTATTCATGCTTTATGAGAATTCGAACTGACAGTGTGGTCTGCCTATTAGCTCGGATATCGTATTAATTAACTCAGACAAGTCGAGAGACTCATGGATCTTCACAGACAGTGCAACTTCTACAAGCTCCAGACGAGCCAATTACAGGGTCATTTCAAACCTAATGAAGAATAAATGAGAGATGATTAGTTATTCCAGCATACTAGTGCCTGCTTACTAGCGATATCAGAATCAAAGGCCAATGATCAAACGGATACAGTACTTCACCTCCAGAATTCTCATAAATAAGAATAATATGTTTATTTTTTTATTATTATTAAGAAGTTATGCATTCAGATTCAGAGTGACTACCAAAAAGGCTTTAGTCTTCTGAGCGTACTGATTTCCTATTTCAGATCTCCTCAGAGAGTGACTTTATTGCTCTTTTATCGCTCAGGCAGCTTAATGGATTTCTTAGATTCACTCAAGTACCAACTTCGCCTCAGATCCTACCATCATTAGGCATCAACACCAATTCATAATTGTTTGTGAAGCAATAATCTCACAGTACATTTTAATCTACTGTACATCCAAAAGAAATCTGGTAATATGATGAAATGAGAAAAAATGAATATATTAAATGTATATTAAATAAATAATGAACACATTTGAGGATGAGGGGGTTTCAAACAGTAAAAAACAAACACATTCTTACATTAATACACCACAAAACATTGGACATGCTATTTATATTACAAAATGACCCGTTCAACCAAGGCAACATACTGAAATCCTATTTACTTCCGAGACAGATTTTTAAACAGAATCTCCTCCAAGACTTTTCATGCTACATTAACCAAGGTCAGACCTTCAGACTGTTCTGTTCAGTATGCTACCTCTTTCCTAACTGATAAATTTAATAAAACAGACAATTGAATCTACAGTAGAAAAAATCCACAGCAAAATTCACAGCATTGAACCATATCTACTCAGAGACCTTCGGACCTACATCTATCTACTTAGCTATCTATCTGTCTAAAGCCTAACCACTAGCCTAAAACATGCTATAAGCACAATTAGTGCTAACGACATGCTAACCATGTTAAATACTTGATATTATGAGCTAATCTATGCTCTTAATATGCTAACCATAATAGCAATGTGTTCATTAATGCTAGCAACAAAACATGTTAGCAATGTAACAAAACAAGCTTCAACCCTACTGTTGACATTCCAGTTCATGCTAGCAAAATAGTGAGCATGATGGAAACATGTTATTCCATGCGAGAAACATCCTAGTTACATGATAACATATGGTAGAAACATGATCTTTCTCTGTTGAAACATTAGCAAATATGTTAATTCAAGCTAGAAACAATGAAACAAAAAATCTAATCCATAACAATATTCTAATCCATTAGAAAATGTTATTAGAATATGGCTAGCATTACACTAATTAATGTTAGTTGCATGCCAAAACATGTTAGCATTTGGTAAAACAAGATTGAAGCTACTATTACAGCATTCATGCTGACAATGTGTAAACCAGTTTGTGTTAAGGTCCCTAGATTTGATTTGCACTCTGGTACTAGTCAAATCTGAGAAAAGTATAAGTAGAGAAGATAAGTGAGATTTATTTTCATGTATTATTATAACTATTTACAGTACAAGAATTATCTACACTTGCAATGTCTCTCTATATCCTGTTATTGGGCTAAATATTTTATTTGGAATGTCAGGGTTTTTTTTTTTTAAACCCTGACTTAAGCCTAAGCACTAGCCTAGAACATGCTAGAAGCATGTTAATTGGGCTAACAACACGCTAAACATGTTAAATACATAATATTGATGTGCTAATCTATTCTAGCAATATGTTAACGGTTAGAAACATGAAAGCAATGCTCATTTATGCTAGCAACATGCAAAAACATGTTAGCCATATAGCAAAACAAGCTAGACTCCTACAGGTGACATTTTGATTCATGCGAACAAAATGTTGAGCGTGCTGGAAACATCTTAATTTATTCTAGAAACATATGGTAGAAACACGATTATCCTTATCTGTAAAAATGTTAGCAAATATTTTAATTCATGCTAATGAATTAAAATACATTACGACATGTTAGAAAAATTCTAATCCATTCTAATTTATAATAAAATGTTATTAGAATGTGACTAGCATTAAGCTAATTAATGTTAGCCACATAAAAATTTTTTTTAGCATTTGACAAAACAAGATTGAAGCTAACATTACAGCATTCATGCTGACAATATGTTGACCAGCTTGTATTAAGATCCCTAGATTTGATTTGCACTCTGGTACCTAGTCAAACGTCAGAAAAGTACGAGTAGAAAAGATAAGTGAGATTTATTTTCATGTATTTACAGTACAAGAAATATCTGCACTTGCGATTTCTCTCTATAACTGGTTGTTGCACTGAACTCTGTCTTGGGAACGTCAGGCTTTTTTTAAAACCTTGACTAAAGCCTAACCACTAACCTAGAACATGCTAGAAGCATATTAATTGTGCTAACAACACGCTAAACATGTTAAATAGATGATATAAATACATATCAATCTAATGTATTCTAGCAATATGCTAACCATGTTAGAAACATGAAAGCAATGTTCATTTATGCTAGCAACATGTTAAAACATGTTAGCCATATAGCAAAACAAGCTACAATCCTACAGGTGACATTTTAATGCAAGGAAAATGGTGAGCATGCTGGAAACATGTAAATTCATTCTAAAACATCCTAGCAACATGAAAATATATGGTAGAAACATGATTATCCTTATCTGTTAAAATGTTAGCAAATTTGTTAATTCATGCTAAAAACGACATGTTAGAAAAATTCTCAATCATTCTAGTTTATAATAAAATATTAGAATGTGACTAGCATTCAGCTAATTAATGTTAGCCACATGCTAAAAAAATGTTAGCATTTGATAAAACAAGATTGAAGCTAACATTACAGCATTTATGCTAACAATATGTTAACCAGCTTGTATCATATGGGTGTATAAGTGTTTTCCAGTGCTGGGTTGCAGCTGGAAGGGCATCCGCTGTGTAAAACATATGCTGGATAAGTTGGCAGTTCATTCCACTGTGGCGACCCCTGATGAATAAAGGGACCAAGCTGAAGAAATAGAATAATGTATAGAATAATACATAATTATCGCCATATCATAATTGGCTTAATCACTCTGTCTCCTCTCCACCAATCAGCTGGTGTGTGATGTGCAGTCTGGCGCAATATGGCTGCCGTCACGTCATCCAGGTGGATGCTGCACACTGGTGGTGGATGAGGAGACCAAACACCACCCCCCACCCATTGTGTAAAGCGCTTTGAGTGTCTAGAAAAGCGCTATATAAATGAAAGGAATCATCATTATTATTATTATTATTATTATTATTGTTGTTGTTGTTGTTGTTGTTGTTGTTGTTGTTGTATTAAGATCCCTAGATTTGATTTGCACTCTAGTCAAATTTGACAAAAGTATGAGTAGAGAAGATAAGTGAGATTTATTTTCATGTATTATTATAACTATTTACAGTACAGGAAATATCTACACTTGCGATTTCTCTCTATATCCTGCTGTTGGGCTAAATTCTGTCTTGGGAACGTCAGGTTTTTTTTCCCATCGTCTATCTATAAAAGAGTCAAATGCACGGCCGCTCAACTGATCAAACATCAAACCTTGGAGAGGCTTTCAGTGGATGTCTAATGAGACCACAGGGATTTGCTTTGACTCATCAACAACATCTATCAAGTGTTTCACCAGCAGAGGATCAAGGTGTATCGTGATACACAACGTTAGATGCTTGCTTTTGATTTTTAGCTTCAGAAAAACATAAGGAACATCTTCATTTCGGTCTGCACCTGCCTACTTGTTTACCAGTCCACGCGAAAGAGTCTTAACAAGCTGCGTTTGTCCAGTGGGAATCTTAAAGCCGTGGGGATGTTTTATGCAGTTATATTCCATTATTTTGTGAATGTTAAATGCCTGAATCATGAAGGAAACATGCTTTGATTGACAGCCCTAAATTGCTCTGCGCCATTCTGGCTTCCTCAGATGCCCCCATCTAACGTATAAAGCGGCTTGTAAAAGCTTTTGACATTACAAGTCAAAGTGGTTGAATGAATTTTGAAGAAAAGTTATTAGTCAGTCCATTAGGAGTCCTGCGACTGTTAATTGCACAAATGAAAGTGAATTGCTAGATTGGAATAGACTCGCATTAGTGCCTCGCATATTAGCGGTAATGCTTTAGAGTTGGTGCATGCTCTATTAAATACTTTTTCAAAATTTGGCAGAAATATTAACGCACTGCTTTCTCTGTCTTGCCATGTGAGGCATTAAAACTTACACTGATGCAGGCAATTTTTGGTAGGCCGACTATTAAAGTTTGCTATTACCCCGAAAACAAAAGAATATGTTGTATAAATAACTGAATATACGGATAGTTGTCTTGCTACTGTATATCTGCAATAATAAAACATGATACACAAGCATTAACAGTAATATGAAAGTATGCAGTTATTAATTCAGCAATATTTTAAAGACACAGTATGTCATTTTCACCACTAGAGTGTGCATATTCACAACAAATAAAAGCTTGATGCATGGAATCATGGGAGTTGTGGTCTTCATTACATACTACAAGACTCCAGAAATCATTTTCATGAATAAGTTAAAGTATTCAACATTCATTATATATAGTATAAAGCAGAGTAATGTTAAAAGCTGTTAAAGTTAAAAGAGCGCTGAAGCAATTATTAATGAGAGATTAGCGCAACTAAGCAGCAGAGCTTTTATTATGCCACATTCAGGCACTTCCGGTTCTTTCACTCGTGATTACATGGAGACGAAGTAATGCTGTTTTATGAGACTAAATACATTTTAGGCTTCTGTTATAATGCTGCTCTGTGCAGTCTAACAAAAACATGACCTCATTAGCATGAACACACAGCACATGCTCCATCTCAATAGCTAAAATGACTTATTTCTCTGGATTTAAACATTATTTGAAACATTTGGCATGCTGTCCTGGGAGAAAGCCCTAAGCTCATGAGATCCTCGATCCCGGGGCTCCCTCTATTGCAGGGCGAGAGGGGAGTTTGAGCTCAGGTAGGTCTCGAGAACGCCCCTGCTTGGTAATAATGAATGAAATTATGAATAACTATACTGAATTGATCGCTCATCTCTGGTGTTGACTTGTTTTGGTCAATTTACCTATGTTACATGTTTTTGGTCTGTGCAAACTCCATACGGAAATGCCCACCTGGCCAGGAAAAAACCCAAGCCGGTGACATTCTTGCTGTGAGGCAACAGTGCTAACCACTGGGCCTCTGTGCGGCCTTGTCGAGGGAAAGGGGGAGGAGTAGGGATGGAAGGGGGGATTCTTCAAGATGAAGATGGCTAAGGTAAGACACTCTGGTTATTTGTAGTGATTAGGAGTCATCTGATTGGTGGATCGAGTGTTAGCTAATGCGGTATCGGCTGCTATCAATCATAAGAATGTGCTCCTCTCGAAATTAGCTAACGAATAAACTTCACTAAGTGAATGAAAACATCCTGCAAAGTTTTAAATCTGAAAGTGCACCATATATACAGGTATTGTCTCTTTAAAAAAAAAAGTTGAGACATTTAAACCAGTCGTTTTTAGAGAGAAATCACAAGTGTGGATATTTCCTGTACTGTAAATAGCTATAAAATCTCACTTTTCTTCTCTAGAGTTTCGTAACTACTCATACTTTTCTCAGATTTTACAAGAGTGAGAGATCTTAATACAAACTGGTTAACATATTATTATTATAAATGCTTTAATTTTGCTTTAGCTAATGCTAACATGTTTTGGCATGCGGCTAACATTAATTAGCTTGAGCTAAAAATATTAAGCTCAGCGACTCGTTTGGGAGTTAAAATAAATGCATATTATAAGACACTAAAATAATGCATATCAAACTGTTTTTGGGGACTCCTAAAACCAAAATATGAAACTTTTCATTCATTCATTCATTTTCTTTTCGGCTTAGTCCCTTTATTAATCCGGGGTCGCCACAGCGGATTGAACCGCCAACTTATCCGGCATTTGTTTTACACAGCGGATGCCCTTCCAGCCACAACCCATCTCTGGGAAACACATCCATACATTCTCATACATACACTATGGACAATTTAGCTTACCCAATTCACCTGTACCGCAAGTCTTTGGACTGTGGGGGAAACCGGAGCACCCGGAGGAAACCCACGCAACCACGGAGAGAACATGCAAACTCCACACAGAAATGCCAACTGGCCCAACCGGGACCTGCCCCAACCGGGGATCGAACCAGCGACCTTCTTGCTGTGAGGCGAACGTGCTACTCACGCGCCACCGTGGCGCCCAATATGAAACTTTAATAATCCATAATATGTGAACAAGAATAGGTAATGCAGGTATGTTTAAAAGTGTTGTAATGCTTTGGTTAAAATGGTACTCGAGCATACAGAGCTTCTGGCCTTTTTGTGATGCTGTACACATGGTAGTAGACAGCTTGTGTAATTGCACAGTGACTAAACTGGCTCTATCTTTTCCTCCTCCTACTGAACAGTGATGTATTGTGTAACAGATTTTCTGTGATAACACTGATCTAATTTTCGTAACCGAGCTGATGCTGAGAAAATAGATATGATGAGTCTTATATGGCCTTTAAAATCAGAGCAGTCCAAAAATATGCTCACAAATCTGCAATATTTAGAAACGCACAAAACATGAATATAAAAAGTAAATAAAGCTAAAGCTATAAGCTAAAATAAATAATAATAAATAAATAAAACTGAAAATGTAATTACTGAATACTAAAATGTATTCACCAAGAATGTTATTTAAATCATTAAATAAAATAATAATGATCGTAACCTTACAAGTATATCACATAAATAAAAAAATAAAAGGTTTTCAGCTTAATCTTAATGAATCTTGTCCTATATTTTGATTTACAAGCAAATAATACAACTAACTATAAAAAACTATCAAACAATCTAACAAAACAATTAACTAACATATAAAAAATAATAGATGGAAAAAGAAAAAAAAATACATAAAAGAATGAACGGATGAATGATACTGGCTGGAGAAAAGCATGCACAACACAACATTTTCAAAACAGAATATGTGTGTTGACAGCAGGACAGAGAAGCCTGCAGGAAAGAAAAATGACAATAAGATTACTTTAATATCTCAGTTGCTTCTCCTAGACAGCGAGGGGATTAAATTGAGCACTTTTGGTCTGATATTGTACACAATAGACAGCCTGTGTCTAAAACCAGTTATTCTGTCACACTGACAGTTTTTCCTCAGTCTTATACAGCATAATTCAGTTGAGATGAAGGTAAAATCAAGTCAGTCAGGCCAAGTGTTTGTGTTTCCTGCTCAAAAGACCATTCATTCATCCATTTTCCTTCAGCTTAGTCCCATATTTTTCAGGGGTCGCCACAGTGGAATGAACCACCAACTATTCTGGCATATGTTTCAGTCGCAATCTAGTACTGGGAAACACCCATACACTCATACACCATACGGACAATTTTTGTTTTACCCAATTCACCTCTAGACTGTGGGGGAAACCAGAGCACCGGGAGAACACCCATGCAAACATGTGGAGAACATGCAAACTCCACACTGGAATGCCAACTGGCCCAGCCAGGACTGCTAACCACTGAGCCACAGTGCTGCTCCTCTCAGAAGACCAGCATATGCTCTTTTTGATGCTAAAATTTCCCATTGGCACACTTTAATATCAGGTTTACTAACCAGTTATTACCCACAAACTAAATCAGTGCGACTGTTGGTGTCAGCAGGGTCGTTGTGATGTAAGCTGTCTGGAGCTGATGAAGTTCAAGCAACTTTTTTTTTTTAAGTTAACAGTTTAGCATTTCTTGGCATTGAAAACTGCCATGGGCTGTATCTTTCAAACCTACTTTTAATTAAATCATGACTCACTAGCTGTCTTCCTTCAAGATGTGCTGTAGGAGGGATTCAGTACTAGAGCATGTGAAATTTATGTTTATATAAATACACACGTACCACCTACTAACAAACAGTGCAGTATTGTGTAACAAAGTCTCAGTGAGAACACTGTTAGGCTGAAAAAAATGGCATCTGGAAAAATGTAAATTTGTAAACTCATCATATACAGTTATAATTATTAGCCCTCATATGGTTTAACAGAGAAAAGAAATTTACAATCATTAATTTATTCTTTTTCTTGTCGGCTTAGTCCCTTTATAATCAGGGGTCGCCACAGCGGAATAAACCGCCAGCGTTTCCAGCATATGTTTTACGCAGCGGAAGCCCTTCCAGCTGCAACCCATCACTGGGAAACACCCATTCACACTCATACACTATGGGCAATTTAGCTTATCCAATTCACCTATATGACATGCCTTACAGGAGCACCCAGAGGAAACCCACGCAACCACGGGGAGAACATGCAAACTCCACACAGAAATGCCAACTGACCCAGCTGAGGCTCGAATCAGTGACCTTCTTGCTGTGAGGCAACAGTGCTAACCACTGTGCTGCCATTAAGTAATTTATAATAATTCATTTCTTTTGTCTTTGTCTTAAAGACAGGACATAATATTTTACTGCTTATTTTGCAAGATGCTAGAGTTAAGTGCAATTTAAAAGATTACCTTGGTTTATTAGGTCACTGGACAAGAGTGTTTTGCTCTGTAGCCAACTGAAAAATAAATTCTTAAAGTACTACTGTATACTGACCTTAGCAGTTTTTATATTTTTTTTTTTGTTCCAGTCAATTATACTAAAATAAATAAGACTTTCTTCACAAGAAAAATATAATCCAAAGAAGAATGTCCTTGTTCTGTTAAACATCACTTGTGTAAGTTATATATAATAACTTACACTCATCGGCCACTTTATTAGGTACACCTGCTTGTTTACATGCTTGTTAACGCAAATTTCTAATCAGCCAGTCACATGGTAGCAACTCAACTCATTTAGGCATGTAGACATGGTCAAGATGATCTGCTGCAGTTCAAACCAAGCATCAGAATGGTGAAGAAAGGTGATTTAAGTGACTTTGAACGTGGCATGGTTGTTGGTGCCAGACGGGCTGGTCTGAGTACTGTACTTCAGAAACTTCTGGGATGTTCACGCACAACCATCTCTAGGGATTACAGAGAATGGTCAGAAAAGGAGAAAATATACAGTGAGCGGCTGTTCTCTGGGTGCAAATGCCTTGTTGATGCCAGAGGAGAATGGCCAGACTGGTTCTAGCTGATAGAAAGGCAACAGTAACTCAAATAACCACTCGTTACAACCGAGGTATGCTGAAGAGCATCTCTGAACACACAACACATCCAACCTTGAGGCAGATGGGCTACAGAAGCAGAAGACCACACTGGGTGCAACTCCTGTCAGCTAAGAACAGGAAACGGAGGCTACAATTGTCACAGACTCACCAAAATGGGACAATAGAAGATTGGAAAAATTTTGCCTGGTCTGATGAGGCTCGATTTCTGCTGCGACATTCAGATAGTAGGGTCAGAATTTGGCGTCAACAACAAGAAAGCATGGACCCATTCTGCCTTGTATCAACAATTCAGGCTGCTGGTGGTGGTGTAATGGTGTGAGGATATTTTCTTGGCACACTTTGGGCCCATTAGTACCAAATGAGCATTGTGTCAACGCCACAGCCTAGCTGAGTATTGTTGCTGATCATGTCCATCCCTTTAAGACCACAGTGTACCCATCCTCTGTTGGCTACTTCCTGCAAGATAACGCACCATGTCATAAAGCACAAATAATCTCAGACTGGTTCCTTGAACATGACAATGAGTTCACTGTACTCTAATGGCCTTCACAGTCACCAGATCTCAATCCAATAGAGCACCTTTGGGATGTGGTGGAAGATTCGCATCATGGATGAGCAGCCGAAATATCTGCAGCAACTGCATGATGCTATCCTGTCAATATGGAGCAAAATCTCTGAGGAATATTTCCAGTACCCTGTTGAATCTATGCCACGAAGCATTAAGGAAGTTCTGAAGGCAAAAGGGGGTCAAACCCGGTACTAGTACAGTGTAACTAAAAAAGAGACGGGTGAGTGTATATATCTGTATATCTGACTGTAACTTAATTTGATTGTAATGCAACAATGTTCACTCTTTGTAAAGCTGCTTTGAAACAATAATTATTGTAAATAGAGCTATACAAATAAACCTGAATTGAATGGAATTGAATTAATTGTTGTCTCACAAAGCAGCAGAGCTCTTATAATAAAACACCTGCATCACCTTTATTTCAACTTTTGTTCTTTGTTCTTTCTAGGCACACTTGTAGCTCCTTTTCCTGTTACCTATAATTCCCTTTTCTGTCCTTCTTCCCCACCCCCCTGGCACTCCAGACCGCAGAACAGAGAATTAAGTGCTCCTGCAACCTCACTTCCTGCCATTCAGAGCCATTTCCTCCAGGAAGCATCTGCTGCTCTCTCATGAAGCGGCCTGTTAGAGGAACAGAATAATAATACGGTGTTAGTCATGGGACATTCAACACCACATTAGTCCCATGTGAGCTCTTGAAAACACACGCGGAGATCAATCAACACGCATTTGAATCTGACAGCTTTGAGCGTGACATGTAAACAGTGGTATAGTACTACTGTACAGAGCAATCCCTGATGTAATGAGCAACGCTTCCTGGTATTTTTCCCAGAGTTGTTTTGTTACAGACACAATGAACAAGTGAAATAAATGAGAAAAGTGCACTTATGAGGCAGTTGTAATCAGTAAAGTAACAAATAACAAATAGTCAAATTTTATTAAGTACATTTTTTTGTGATGTATTGGTTATTTTACTCCACTATTTTACTTCAACCTGCAGTCACTACTTGATATGTTTGTCTTTTTCTTGTCTACAAACATTGGCTAAGTAGAATAAGCAGCTGCAAGAAGCTGCAACCCATCTCTGGGAAACATCCATACACACTCATACACTACGGAAAATTAACCTATACCACATGTCTTTGGACTGTGGGGGAAACCGGAGCAACCGGAGGAAACCCACACGACCACGGGGAGAACAAGCAAACTCCACACAGAAATGCCAACTGACCCAGCCGAGGCTCGAATCAGTGACCTTCTTGCTGTGAGGCGATCTTGCTACCCACTACGTCACCGTGGCGCCTTTTATGTAATGTTTTATATAATATTTTCAATCAATATTTCAGCAGATAGTAGGCCAGATTAACATGTAAAAATGCTAATGCTTGAAAATAAAGAGTAAAGACCCCTGCAAATACAATCTAAATATTCTTAAATGCACTATAACATTTTAAATAATAAATATTTATTTATCACTGATTTTGAAGTGCCCTTGATATCAATGAGCATTATAATAACATACTGAATTACTGAACATCTGCATATGTCTACATGTAATGTATTCTCACATTAATCTCACATTTTAAATTTATAATGCATGGTTGGCACTTAACCTAACACTTAAACACCCTTTAAAGAATATGGCACTTATGTGAGACACATTTTTAATTAGCTGGGTGGAATAATTTTCACAGCTTAATGTGGTATATGCGCAATAGTGTTTTTCAGCCAATGATGAACTTCCGGTGAAAGCTTAATGTGACTATGTTCAATTTCATAAGGTTCCTTTTACAGCATCGATGTTGTAATGTCATTTAAATATAATCACTTAATAGACTTCAGCATACATTTCAACCCAGGTTAATTCTGAGAACGTAGTCCTAAGTATGTTTTTAGAGGCCGCAGAATATGTCAAGGGAGGTATGTCTTTTTGCACTTTTTGTTTTCACGAATCCACGAGAGGCCCCTGTGTACGCTTTTCGAGATCTAAAATGTCTCTCGCGAGTGCCGTTCGCGCCTGCTGTTCTCACGTAAACCCACTACAGGCCGCTGTCGACTGACTGTTTAGCTGACTGAATGACTGACTGACCGACCAATCGACTGACCCACAATTCTTCCCTAAACCAAACCAAAATTTTATTGATTGACCCGCCCACACAGTCCCATAAACCCAACCAAGAATTTTTTCAATTCAATTCAATTCACCTTTATTTGTATAGTGCTTTTCAAAAAAGCAATCCAGAAAAAAATAAAAACCCTTGTCTCATTTTTAGCACATTTTCAGACTTTACTATGTTCTCACCCTGTTATTTACTGGTTTATTTTATTTTTTGGATTCTGTTTTTGTCTTACTTGCTTTCTAGAACCGATTCTCACCGGACTCGAACCCTGTCGTCGTGGTCAACTCCTCTCTGCGTCTCAAGTCCGCCGATGTACATGGCGAGCTAACGGGAAAAACTGATTGCCGGAGGAAAGCAGTAAGCAGTCAGCTGGTAAGCGCGAAAAGGAACGGCGACACACCGCCCCGTAGCGTTCGTTTAAAAAATTTAACGCAGCCATTCGTACCTCTGACCACATAATGTGCGATCTCCAGAAACGTACGTGGGACGAATGAGCCTGTGTTGATTCATTTAGTTTTTCAAGCATAAAACGAGATAACAATAGCGCCGTCAGAAGCAGCAGGCGAGCGCAAAACTCCATTGAAAATACTGGTGGAAAATGGAATTTAATGTAGGGCTTCTTGCCTGGTCTGAGACCCACTTAGTATCGTATATCTATCAGGCAATGAAGATCACTGATTTTTACAGAAATCAGACCTTAAATGTGATGATTGTATAATGGAAAGACAGTTCACCGGAAGCCCTGGGGCTGGCTGGCTGAAAATTAAAAGTGTGTGTACATATACCCAATTTTCACTATTCCTCAGTACTTAGTAGAAGGGCTACTTTTTACTGATAGTTTGAGTAGTATTTACAACAGATACTTTTATTTGTACTACATTTTTTTTGAGAAGTAATGATGCTTTTAACTGAGTATGTTTTTTTAGGAGGTGATGGGTGTGGATGCATGAACAGATTATCTGACCTGTGCCAAAAAACATTAATTAGGCAAGTAAGGTTAATTAGGCACGTCACTGGACAACTTTTTTTTATACTGTAGCCAGTTAAAAAAATAAAAGTCTTAAGGGGGCTAATACTATTGATCTTAGCAGTTTTTAAATTACTTTTTAAAATTCCAGTCAAGCTAAAACAAATAAGACTGCCCAGAAGGAACATGTTATAGGAAATACTGTGAAAAAATATCCTGGATCTGTTAAACGTCACTTGTGAATTATTTGGAAAAAAAAGAAATAAAATTCACAGGGCGGCTAATAATTAAGTCTTTGACTGTATTTGGCACAGGTCTGCTTGCACTGCTTATTTTGGAAAGTAATGATACTTTTACTATAGTTCGATTTTTCACTTCTCTATTTCTCTCTTCAGTTTGGTTATGATGAAACCTGAAACCTTCAAGGAGATGATGGGTGTGGATGCATGAACGGTTTATCAGCCCTATGCCAAGAAACACAGGTTTCCTCGTCTTTTAGAGCTCATCCATCACTCTGCTGTGGGAGTTTGGCAGTGGGATTGTGTATTATGGAAGCTTTAGTTTCACCAGGAACAGATTTTTGTTCATAGTTGCGATTGTTTTGCTTCGGCAGCACCACCACCCAAGAGGAAGCGAATGGCTGTATCAAGGCTGAACAGACTTCCTGTGCTTGTTGTCTTGGGAGGACCTCACAGGGACGGCTAAGAAAGCCAGGGGGGAAAAAAGCAGACAATATCATTTTAGTTTGAGTCTGCGAGCAGAGTGCAGACATGGATTTCTGGATGGTGTTACATCTTGTGAGCCTTTTTAACATGGCACGTTGTTCACCCGTATTGTCCTCTTACACCGTTCACTTGAACAAAAACTCATTTAAAAATGCTCTGGATTATTGCAAACCTGGAAGTTTCCTGACCGACATTCCGGATAAAAAGGAAATGGACAAGATCCTAAAAACAATCTGGGACAAGACCAACAGAACGGCTACTTCATTTTGGGTTGGACTAAAGAAGGATAAAGGTGTGTGTGTTAAACAAAGTTTACCTCTTAAAGGATTCAACTGGACAGTAGACAACAGTGCTCAATCTGAAGGCAACATCTGGAAATCCGAGCCTTCGCCCACTTGTACGGATGTTCGTTGCGGGCTACTTTCAGTGGAATATGGAAACTCCGGCGTGACAAACAACGGATTTGTGGATGCAACCTGCAAACAGGAACATCCCTTCATTTGCAAGCGAAACACGAAGACGGTGTGCCCACAACCACTGATATATGACACAAAGTACATAATCGACTATCCGGAAGATCCGTACACACGTCAGATTGTTTGCAATTCTGGTGCCAATTACACTTTGACATGCTCACATGATTTAGTTTGGACCATAGTTGGAATGGAAAACACTGATGTGTTTGACATCTGCCTGGAATGTAATAATGGCAACAGGAGGGATGCATTTGGAAACTGTGTGGATGTAAACGAATGTGTTGACTCAAAACAGTGCAAGGACGGGTGCAAAAACACAGACGGCTCCAATATTTGTGATGAACTTCCCACCACTCATTCAAGTGATGAGGATTCACCTAATGATGAGGACAAATCTGTGCAACCTCAACCTACGGTTCTGTCTGAGGACGTCAGAATGAATGGCACAGGGGTGCAGATTGAGGAGAGCGTTGGAGACATTTCAAATATCATAGTACCTGTGATTATAGCACTGCTGATTTTCATCGTACTGCTGGTCATCGTTGCAGCCATTGTGAAAGGATGCCTCAGGAGGAGAACCATAAAACGGGCCCGGAGGAAGGCGGAGGCTGTGGCTCTGAATGGATCCAGCTCCATGGAGAAGGTGAATGAAAAAGAGGAAACCTAAGTGGGAGAGACTGTGCAAATGTGACAGATAACTCAACGTGACACATGTGGACGACTACAGAGAGGGCTTACTGGATGATATTACTCTCTCGGAACATTTGGGCTTGAGGTCTAGAGTCATAAGAGAACTGTGTAAACGCTGCCTTTGAATTTCATTTGTCATTCCCGTCTGTTTTTATTTTTTACTCACAGTTGAAATCAGGGTCTTTCTGCTCATGTGGATTTTGAAATTAGTGATTATGTGTATGAAAATAGCGTACTTTGTCATTGTTTACTCTTCCATAGCTGATATTTAAATGTGCCGCCGAGATGTGAGAACTGTAGATGATGTGATGTTACTGCCGTTGGATCTGTTTTCTAATTATATATTTAGCAGCATTGGAGATTTATGTGTGGAGGTTCATAAATAAAGGTGGATTTTAAAGCTGTAAGCCGCTGTTATTATTATTTTTTTCTTTGAATACCACACCCAAACAGTACATGCTCAGTTTACAGATATAGCTCAAATATATGTACTCTGAGAAAATGTTTCTGAGACGATTTGTAAACAGCAAACCAGAGTGGCTTTAACGCAAATGTAGTACCTTTAAAGTGATAATTCACACAAACATTGCAGTTAATTTACTGACCTTCATGCCAACCAAGATGTAGGCGATGTTTATCTTAAGCAGAGTATTAAAGTTACACTTCAGGTACATTCTTTTAACTGAAACTGCAGTCTGTTATCGATTTAGAAAAAGGACATTTTGATGGTTAAAACAAACATAATTGACACAAATGTTTCCCGATGACTCAGCAAAACATGTGGTCTCTGTAAAAAACAAACAAACAAAACATTATTCACCTTTAATCCACCTCACCAGCGGTAGTCTGAAGCACAATCTTCATGCCATGTGATGACGTACTGTATGAAGGAAAGCAAACACGTGAGCTAACACTGTTTGTTTACAACAGGAAGAAAAGACTTGTTGTTCATCAAAACTACTTGTGCTTATAGATGTTGTATATAAATATACACTTTTTACTCAATAAAAAAAGGATATACATACATCTTGGATGGCACGAGGGCAGGCAAATTAACATCTAGTTTTTATTTTGGCTGAACTATATGCTTTAAAAGTACACTGTGTTTTAGGCTGATCTGGCAACTTTCAATGTGGCTGCAGTGTCATGAAGGGTTAAAGTTATTTAAAATTTATATATACATATTTTATTAGTATTATCATTTGTGTTAAAAGTTAAATTGAAAAAAAAAAACATGAAGAACAGCTTATAGAAAAATATATAAAAAGTGAAAGATATTCCAATATGTCACATATTTGATCTTGAAAATCAAATTATTTGGCACAATTTGCAAAAATCAATAAACACATTGTGTTATTAAAAGGATAGCCATAGATCAGTCTTGTATTAGCCAGGGGGGTTCGGGGGGTTCGAAGGCCTCACCCTCCAACTGACAAAGGTCCAGTATTTGTCCCATACATGACCTCATTTGTGCTATTTTGACCATTATGCCATCAAATGATCAAAATAACCCATCGAAAAAGGCTTTAAGACCTAAAGTAAGACCTGCAAATGAAGTATATATTCGGTGTATTGTTGTCAACTAGAGAAAATATTTTACAAGTAACTTTTATTTTAAATCTTGGACCTTACTCTTGAAAGAAAAAATGAGCAATAAAATGTTGTGAAACACCAAAGGTGGCCCATGTTAAAGTTACTTATAATACTTATTAGGCTATTCCTGTTATCCATGAACTATCAAATGCACTTTTTACAAGAGAGGTAAGAAAAATCATGAAGCTCCATGTTATTATCATTATTAGAATTTTTTTATTATTCAAATGGCCAAATTCTGACTGGGGAAAGTTGAATGTTCTGGCCAGTTTGTTATTTGCCTAATAACTGACAATAGGCTACAGAATTTCACTCAAAACTTTAACTGATTCCTATTTTTTACCCCCTTGTGATGATGTAATAAATTTGCATTTTAAATATAAGTAGCCTATTTTTCATATTTCTTTATTCTAAATCTTTAACAAAATGTTTTAGTGCATAAAAAAGTGTGACCATCTAACAAACAAATTGAGCAAAAAAAATGCTTAAAATGTCACTAAAATGCAATATTTAAACCTCGTAATTAAATAGAAAATGAGGCGAATAACTGCAGAAAGTCCACTTTTTGAGAAAAAAGAAGAACCACCCCTTTCACCAGGCTGGCTACGGGCTTGTATTAGACCAGCGTTTCTCAACCAAATTCCTGGAGGACCACCAACACTGCATGTTTTGGATATCTCTTTTCCCTGTTACACCCATTACAGGTCTTTCAGTCTCTGCTAATGAACTGATGATCTGAATCAGGTGTAGGAGGCCTGGGCAATGTGCAGAGCTGGTGGTCCTCCAGAAACGTGGTTGAGAAACACTGTATTAGACTGACACTCTCCCTGCATATCTTTTACAGATGTGCTCGACATGTGCCATAGACAAAACAGTTCGATTTTGTTGATGTTGTATATGCAACACTTTTTAAAACTAACATTAAATTCTGAGGCGGTTCATTCCGCTGTGGCGACCCCAGATTAATAAAGGGACTAAGCCGAAAAGAAAATGAATGAATGAATGATTAAATGCCGAACAACCCTCACTCGTGACGTCATTTGCACACTGCGATTGGTTTTTCTTTTAAAGACTTGCATGCCTAATTTGTCGGAGTGTCGTGATAAGGCAACGGCGGTTCTGGTTTTATTTCATTGCAAAGACACAACCCAAAAATAAACGAGATATATAACACTACATCGTTTCTGCTTTGTAAGCACTGCAAGTGTCCATCAGAAAACACAAATCTAATTTTACCACATAATACACTGAGAGTTAAAGCCATTTCCTGCATTTTATTCCATTTTAAAATAAACATTTAGTATTTGGCTATGGTTATTCCTCTTTTTTAATCTGAACGTCACACGTTATTTCCACGTAGACTTTATAATAACTTTCACAAGTCATTCAAAAACATCATATAATGTTTAAAGCATGATAAAAAAGTTAATGCACATTCATAAATCGACTTGAAAGCGCATCAACTTAAAATTAAGCATTATATGTTAATAATGAAAGTTAGTACAAAGTCTCACCAAAAAAACAAAAAAACAAACAAACAAACAAAAAAACACATACTGATATGACAGATAACAAAAAAAGTCTTTATCCTGGCTGCAGTCCTATAGTGTTGTAGTTCTGGATGTGCATGTGCCATTCCTGTACGTGCTGTCCGATTCCAGATTGTCCGGTTGAAAGTCATCCACACTATATCCCCGACTCTTCAGGGCCGTGGCATAGTAATCTATGGGCTCCTCCGTGGCGTTCTCCCACCATCGGAGGCATAAAATCCTCTGGAAGGAGCGTCTGAAGTTGTCCGACAGGAATCCGTACAGGATGGGGTTGGCACAGCTGTTGGCATATCCCAAAATCACAGCCAGCTGACTAAGGGTGGCATTGTGCTGCTGGACGAACACGCTCACTAGCTGCACGATGTGAAAAGGCATCCAGCAGATCACAAACACCGTCACCACCATCATCACCATCAGCGTGATTTTCCTCTCGGACTTTTTGCGCTGCTGCCAGCCCGCTTTCAGCGCCACCACTCGCATCTTGACTATGATGAGGATGTAGCACATGCAGATGGCAATGACAGGGAAGAGAAAGCCCATCAGAAAGGCGTATATCACAAACACGGCCATCCACTGGCGCTCGGGCTCTGGCATCTGCATGTTGCACGCCACAGATCCATCAGAGTTGGGCGCAGTGGTGGAGAAGATGATGATGGGGAGGATGACCAGGATGGAGAACATCCAGACTGCTAAGTTGACCATTTTGGCGATGGTGGGTCTCCGGTACCGGGCAGCTTTAATGGGATGCACCACGGAGATGTAACGATCGATGCTCAACACGGTGAGACAGTAGATGCTGGTGAACATATTAATGGCATCAACACTTAAAACCAAACGACACAGGAGGGAACCAAACGGCCAGTGGTGAAGTAAAGAAGAGGTGACCAAGAAGGGCACGCTCAACATGAGTAACTCATCCGCGATCGCCAAGTTCAAAATGTAGATATTGGTCGCGGTTTTCATCTTCGCATACCTGAAGATCACATAAATCACCATCGAGTTGCCACATAGTCCAACCAGACACACCACGGAGTAGATGAAGGAGATAAAAATCGCGCTGCTGCCGTGAGAATCCCCGTTATGCGTCTCGTTGCTGGAGTTTAACAGATATAAACCATCCTCCAGGTTCTTGAAGGTGTCGTTGAGCAGCATTCCGACACCTTTTTAAGTCTGCTCTGGGTTTAAAGTATATAAATAAGAGCTCAGAAGACGCGCACATTGATGCTGCGCGACTCCGGAACGCGCATCCTGACGCTGCGGCGGTTTCAGCACCATGGACAGTTACTCTAGATCCACATGCATCACATTCACAGACGTCACACGTGCAACATGACGCTATCGGGTCCTAATGGGCTTGAAAGCGTGTCTGAGACACAGAAATAGTTCCTGTCGACATCTAGGCATTCTTGTCTCAATAAAAATATAAAACGACAAAAATAAACAGACAGTTTCTATATCAAATAAAGCAATGCAAACAGTGATTTGTCTTTCTGGTGGCTTAAACTTGCCAACAGCACTCAGAAAGCAGATATTAGTGTATATTATTATAAGAAACGCCTGTTTAGGTTTTAAAAAGTAGTATTCTGAAAAGGGGGAAGGGAAAAAAAGCCTTTAGGTCTCTGGAGGAGATTCGTGACTCACTGCACAAAGCAAACTATTAAAAACTCTTTGGATTAATCTCTAATTAAAATTATTTTTAATTATATTTATTATAACCAATGTGTTTGCAGTGGACTACACGAAGTCACGCATGAATGAATAGTCTAAAAAGAGTTCGGTCTCCACGTGTTTAAAATTCATAGATTCTTCATACCTTTCCCTTTCACGACTGAATAAAACATGATGCTCATCCTATGACAAAGCAAAGAGGTTTCACAAAAGGTCTGTTGAACAAATGAAAAGCACAGCATTTTGAGTCTGGAGTCATTCAGTGAACTCTGATATGAGCATCTTTTGTGATTGTTTCCTTAGTGTTTATATACTTCTCCTAAGTTGCACAATGCCTTAGAATAACAACAAAGCACTCGTGAGTGTGAAGAGGAAGGAAGCTTATCTGTGCTTATTTCTGGCACCACCTAGTGATGGATCCAAAGCTAAAGAAAATAATCCTGCTTCAGCTAACACCATGGTGTTTGAGGGACTATACAGGTTAAAATATTCTGGTTTCAGACACATATTGCATTAAAAGCATCCCTGTGTATGATTGATTACACTTTTTCTATACTCACTTTATAATTCACTATAGATGAAAAAGAGGTTCAGAATATTTTCAACTAAAATCTTTAGGCTGAACACCAAACATCATTCCACCCCTAAAGAATTGCAATACAGAATAATAATAATAATAATAAATAAAAATAAATAACTAATACATAAAAATGGCAAATTAAACAAGCTTATAAAGAGTGCAGGGTCTGTTGTGGGCCGTGTACTACTACTACTACTACTAATACCTTTTATTTAAAGGCACCTTTCTAAGCACTCAAGAACACATTACAGTATATTGCAAGCACATCATAAAAGTACAAGCAGTAAAAAAAAAAAAAAAAATAGACATGATATTAAACCAGCAAATCATTAAAAGCTACCCTGAACAAAAAAGTTTTTATCTGAGATTTAAAATTGGAAATCGTGTCCACCTGGCGAATGTGCAAAGGCAGGGAGTTCCATAACTTTGGTGATGTACAACTAAAAGCCCTGCCACCAAAAGACTTTATCTTAAAGTCTGGAAAGCAATAACAGTTCAGCAGAAGATGATCTCAGTGAGCCCAAATGAAGAAGATCACAAAGACTGTAAGGTGCAAAGTTATGAAGAGCTTTGTATGTTAAGAGGAGGATTTTGTATTATATATGATACTGAACAGGGAGCCAGTGCAGGTGAAAGAGAATTGGAGTTATATGAGCAGGTAACCACCCTAGCTGCTGAATTCTGAATTTACTGTAGTCTATGAAGTTGCTTATCAAAGAAGTCATATAGAAGAAAGTTACAGTAATCAATCCGTGATATAACTAAAGTATGAACAAGCACTTTATTGAGATAGTGAAGAGCGAAGTCTTGCAATGTTATGCAAATGAAAAAAGGCAGAACGTGAGATTCCAAACGAGAGCACACCATCCAGTATAACCCCAAGACTTTTCACATAGGTTGAGAGATTGACTGGGGAGTTATCAATGAATAGATTAAAAGATTGAGCTTTGGATAAAACCGACTTAGAGCCAACCAGAAGGGCTTCAGTTTGACTGGCATTTAACTTTAAGGAATTATTCGTCATCCATATATTAATGTCATGTAGACATTTAGTAAAGTCAGAAGTACACACTATACTAATCACTACAGAAGAGATGATCGAACATGATCGAATGATAGACAAATTTGTCAGTATGACGAACCACGGTAGGCATCCACTTTTTGATACAATTCAAGCATGTGCAAGCTCTTTTAGCTGAAGACTAATTTAGCCTCGGCGTTACGACAGAGGAAGTCATTTTTACCAACAGTGATCAGCTTGTACAACCAAAGTCATACTAGATGAATTATGCAGAACTGTAGTAGCATTAATACCGTAGATATGGACTAGTGTCTAGTCGTTGTTTGAAACTAAGGTGTGTAGTATAAATGTAATCATACAGTATTAATATTTATAAAATGTATGTATGTGTATATATGTAAATATTAAATGTAATTTTATTTGACTTATTTTATAGTATGGAGAGCTCTGCTGTGACGTAAATTCCTCTTTGGGATTAATAAAGTCTAAACAAACAAACAAACAATCAAATTGTTTAGTATTAACAAAGAGAAAGCAACATTCAACATTCTTATCAAAATAATAATAGAAACGAAAATGATTATGTAATAAATAAATAAATAAAGCTGCCATTGCATTAGATGTAACTATGCCTAATTCAACAGATGTATAAAAAATAGTTTCTCAAAGCTAGTCATTAAGATTTTTATGATATTTGATAATTAGCTGTAGAAAAACATTAACAGTTAATCATTTATTAAAAACATACAGCACAATATCACATACCAGAAATTTGGAGGATGTCACTTAAAGGGATAGTTCACCCAAAAATATTGATTTACTCAAACCTTTCAGTGTCTTCTGTTGAACACAAAAGAAGATCATTGAAGAACATTAACACCTGTAACTATTGATTTCTCAGCCACTTCGAATGTTGTCACTCGATTGAATGGGCGTTATTAGTGGTTATCAGCTGATAGATAGTAGGCTCAGAAGGCTGTTATCATCCATCCACATGGTTAATCAGCTATAAAGCACATACGGCTGCGGCCGGAAGTTAACAAGAAGTATTTATTTTATTTATTAAATTTCCCATTAGTTTTATTTTATTAACGTCAACCACTAACCCAACTCTAAACCCAACCGTCACAGTAATGCAAAAACAGATCTAGATCTGGAGTCTTCTATTTTACTTTAGCTGATTAACCATATGGATAGATGATAGCAGCCTTCTAAGGCGCAGAAGGCCCCTACTGGCCATATCTTTCAGCTGATAACCACTGATGACGCCCATTTAATAGAATGAAACATTTGAAGAGGGTGGATTTCTATAGTCAAAATACAAATACCATCAATGGTTGTCAAAGTCAATGGTTACAGGTTTCCAAATATTTTCAAAAAATACCTTCTTTAGTGTTTAACAGAAGAGAGAAACTTAAAGTTTGGAAACGAGTAAAGGGATGAGTAAATAATGACAGAATTGAAATTTTGGGTGAACTATCCTTTAAAAGAAAAGGAAATTCTCTCAAAATCCTTTTAAACAATATCAGTATGTAGTTTGTAACATGGCCACAATGTTCTACTCAAAATACAAGACACCTGCTACAAAATGTCAGACCTATTCCACACCTGAAATAATTTCACCCTGGAGCTACAGTATAAGGCACTTAGTCTCAAAATGCTCGTGTCTTGAAAATAGGATATAAGAATAGCAAAAACCTGAACGTCTTTTGTCAGAATTTGAGTGATACCTCATTTTCTCACAGATGGAGACTTGTGTTGTCCTTGAAATGTAATGAGCCCAGTCAGAGCACAACATGTGAGGAGCAGATGGCCGTCTTCACACTCTTCTCTCTGAGACTCTCCCTCTATCTCTCTCTCTTTCCATCTGAACTGGAGATGAGCCAGATCCTTCAGCAGGTGTTTCTTTCTTTCCTTCTAGTTAAGACCAGTGTTTCTGCCCCGTGGCATCTCGAGTGACCTGAATGTTTCAAGGGAAATATGATTGCAGACATCAGGCAGATTACAGCTGTTTGGGAGATTAATTAGCTAGAACTATAGTCTGTGAATTAAATCGTCTGATTAATCATTGTTTCACATTATTCGTCGCTTGATAGATATGCAGCATTCCAGTTAGACATAATAAACAGTTATACACATCTTAACTCTTTCTGATTTTGATTCATTTGTAAAGCTGATTTAGGACGATAACTATTATGAAAAAAATGTATACAAATAAAATTGAAATTAACTGTATTGAATACACAGGAAATTCATTAGTGTAAAATTTTGAGTGTTGCGGTAATTCAGAGTGTTGAAATTCTAAAGTTAGATGAAGATAAAATAACCCTCTCAGTGTTAGAAGCTGATTTGCCTCCTTGTCATACAGAGTTTCATGTATCTAACGCTAATACAGTGTTGACTACTACATCCGGGAATTTATGCAGCAATACCCTTGGAGGATTGTTATTCAAAACAGAATATTGAGTAGGGTGCGGGGTTTTATTTTGCATATCATTCTCTTGTACCAAACTAACGGTAAAGGAGGCCATGGTTAAGAATATTGTGGTTGAAACCGAAAGGACCAACAGAAAGGACCACCACTCCAAACACAAAAGCAAATAGCCAGACTTTGATTGAAGATTACAAAAACATTTTTTTTTCACTGGATTAATTGTTCACCTAAAATACCCAAAGTATAACAATGTGAACTAACAAAACAACACTGTGAATTTATATTTTATGTGGACTTTAAGATTTAATTTTTGTAATTATGCACATAGTTCATTTACTTAATAATTTTAAGCCACAAGTAAAATAATTGTTTAAAAAGCAACATGTTTACTTGCTTTTTAAAAGTAAAGTCAACTATTTTTTACAGTGTGCAGCTTTAAAGGTCTCAAAATTATCTCAAGTTGAGGAATAAGGGTCATGTAGCGAAATGATCAATCATTTTCTAAAAATAAACAAACAAATAAATAAATTCATATTGCATTCCACAGCTAGTGCAATTTTTATTTCATTTTTTTTTTTTAATAAGAGATGGCTTCACGGCGGCGCAGTGGGTAACAATCGCCTCATAGCAAGAAGGTCGCTAGTTCGAGCCCTGGCCAGATCAGTTGGCATTTCTGTGTGGAGTTTGCATATTCTCCCTGTGTTTGCGTGGGATTCGTCCGGGTGCTCCTGTTTCCCCAACAGGTCCAAAAAAACATGTGCTTTAGGTGAATTGGGTAAGCGTGGTGTATGTGTGTAAATGAGAGTGTGTGGATGTTTTCCAATAATGGGATGCAGTTGGAAGGCATCCGCTGTGTAAAACATATGCTGGATAAGTTGGTGGTTCATTCCACAGTGGTGACCTCAGAATAATAAAGGCAATAAGCCGAACAGAAATTGAATGAATGTATAAATGAGAGATCGTTTTACTGAGCAAGACATTTATTCCTCGGCTGGGATCATTTATAGAAATTTGAAGCTGCACTGTATCTGTAGTTTGGATGTTCCAACCACTGTGCATCATAAAAACAAAATCTGGAATATTTTCCTCCAAAAAAATACAATTTCTTAAGAAATGATTAAACAAAGACATGAACATGGATGACAAGAAATTGAGTAAATTATTAAGGAAACTGAATTCTGTATGTGAATTGTGTAAATTCAGTAAATTTAAAATCATTTAATTAAGTAAAAAATTACAAGCTCTTGTCAGGAGAAGCATATAAAATAAAAGCATATCAAGTCACAGACATTTCATTAGATTATAGTAGATGTTTCACCAGTGAGCAGGAACTGCACGTCCATGAAGGTCGAGTCATTCTGAGCTGCATGAACCTGCTGACCATCTGCTATTGAGCTGAATGAGAATCTGAAGGTACTTTAGCACTCCTTAGTTGACAGACAACAAAAAGAGAGCAGCTTATGCAGTATAAAACCTGAGCTTGCATACGTCTTTGTGCTGCTTTGTGTAACAAATTACTGCTTTTTCTTTGTGCATCAAATCTGCATTTAAGAATGATTTGTTACGGATTAACATTGACAATAATGGAAGCTTTGCCAGGAATAAATGACATTTTAAAACATATTTAAAAAAACAGTTCAATTAAAATTTTAATTAAAAAACAATATAGTATTATTGCTTGATTGTGTTTTTGATCAAATAAATTAAACCTTGAGAACTTTTTTAGAGACCACAGATTTTTATTATGAGTATTCCTGCATAAAATTGAAACTTCTATTAGTAGCAGAAATAACAGTAAAACCTGTTATGTATAAAACATTTTATATATTCGCCAACAGTTTTAATGTAAATTAAGACAAGTTCAACAAAACTATGATGTTTTCTTGTACTTGTATTTATACACAATATCATTTGGTATCAAACAAGTTTATTTCTGAAATAATCTCGTATGCTCACCAAGGGTTTATTTGCATTTTTAAAATTAAAAGCACAATAAAAAGGGAAACAGTGTAACATGTTTCTTTAAATGGCCTTATAAAACTACAGTTCTTTTAATTTAACATAAAATAAGTTTATATATATAAAATAGTTAATAAACTAGTTAAGTTAATATATATATATAATTTTAATACAAACACACAGTTAAAAGCAACACAGTCTCAGTCTGAAAACATTTATACATTTCCCTATTCCCTATATACATTTCTGGAGATGGCGAATTATGTAGCCAGAGGTACGTTTGGCTGCATTTAGTCTTTCGAACAAACACAACGGGCGGTATGACGCCTTGACTGGCAAATCAGTGCCTTTGAAAACACTATTGGTTGGGTTTAGGGAAGGAGGAGGGTGAGTCAAGTAATTGGACTGCAGCCTCTGTTGCGAATTGCATTTGAAAGAGAAGTTTGAGATCTGAAAAAGCTTAAACAGCGGCCTGAAAAAGCTTAAAACACGGTGAATTCGTGACAACAAAAACAGCACAAAAAAAAAAAGAAAAAAAAAACGCAGCTCCTGGGATGTATTTGGCTCTCCAGTAATGTATAGAGGGGTACGTATTCAGAATGAGCCTGGGTTGGTAATTTAGGGTTTCGCACAAAGGATTAGTGTTGGAACAACATGAAGGAATTAAGTTAGCTTGTTACCAATTTAAGTTGATTGAACATAAAATAATTAAGTTGTCCCAAATAAACTAAAGAATTGTATTATTTCAGCTCATTTTAAAGACGTAGATTAAACGAACAGCAAACATAATTTTTTGAGTGCATGCAAAACAAAACAAAAGCCATATGACATTTTACAATTGCTATTCTTTCTTGTGTGCAAGCGTTTAATTAGGTAGACTATTATAATTAATGTCTGTTCATTCCGCTGTGGAGACCTCTGAAAAAGAGACTAAGCCGAAGGAAAATGAATAAATGAATGAATTCTAATAAATGGCTAGGTGATGTGAAAAAAATACATTCAAATTAAACTTGCCTTTGCGTCTTAATCTGAACATTCTCGTCATTCCCAACATTCTTACCCAATATTTATGTTTTATTTAACAAATTCAAACTGAATGTATGCAATGATATCAAGGCGATGTTCAACAACTGTGTTGCTGTAGCTCCTTTTAATAATCTAAGAAGCAATAACATCATGTTTTAGCAAAAATAGCACCATTAAGAGTCCTGAAGCTTCAGCGCAGTCCTGTAGTCCTCCATTGCCTGTTCCATCCACCCTAAACAACCCCGAACATCCGCCCTTAGTTTATACAGCAGAGCATCTCCAGGCTCCAGCACCAGAGCTTCAAAAAACAGAGAAAAAGAGAGAGAGAAATGTGTTAGTGTGAAATGTCACTCTCACCTTCCCCAGCGTTTATCAGTCTGTCTCCTGTTTACACTGAGAGGTGTACCATTATTTGTGCAGTTTCTTCCCCCAAAACAGCTTTGTTCGCAGTAAACCTCTTGGCTCTATTTGCCGCACACAGAGACTGACATTAATACTAGGCTAGCACACATCACACAGCGCTTATCAGTGACTGAAACATCACCGAAAGACAGCAAATAGGAGGACATCTACTTTTTAGTTCACACAAGAGGGCCAATTTGAGAGCAATTTGCCATCTGCATTTGCATAAATTACCACTGCTCGCCTGGTACCTTTACAGACGCTGGTTTTGCTGCAATCTAGTGAGCTAATGTATAAAAACTCATTTTCAGAGCTTACAGGATAAGCGTTCGATGTGTCTATTTATGGCTAACAAAAGCAAATTGTTTGAAGCACTGGAATAGCAAGTGATTACTCCATTCACAGAGAAGACACTCATTAGACACCAAGGGCCATCTGTTTCCTAATATCCCACCTGTTTCAGCCGCAGGCGGAGGGAATTAGGAGCAGGCTCTATAGGAAACTCTGCTTTTCCATATAAAAAAATGCTTGCACATCCTTGCGTTCGACTTCATAAATATGCAACCTGCCCAGAGGAAATCTATAATTGGTTTACACTGTTACTATAGTAACCACCTGTCTCTTGTTGTACAGCAGTAAAGGGACACGGTTGCAGCGTTTGTTTTCCTTATGTGTGTTTTTTTTCCTTTTCCCCGGGCAGTCATGTGGTCAAAGCCATCATGCGCTGGTCCTCTTGTGGGTGTGAAAGTGTTTGCTGAAAGCATCCATCTGCCTCTCTCTCTCTCACACACACACACATACTAGACTGAGCAATGACTACACACATAGAGTGTCATGTAGTCAATCTTTGGACTTTCAGTATAAATTCTGTTGTACATTACAGATTCTTTAGGTCATGAACTGCCTGGGATGACTAACCAGGCACTGTTTCTTTTGTTTTTAACCTCTTGTGTAGTTCAAATTGACTACCATTTTGTTATGCTGGTCGCTGTTTTTGCCCTGTTGACCACCATTATAACCACATGTTTTGATTGCAAAGCCAATGTAATCATGCATTCTTGATTTTTGGAGATTTTCCCTGTTGGGAAGAGGTAAAACGTGTAATTTTGTACTGTTGATCATTAACCCTTTAGATAGGCCTGTGCAAAAAAGTTTCTGGCTTTTATTTTGCAGTTCTATGGAGTAAAACAGCAGATTATAGTGTGTGTGCATAAATACACTTACTATGTTTACTATGTTCTGAGAGCTGAGCTGCTTATTTTCACAGACACATCAAGATAAGTGTGCAAAGGTCAGAAAGAAGATAGAAGGCATAAACTACTTCTTTTTTTATATGCTGTTATGGCTTTGCAATCAAAAAATGTGATTATAAGCCACCAACATACTGAAAGGGTAGTAAATTTAATGTAATTGTTAAATTTGTAACATTTTAAAGCATTTTACCAAGATATGTGTCAAAACTAATTTTCATCACTAAAAATCATTCCATTTGCTGAAACACAAAGAAAGCTGTGGCCAAGTTAGGACTTAGAATCACCTCAGAGTGGATGAAAATATCCCCAACAGCACACAAGGGTTAATATACATTTTCGTGTGATTGTAATTGAAGTTATCACAATGACTGGTAAGGAAATTTAGAAATAAAAATGTAGAGATTATATTGGAAAATATGGGGTGATATGGTGGCTCAGTGGTTAGCACTGTCGCCTCACAGCAAGAAGGTCGCTGGTTCGAGTATCAGCTGCGCCAGTTGGCATTTCTGTGTGGGGTTTGCATGCTTTCCCTGTGCTAGCGTGGGTTTCCTCCATGTGTTTGGGTTTCCCCCACAGTCCAATGACATGTGCTAAAGGGTCAATTGAATAAACTAAAATTGGCCGTAGTGTATAGGTGTGCATGTGACAGTGAATGGGTGTTTCTCAGTACTGGATTACAGCTGGAAGGGCATCCGCTGTGTAAAACATATGCTGGATTAGTTGGTGGTTCATTCGGCTGTGGCGATCCCTGATAAATAATGGGACTAAGCTGAAGGAAAATGAATGAATTATTGAATAATATAGTAGTTAATAAGAATATATTTATTCAACATAAAACTAAAACAATTAGTATATAACATGCCTTTTTAATTGATATTCAGTGCTGATGCATTCAGTTGTATAAAAGACTTGTAATACTGATCATGTAAAAAAATATCATCTTTTTGTTATTGTGTTCAATTGTAATTTTATGACAACTTTTTATTTAAAAATTTTGCTGTTAGCAGAACAAAACAAAAGTTAAATTTTACACATACATTTATAAACATTGTAATTTACTCACTCACTTACTTTCCTTAAGCTTATTCCATGCTTTATTAGGGGTCACCACAGTGGAATAGACCAACAATTACTCTGGCATATGTTTTACACAATAGATGCCATTCCAGTCGCAACTGGTACCACTCTCAGTGTTGGAGAACACACGCACGCACGCACGCACACACTCCCATTAACACACTATAACCAATTAAGTTGATCCAAATCACCTATACTGCATGTCTTTGGACTGTGGGGGATTCTGGAGCATGAAAACATAGAGAAAACATGGAAACATAGAAAGGCCTAGCTCAGGTCTAGCTGGGTCTCGAACCAGCGACCTTCTTGCTGTGAGGTAGCAGTGCTAACCACTGTAAACAGTGCTAACATAGTAAATCCAGATAATACATTATAAATGACAATTTTCAAGTGCTTGCTTAATTGACTTTTTTTTTTTTCCCCCCCATTATATATATTTTTTAGGCCGACGCAGTGGCGCAGTAGGTAGTGCTGTCACCTCACAGCAAGGTGGTCGCTGGTTCAAGCCTCCGCTGGATCAGTTGGCGTTTCTGTGTGGAGTTTGCATGTTCTCCCTGCATTTGCGTTAGTTTCCTCCGGGTGCTCCGGTTTCCCCCACAGTCCAAGGACATGTGTTACAGGTGAATTAGTTAGGCTAAAATTGTCCGTTGTGTATGAATGTGTGTGTGAATGAGTGTGTATGGATGTTTCCCAGAGATGGGTTGCGGCTGGAAGGGCATCCGCTGCGTAAAACATATGCTGGATAAGCGGTTCATTCCACTGTGGCGACCCCAGATTAATAAAGGGACTAAGCCGAAAAGAAAATGAATGAATGAATGAATATATTATTTAAATTGTTGTTAAGTGTTTAAAACTTTATGTTAATCAATGAATCTTGTGAAAAAACTGTTTATAACTTCCAAAAACAACAGCACAACTTTTTAATGTTTAGCATTAATAATTTGAAATTTTGTTTCTGAAAAGTTTCTGAATGGCCATGTGAAAATCTAAATAAATAAATTTTTAATTATATTATAATATAAAACAGATATATTAAATGGTAAAAATATGTTCAACTATACCCTTTTTATCAAATTGTTTCCTTTTTCTATTCCAAAATATACAAAAAAAATATTTTGGAATACTAATATGTTAGTTTTATATGTATATTGCATCAGGGGGTCAGCACATAGACTTGAGGGAGGTCTGATGGCATACTATGAGACTAAGACTATCTGGATTAGCCGAGGATAAAGACAACTTTGCTATCTTCTCAGCAGCTCTCCATTCATCATCTTGACAAAAGCCCTCCACAGAGATATCAGCCTGCGTTATCAGATGTAATTAAGTGGCGGCGACATCGAACGTCCGCCTGATGTACAAATCTCCCTCTAAAGCGATGAATCATTATTGGCATATTAATATCAGGATGTTTTAAAGTTGGAACATAATAACCTTTATAAATCCACGACCATAAAATCAAAAGACACAATACATGCTGTAGTTCAGCATTTGGGCCTGCGCTCTCTTGACACGCTGCGTGATGATTAATGTGACCTTCAGTATTCACTGTAGTGAATAGAGACACTCAGCGCAGAGAGTAAGCTGTTTCTCTGTGCATTAGCAATTAGTTGATATAAGGTTACTATTCTAACGTCAGAGTAAATCACATATAGTATTACTAGAAAATATAAGCTGGAAGGACATCCGCTATCTAAAACATATGCTGGATAAGTTGGCGGTTCATTCCTCTGTGGCAACCCCTGAATATTAAAGGGACTAAGCTGAAAAAAAATGAATGAATGAATGAATGAATTTACTATCATGAACAAACAATGAACAATAAATTTATTATAGTAAATGTTCATGTTGGTTGACGTTTGTTAATGAAAATACAGTTGTTCGTTAGTTCATGTTAGCTCACGGTGCATTAACTAAGATTAACAAGCATGAATTTGGATGCTAATAATGCATTAGTAAATGCTGAACTATAAGTAATAAATGGTGTACAAGTATTGTTCATAATTAGTTCATGTTAGTAAATAAATAATCTAATGAAACATTATTGTAAAGAGTGACCATAATTAGTCATCATTGGTTTAATATTTCGTTGTCTTCTATGAACCACTTGTTAAAACTTGATTCTTTTAGTCACCATGAACTTTGACATTCATTCATTTTCCTTTGGCTTAGTCCCTTATATATCAGAGGTCGTCACAGCGGAATGAACCACCAACTTTTCCAACATATGTTTTACACAGCAGATGCTTCAGATGTCTCAGAATGTTTTACATATATAGCTTTTTGTAACAATTATGAAATTGTTAATTTTTGTTGTCCTTTGGTGTGACACCCCTAATTATTGAAAATGTCTTAAATCATGGAGAAAGAATTTTTATATACAATAACCCAAACACATCCCATAAACTCATTCACACACACACTCATAAACTAAGACATACTTTGTTTACCCAATTCACCTATACCCGTCTTTGGAGTGTGGAGGAAAGCGGAGCACCCGGAGGAAACCCACGCGACCATGGGGAGAACATGCAAACTCCACACAGAAATGCCAACTGACCCAGCCGGGGCTTGAACCAGTGACCTTCTTGCTGTGAGGCGAATGTGCTACCCACTACACCACCATGGCGCCCTTAGAACTTTTTTTTTTTTTACATATATAACATTTTTGTAACCATTATGAAATTGTTCATTACTATTGTCCTTTGGTGTGATACCCCTATTTATTTAAAATGTCTTAAATCACGGAGAAAAAAAATATTCATAATTTCATATAAAATAAGTAGTACTATGCAAAGATAACTGTCAAACAATGAAGATAAATCGCTCTCACGCTGTTTCAATACAATTAAGTGTTGTTTTTCTTAAATTTTGCAATGTCGCACCATAGGATGTATTTAAGGTACAGTTCAGTAAAACAATGTAAAAAAAAACAATGAAAGAATTGATAAAATTAATGACTCTTAACAAACATCAGCCTTTAAACTACTTAAATATATATGTTTTCCTATAACAATTATGTTTTACAAAAAACTAAAACATTTTACAGCCTTTTTGTCAACTACACAGTGGTGGAAAGAGTACTGAAAAATCCTACTCAAGTAAAAGTACCATTACTTGCCTAAAACTGTAGTGCAAGTACAGTAAAATGTTGTAAATATTATTCAAAGTATGAGTAAAAAGTCGCCCTTTCAAAAGTACTCAAGATAGTGAGTATTACGCTGTAGAAAGCGGATGCATTTACATGTACAGTAATGTGTGGATGTGTGTAAACGTAACATTCTGTAGTGCATTTAGTTAATGCCCAGCAGGCACACAAAAACATTAATATTAGGTTAGATTTAGGTTATAATGTCAGATGACCAAAATTCAATGCCTAGCCAGCACCTTGTTTTGATGTCCAACAATGACGTCAAATGACGTTGATATTTGGTTGATTTTAGGTTGCATTAGAAAGTGACCAAAATCCAACAATGAGCCAACATCTTAAACCAACATCATATTGATGTCAAATGCTAACATTTATTCGTCTGGTATGGCATCTAAAATCCAACATCTGATAGACGTCATAGTGATAACTTCCACACAACATCAAGCAGTAACATCATTATACATTGATGTTTGGTTGATATTAGGTTGGACGTTGGACGTTGACATCAGCCTGATGTTGGGTTCTGACGTCAACCCGATTTTCATTTGCAAACAAAACGCAACGTCCCCACGACACTTGTGTCTGCTGGGTGTTTAAGGCCATTTCGGTCATCATACAGTAAATATCCGTCCTCTTTTCATCAGTGACATGCATCTAAACAGTCTCTGGGTCAATGCATATAAAGATTTTGGACATTTTCTTGGATACGTTTAATGCTTCCAAACAGTTTGCTGCAATTATAAATAACCCATGTCTTGAGGTAGTTCATTATGATGCGATTTGTCTTCTATGTGTGATTCGTTTGGACAGGAATCACAGAACTGATTTTTCTAATCTCCAAAGACAAGAACATGGAAAGTAGTGACTGCAAGTTCAAGGAAAGTAGTGGAGTAAAAGTACTGATCTAGCACTAAAAGTGTACTCAAGGGAAAGTAAAAGTACATATTTTTAAAACTACTTAGTAAATTACAATTCTAAAATTAATCAATTACAGTATAAAATGGTCATGAGTATTTGTAATTTGTTACTTTACACCACTGCAACTACCCATATACAGTCTGTTTTTTACTACTGGACAAAAAGATGCTTGGTACATGAATCTGTGATGAAGATTATAAGGGCCCTGATATACTAATGTCACGGGTTTTTTCATTCTTTGCTTAGGGTAAAATCAAGTTTGAAGCTCTATAGCCACACTTACATTATAACCAAGGACCAGTGTTGGTTCGAATGTGTTTACCAAGCAAAGCAAACTTTCCCAGAAGGTTTGCTTTGGCAAACTTTATCAAATCAATGTCAAATCGACTTGTGCAAAAATGACCTCACATCAGTTTGCTCTTCGATTTGGCTCGATCTGGGCCATAAAATTAGACTTTAGGGGACATAATGGTGCATGGGTGTAAAATATGACTGTCTTAATAAAAGGTGGCAGTGAACTCAGCCTCCTGCGGCTCACCTTGTGTAAGGTCTCCCTCGGCTGATTGGAACTGTCTTAGAGAGCAGTGCAGGTTGGCTCTGTTAAAGTAGGCATGTGCAGACAGCGGGTTGAGACTCAGAGCCTCATTGAAATCCTGCAGGGATTCTGGAACCTTCCGCAGCAGAGCATGAGTGATGGCTCGGTTCAGGATGGCAGACTCATCTGAGGGGTCCAGCTCAAAAGCTCGGCTGTAGTATTCACATGCCTGTGTCACAGGAAAAATAAAAGAGAAAGAGATTCAGTGTATTTCCCAGTGGCTCTCGTCTAGAGGGTGAATCAGAAGTGAACTGCATCTGGTTTTACCTGCTCAAACTGTCCATTGTAAAAGAAGAGGTTGGCAGCATTGAAGTAAGCAAGGGCATATCCTGGGTTGAGGTTAATAGCGGTTTGGTAGTCCTTCATGGCACTAGATTTGTCCCCCCTTAATTGTTGGATCAGACCTCGGTTTGTGAAGAGCTGCTCTGCGGAAGGGTTGAACTAAAAGGCCAAACAAAGATGTATTAAAGGGATAGTTTACCCATAAATTAATATTTGATGTCAATATCCTTTGCTTTTTTTCCTCATTATTAGAACATTCAAATGATTAGCTGGATCTGTGGTCCTTGGTGAGTCATCAAATTCAAGTCAATAAGGCTACCAGTACTTTGATAGTTTGAAAAATTCTGCTTAAGTTTAATTGTTTTAACTTGTAAGCGAGATGCATTTGAGGCGAGTTCCATAAATGTGTTCTGCATACCACTTGCCTCTTTTCACACATTTGCATTGACTTTGTATGTAATTTACTTGCGTAATTTCTTAAATTTGTACTTTGTATGACCCCAGCATAATGCTCCTGGCTCCTGATCATACATTTAGGTCTTATGCAGCAACAGGTAATCATATAATGTTAAGATTTACTTCATAAGACATGTATACATTTGTTTTGCCTGTATGTAACCCTTTAACCCTTGTGTGCTGTTGTGGATGTTTTTATCTACTCTGGGATGATTTTGATTCTTACTTTGTCCACAATTTCTCTGTGATCCAGCAAATGGGATTATTTCTGTTAAATCTTATTTTGACACATATTTTAGGTAAATGAATTAAAAATGTAAAACAAATTCAACAATACACTCTGGGCAAATTTACTATACTTTCATTATGTTTGTGGCTGTTTTTGCCCCATTGACTGCCATTATATTCACATTTTTTTCATTGCAAAGCCATGACAGCACACAAAGATGCAGTATTGATTGTTGGTGGTTTTCCCAGTTAGGAAGAGGTAACATTTTTTTTTATTGTTTTATTGTAACACAAATTTTTTATTGTGGATCAGTTGCAGTGGAAAAAAATAGAGTTTATAGAGTTTAGTGTGTGTGTGTGTGTGTGTGTGTGTGTGTGTGTGTGTGTGTGTGTG
>CAIGQQ010036011.1:983337-1001689 GCA_903798035.1 Danio albolineatus
ATAGATAGATAGATAGATAGATAGATAGATAGATAGATAGATAGATAGATAGATAGATAGATAGATAGATAGATAGATAGATAGATAGATAGATAGATAGACAGACAAACAGACAGACAGACAGACAGACAGACAGACAGACAGACAGACAGACAGACAGACAGACAGACAGACAGACAGACACCAAACTGTTCCCCAAACAACCTCTATAGCAGTGTTTATGTCCTGCAGGGCTGCAAACTTATTTCCCATCTGTAGACTGGTGGCAGCTCTGCCTTGATACGCAGCCCAGCACTTAGGGTTCACCTCTACAGCCACCGTGAACTGATTCCAGGCTCTCTGGAAGAATCCCAAAACCTGCCGTAGAGAACAACATTTCGACATGGCTTAGTGGAAATCAATAGAGACTTGAGAGGCAACAGGCTGTCTGCAAGATACCGTTCCCTCTCGGGAGAAGAGAGACAGATAATGAGGGCCAGGATGAATACCAAGAGGAATCAGATATATCCTTGTTTGTTGACCTGATTTCTGTGGTTTGTCTCTGGGCTCGACCATTAGTACTTCCACATTTATTAGAGAAAGGTTTACTTTTAAATAGAGGCTTGAACAACAAAGTCAGAGACAGTGCGTACAGATAAAAGATACCAGACAAATCAGACTGGCCAAACAAAAGTCTTTCTTTGTGGGGAACTGAATAGAGGAGGAGCCATGTCTAGGGAGATTTGAAGAGATTAGGGTTTCTAAGATAGCCAAGGTTAGGATTTCTGAGCACAGAATGTGTAAAAACAAAAATGCTCCAAATAAGGGCTGTGCAATATGACGATATATACATCATATGCATAAAATAAAAAGTCTTTCACCTCATTTTATGCTTTATTGTTTATTTTGTGGTGTCACAATATACATTGTTTATAGTTACATATTATTCTTTTATAATTTTTAATGAGTGCAATATTACATGCCATTACGGGGACGCAGTAAGAAACATGAATAATAGAACTGTGAGACAGTTGAAAGAGCAATTTTACAGATATTTTTATATTTATGTTCTATGTAATCATAGTTTTTGAAGTGTTTTAGATTTTATTAATATTTATTTAACATTTTCAGTTATGATATTTCATAATGGAAATGAATTTAGGGGCTTGGCACTGTCGCCTTGCAGCAAGAAGGTCGCTGGTTCAAATTCCAGCTGGGCCAGTTGGCATTTCTGTGTGGAGTTTGCATGTTCTCCCCATGTTCGGATGGGTTTTCCTCTATGTGCTCCGGTTTCCCTAACAATCCAAAGACTTGCGCTACAGGTTAATTGAAAAAAACTAAATTGACAGTAGCGTATGAGTGTGTGTGTGAATGAGTATATGGGTGTTTATGGGCAGAGTAAAACATATGCTGGAATAGTTGGTGGTTTATTCAGTTGTGGCGAAAACAGAGACTGAAAATAGAGACTGAAATAGAGACTGAAATAGAGACTAAGAAGAAAATGAATGAATAAATTAATTCTTTATTATTATTATTATTATTATTATTATTATTATTATTATACATTTTTATCACTATTATTTATTATAATTATAAAATTTATTTCGAATTAATGATTTATTATAATTGGGCGATGCAGTGGCACAGTAGGTAGTGCTGTTGCCTCACAACAAGTAGGTTGCTGGTTCGAGCCTCGGTTGGTGTGGAGTTTGCATGTTCTCCCTGCATTTGCGTGGGTTTCCTCCGGGTGCTCCAGTTTCCCCCACAGTCCAAAGACATGTGGTATAGGTGAATTGGGTAGGCTACATTGTCCGTAGTGTATGTGTGTGAATGAGTGTGTATGGATGTTTCCCAGTGATGGGTTGCAGCTGGAACGGCCTCTGCTGAGCAAAAACATATGTAGCATAAGTTGGCGGTTCATTCCGCTGTGGTGACCTGGGTTAATAAAGGGACTAAGCCGAAAAGAAAATGAATGAATGAATGAATGATCACATATGAATAAGATTCTTTAAAGTGGTCAATATTATATAAACTATTAATAAATTGAGTTTACAGAAATGGTACTATATCATGATCAGGATATGAGCTTATATTGTAATATAAGATGTTTGTCTTTTTGCCCAGCCCTATTAAAAATACATAAATTTCTAGGTTTATTTTGATATATATTATTTATTATTTTAATAGTTGAACTCTAGAATAGTTAATGGTGTGAAGAATTTATTGATTAGTTTCTTTCACATAAAATACTCATTTTGATCCCACTGGTTGCCTGCTAATATTCTTACTATTTGTATTAGAATACAAGCCAACACTTTACAATGAAGTGATTTATGAACGACATGAAATCTCAAGTGGAAACAGGTAGAATGCAAAGAAAATATTAGAAAATGAATGGAGTAGAATTATTACTGCATCTGCCGCATTTACAACAGCAACAAAAGTAATTTCTAACCCACTACCAGTTCCACGCACATTCCACATTTTCTGTTGCCAGTATGAAACAAAATCACAAATAAAATCTCTTTACTATCTCAAGTGTATCCTCTAGACAACCAAGAGATTAAATGGAAACTGAGTAAATCTCCTGCTTCTTAGATGTTTCTCCTTAGGGGGGAAAATGTAATCTCATATGTGTCTCCTCTAAAGATCGAGAGGAAATCACAATTGTGCTCAGATTTGCCAGGATACAAAAAGTCTGCAGTCTAAATTCAAAAACATTTCACATCAAACTCTCCCAAGAACAAATTATCCACAGCCATTTTTTATTTGACTTTTTAATTTCTAAGAAGGTTTAGTCAAAGTGTCGAACTAGATACTTAAATAAAGCACCTGGGAACCTCTCTAAACCCGTTAAGCTGTGAAAGATCAACCTGCGAGGAATAAGACGAAGCAAGACAATTATTTTGACTCTACCTGTAAATTGTACGCCAGGCTAATGCGGGCACTCAAGCAGAGTGGATTGAGATGGAGGGCTGAGAGGAAGTCTCTCTGGGCTTGTTTCCTGGCCTGATTGTGCCCATAATCCATGAAAACATTGCCTCTACCCACAAGACAATCTTGCAAGAAGGGATCAAGTCTTGCAGCTTCACTGTAAGCATCCACAGCTTCCTGCAACTGGCCGAGCCTTGATAACAGACAAAGGAAGTAGATCATTTAACTCAATGATGTGCTTGTAAAATTAGATATGTGTTTAATTATATAACTGTTCCTCAAACAACCAGTTCTCACATCTTAAAAAGCTTTAATTTCCACTTTTGAAATATTAAATGACAAGCTGAGCAACACTGCCAGAGCAAACACTGAATTCACCCAAAAGAAGCCATTTAAATGAGGAGAAGAAAACCCACCCTGCAATTACAGCTTTTCTGTAGTGGTCTTGTGAAGAACCATTTATCTGAGAGTGCTTCTTTAAAGCAATGAAAATGCCAGCTTACAAGAATCTGAAAACATTTTGCTCTTTTGTACTATAAATGATAGTTCAGAGAGCAATGCGTCTTGTCAGAGCTGCTGAGATATTTCATATTATTATAGACCATGTAGCCAGATGAGAAATCCTGTCTGTCACAGGCTGTTAATCTGATAAAAGCAGATATGAATGAATTCTGGAGGCATGGCGACATTTGAGTGTTGATCAATAAACTGAACAGACACGCTCTGAATGCATCGTTTCAATGCAGATCTGCATAATAAGTGGCAAAGAGTGCATCAATAACTATTCATGAAAGTCATAGAAGGTTTTTAGAACACCATAAATAATGTAGCCCTCAGATAGTTGTTGAACTTTTTCCTCTAGTCTATTAATTTAATAATAAAGGACATGTGTCATATAATTTTAGCATGTCCCATGTTAAGTTTTAAAAGTTTGGGGTCTGTAAGATCATGTACCTTTGAAGAAATTAATGGTTACATTAAACAAAGATACAGCACATTATTTATTGACAAAAAGTGATATTAAAGCTATCTATAAAGCTACAGTTTTCACTTTTGAACTTCATCATGAGTCTTGAAAAATCTTGAAAAAAGATTTCCAAAAAAAAAAGAATAATTAATCTTTTTATTTTTCTGTTGGAATTGAAATCATTCATCTTTTAAAAGCGTTTTATGTTTTATTAATTATAAATTAATTAAAAAATAAAAAATAAAAAAGTATTATTTTATTATTTTTTATTTTATTATTATTATAATCATTATTATTATCTTTATATATTTCTTTTATTTATTTATTTAGTTATTATTATTAATAGTATTTATTACTATTATTTATTAAAATTATGTAATTTAAGTCATCTATAAAGCTACAGATTTCACTTTAAAAAAAATTCTTCACTATAACAAACTTAAAAATATTTCCACAAAAAAAAAAGCTTTTATTTTTCACTTTGATATTAATAGCAAATGTTTCTTGAGTAGCAGGTCTTACATTTCGTATGGATAAAATAAATTTTGTAATCTTTGCAAATGAAATAAAAATTGCAATCTTGAAAGAACAACGTTTACATTTTGCATTTTATTTTTGCGATAGTTTAAAAATTTTTTGTTGGAATTGTAATCATCAGTTTTTGAAAAGGGTTTTATATTTTAACATTTATTTTAGATTTTGAGTTATGGTATATCATAATTATATTTATTTATTTTAATTTATTATGATCTTTATATTTATTTATTAATAATTAATATTTTTTTTTATTATTTAATAATTATTATAATTATTCTACATTTTTTGGATTATTATTAATTTATTTAAATGATTTTATTTCATTCAATTAAAAGTGACTTTTGAATTCACTTTTACACTTTATCTGCATCATGACAATCTTGAAAAAAGATTTCCACACAAAAAAGAATAATTAATATTTTTTTTCACATTGATATTATTAGCAAATGTTTCTTGAGTAGCAAATGAAACAAATAAGAATGACTTCTGGAGGATCATATTGAAGACTGGAGTAATAATCCTGACATTTTATGAAATAAAGTACTAAAATAGAAAGTTTGCATTTCAAATTGTAACAACATTGTATAGTATTACCGTTTCTACTCTATTTTAATCAAATAAATGCAGTCTTGGTAACCATAAGATATCTTTCAAAACCATACAACAATCTTTTAAACATGTTAAAATGTACATAATTTGACACATAATTTTTACCTTTGAATATGTTTATTATTATCTCAATTTCATCTGCAATTTTATTTGTACTAGTTACATTTTTTTGTATTGTTATCAATATTTTGTATTTTAACATGATAAACTTTAAAAGGGCCACACTTCCTTTCCCATAATTTGACCTCATATAGACTGATCCAACAGTATATGAATCACCTCCTTACTGTAGCGCATTCAATATTTCCCTATAAAGCAAAGTTTTGTGCTCTTAAATTCTCAGTGATGAAAACCAAATGAACAGCCATGATTGAGTCTCAGAAGGCTAAAACCTTTATTTTTTTATTTGAAACACAATAGAGATTTACCATGCTGTGGGGCAGATATTATAAACTGACTGCCGCTGCTGAGAGAAAATTGTTCTCGACTTAAGCTGGGCAATTTCGCACAGTTAAAACGGTCAATCACATTCCACAATAACTCAAAATAAATGCACACCTGTGGTGAATAACTCCAAGTGCATGGTAAATTATTACATCTGCTTGCTGCTTCTGTGCTGCAGCCTTCAAATCCTGCAACAAAACGAAGTCATTTTCATGCACAAACACATAATAATACAATAAAATAAACGAAGCCATTGAATTTAAAATACACAAAATTCATTCAGAATCCGAATCAGAAAGAGCTTCATTGTCAGGTATGTTTACGCATATGAGGAACTAGTTTTCATGATGAACGTTTTCACAGTGCAACAAAATGACAGTGACAAAAACACAGATAATAAAGGAATTACAAAATAAAAATATATGCAATTTGACGAATGTATGTCCAGTATATTACTATATACAATCTTATAGCTATTGATTCTAATTGATTAATCTTTAATGATTATTCTGATAATCAAATAAATTCAATTTATTTTTCCTTACAAAGCTTTTTAATACAAGTACTAATTGTATATGAAAAAATACACTCACCGGCCACTTTATTAGGTACACCCGTCCAACTGCTCGTTAACTCAAATTTCTAACAAGCCAGTCACATGGCAGCAACTCAACGCATTTATGCATGTAGACATGGTCGAGACAATCTGCTGCAGTTCAAACTGAGCATCAGAATGGAAAAGAAAGGTGATTTAAGTGACTTTGAACGTGGCATGATTGTTGGTGCCAGACGGGCTGGACTGGGTATTTCAAAAACTGCTGATCTACTGGGATTTTCATGCTCAACCATCTCCAGGGTTTACAGAGAATGGTCAGAAAAAGATAAAATACCCAGTAAGCGGCTGTTCTGTGGGCACAAATGCCTTCTTGATTTCAGAGGTCAGAGTCGAGAAAGGCCTGATTGGTTCGAGCTGACAGAAAGGCAACAGTAACTGAAATGTATGCAGAGGTATGCAGAAGAGCATCTCAGAACGCACAACACAGAATTTGGCATCAACAACATGAAAGCATGGATCCATCCTGCCTTGTATCAACAGTTCAGGCTGGTGGTGGTGGTGTAATGGTGTGGGGGATATTTTCTTGGCACACTTTGGGCCCATTAGTACCAATTAAGCATCGCGTCAACGCCACAGCCTAGCTGAGTATTGCTGCTGACCATGTCCATCCTTTTATGACCACAGTGTACCCATCTTCTGATAGCTACTTCCAGCAGGATAACGCACCATGTCATAATGCGTGAATCATCTCAGACTGGTTTAAGGCAGTTCTGAAGGCAAAAGGTGGTCCAACCTGGTACTAGTAAGGTGTACTTCATAAAGAGGCCGGTGAGTGTATGTTGCAAATGGTATTTGACAATCTCTTTGAAATCTACAGAAATCCCCCAAAGCATGATGAATATGCTTTTAAAAACCTTGACAAAAACAAATTATAGATTCAATCAGAGCTTCTTACTGTATCCGGTATCTCTGGCTTACCTGAAGGGCACTGCTGTAGTCATTTAACTCCACATAGAGCAGGCCACGATTTATCAAGACTTTCAGTTCAAGCTCCGTCTTACAGCCCAAGAGCAGCGTCACGCTGTAGTCTCTGAGAGCCTTGAAGATAAAAGAGAAATAATGCGGAGGAAGAGAACAAGCGTGCATTAAAATGCAAATGCAGAAGTGCAATTGTGATGAAAAGATATCCTGCATTTGTATACATTTCTGCATATATGATACCACATACATTGCTGGAAAAAATAAACCTCACCATCTCATAATGTTGCAGTTTCTGAAAACATATTCCACGGTTGTAGTAAGCGAATGAACATTCAGGGTCGATTTGGACTGCCATTGTTAGATCCTCCACTGCACTCTTGTATGCCTAAAACAAAATGATAAACATACAACATATCTCAGAGAGCATCAGCCTCAAGTGGGTGATAATTATGCTCAAAATGGTGCTATTTTTACTAACTTTCAAATAGAATTTAAGAGCCCCTTTATACAAGTGTGCTCTGAGGCTCTTCGGCTGGATCCTGATAGCCTCATTACAGTCGAGTATGGCCTTTGCATGTCGTCCTTCAGCCCCATAAAGGGCAGCTCGGCTTAGATGCACCTTGGGAAAAAAAGGAAAAACGTTTTAAATCTGAAACTTGGAATATGGAATAAATAATTTCATTCAGAGTGTACCTGATAGAGCATCACCCTGTACCTGATAGAGATTGGGGTTGATTTTGAGAGCTCTATTGAAGTCTTGCACGCCTGTGGAGTCTTGTAAATGAATGCGACACAGGCCTCGCTGATGGTGAGCCTCAGCATGGTCTGGGTTCAAGCTCACAGTGCTGTTAAAAGCATCCAAAGCCTGAAGGAGGAGAGAATCTTCACTCTCCTATATTTAAAAAAAGGTGATGATAGGGTAGTGACAGATATGGCTGCGTTTCCATCTGCTTCCTTTTTTTAAATTATCACATCTTAAGAATCTGATAAAATGCTACATTTCATTTCTGGATCACACACAGTAATAGTCATGAATTTTTTCTTTTTGGTGTTATTATGGTAACATTTAATTGATTACCTGAAACAAAAGCCTTTGCGTCATGCAGCACACACCGATTAGATAGAAGACCTCAGCAGCTTCTTTTGCAGGACTGAGTTTAGCTTTATCAGTACCCAGAAGTGACAAGGCTTTTTTGAAAGTTTCCACTGCTTCCTGTGTTTGACACAGTATAAAGCAATCATTATTTGCAGCATTGATCAGGGTTCATACACATCTTTACTAATAAAAATTCCATGAGTTATCCAAAACATTCAGGTAAATATTCCGGACTTAACATTTCATGTAATGTCTATGTTCATTCATTTTCTTTTCGGCTTAGTCCCTTTATTAATCCGGGGTCGCCACAGCGGAATGAACCGCCAACTTATCCGGCATTTGTTTTACGCAGCGGATGCCCTTCCAGCCACAACCCATCTCTGGGAAACACATTCATACATTCTCATTCACACACATACACTATGGACAATTTAGCTTACCCAATTCACCTGTACCGCATGTCTTTGGACTGTGGGGGAAACCGGAGCACCCGGAGGAAACCCACGCAACCACGGGGAGAACATGCAAACTCCACACAGAAATGCCAACTGGCCCAACCGGGACCTGCCCCAACCGGGGCTCGAACCAGCGACCTTCTTGCTGTGAGGCGAACGTGCTACTCACGCGCCACCGTGGCGCCCTGTAATGTCTATGTATACAATGTAAATAGTAATAAAAAAAGCACATTTGATTAATAAATAATTAATAATGTAATACACTTATTACAGCATATCCTAAATTATCTGACCATCTGTGTCTCTATACTAATTTTTCTATCTGTAAAATGCAATTAGATAATGCTTACACAGCACTAATAATGTGAGAGTATGTGATTGTCCACGGACAAATGTAAAGAAAGGACAAGTAAACCTACTCTTAAGCATAAGTTTTACAAAACAACTAGACTAATGATGATAAAAAATTACAGAAAAGAAATGATAGAACTGAAAAATAACATTTTTGCATTGACATTATGTGCCTTCATTGAAAGTGATGATCATTGCAATCAAGGAATATGTTTTATAAGTTTATACATTGCTTAGGTAGAGTGAAAATAATTGCCTTGCTTTTTTCATTTTCTCTTTTCTACTCTATTAATGAACAACATTCAAACATTTTTGCACTTTTCTTGCATTTCTTGTGGCCTCTGATGTTGCAAAATGTAAAGAAATTGTTGGGGTGATTTGTACCCTGCATATCTGTGCGCAGATTTTTATTACTGCCGCAATATTCAAATAGATAAATAATGTGATTATTAAAATACATATTTTTTGCATATAAATAATAAAAAATTAAGAAATTAACACTGACACTAAGGATTTTGAAAAAAAAAAAATTCTATGCAATGCAGTACTTTTGAACCTTACATTAAGGAGTTGTAAAAACATGAACCATCATCAACTTTCCACAAAAATATGAAGCAGTGATTTCGTATAAGATCATGTAACGTTTATATTTACTCATTTAGCAGACAGGTGATATGTTGAAGATTCAGTTTTGCCAAGTTGTGTATAAATATATATAAAATGTGGATAAAATACGGGTGTCATGGTGGCGCAGTGGGTAGCACGATCAGGTCACTGGTTCGATCCTCGGCTGGGTTAGTTTGCATGTTCTTCTTGTGTTCGCATGGGTTTGTGGGTGCTCCGGTTTCCCCCACAAGTCCAAAGACATGTTGTATATGTGAATTGGGTAAGCTAAATTGTCCATAGTGTATGCATGTGAATGAGTGTGTATGGACGTTTCCCAGTGATGGGTTGCAGCTAGAAGGGTTAATAAAGGGACTAAGCCGAAAAGAATATAAATGAATGAATGTATATAAATACGGTAAACGTCAGAATTATTATTGATTTTTTTTCTTCTTTTTAAAAATATTTTCCAAATTATGTTTAACAGAGCAAGAAATTTTTCACAGTATTTCAGATAATATTTTTTCTTCTGGAGAAAGTCTTATTTGTTTTATTTTGCAGTTTTACCTTTAAAAAAAACAAACATTTCAAGGTCACTTATTAGCCCTCTTAAGCTAATTTTTTTTCTAATGTCTAAAGCAGTGGTGCTCAACCCTGTTCCTGGAGATCTACCTTCCTGCACAGTTCAGCTCCAACCCTAATCAAACACACCTGAACCAATTAATTAGGACCTGAACAGCACTTGATAATTGCAGACAGGTGTGTTTAATATGTGTTGCAACTGAAATCTGCAGGAAGGTAGATCTCCAGGAACAGGGTTGAGCACCCCTGGTCTAGAGAACAAACAATAGTTATACAAAGATTTTTCTAATTATCCTACCTTGCCTAATTAACACAGTTAAGCCTTTAAACTGCACTATAAGCTGAATATTAGTGTCTTGAAAAAAAATCAGTTATTAGAAATTAGTTATTAAAACTATTATATTTAGAAATGTGTTTCTAAAAAAAAAATAGTTCTCTCTGTTGAACAAAAAATGGGGAAAACAATATAAAGGGGGACTAATAATTCAAGAGGGCTAATAATTCTGACTGTATATTGTATATAAAACAGATTAGAAACCAATAATTTAAATTTGACAGTTCTTTCAAATGAAAATGTAACTATAACTTTAATGCACATCTTCTAGATTATTACTTTTGTGTACTTCTACTACAGTTCTACAATAAATCAATGTGTGCTGTTGACTTTGGAGAAGTTGTCTTGCTGTTTTGCAGGCTTCGTTCTGCCAGACAGAGCTTGACTTATAAACACAGGATCTCGGACTCACTGTAAACCTGTGTTCCTTCATCAGCGTCCTCCCGAGAAGAATGAGGTGTGGAGGAGAAGGCTGTGTATCGACCGCTTCCTCCAGACAGACGATGGCATTGGCATCATTCCCCAGGAACGACTGGATAACAGCTTGCTGGACTGCTGATAAACCCAGAGCTGCGACGCAAAGCAGGAGAGCTTTACAGCTTGGTCTAGTAGTTGTTATGGCAACATAAAGCACATTTTCCAATTGGGCCAGGTGGACAAACAAGATTTAATGATGATCATTAAAAGATGGCCAGCAATAAGAGCTGAGGTATTTCAAGAGCTAAACGTATGCCTGCAATTTTCTGTAGGGCCAAATGAACTTTGTGTGATCATTACCTGTTTTCATTTCTGCTGCATACCGTATGCAGAGGGCAGCCAGGTCAAAACGTTTCATTTCGTAGAAAAACTTTCCTCTAAAAAAGGATAAAGCATTCTTTATATCAGATATTCACAAAAAGTCACAAATTGAAAACATGAAAAGTGACTGTGCACTGGCATAAGGTCTTCATTTATACTGTATGGTTATATTATGTCTTTACTTAGTTCTGCATACAGTTTATATTGACAGAATGTATTTCCAATTTACATACCCCTTACAAAATAGGCAAAATGATGATAATGACAAAAGATTGGGGGCTGGGTATATATGTTTTGTGTAGTTTCTAAAATGTCTTGAAGTATATGCAAAACAACTGTTATGCAAAACAATTACTCTGGGCAGTACTAATTAAATATGATCATGCAATTGTTATGATCCCTCTAAATGTATTAAAATTACAAAAATTTTGTTGACGGCGATAGCCTAGTGGTCAATGGACCAACATATAGTGAGTCCCAACTTGCTGACTTTCAAGATCACATCTCCCTCTCTTACTTCCTTCCAATATACTTTTATATCATAATAAAAGCAAAATACTAAAAATAAATCTTTCAAAAAAAAATTTTAATTGTCTGTCAGATTATGTTATGTATATAAAAGGCATATGATTCCAGCAAAAAAAGCAGTAAACGCTCAGTCAAATGAGACCCCTGGAGGTGTTATTCCTCCAAAAACATTTTCCAAACATTTGTGTGCCCAAATCACCTCATGATGTACAGATCATAAGCATCCGGCTTTAAATATATGGCCCGAGTCAAATCTTTCACCGCTCTGCTCAGATTATTCACCTGTGAGAGACACAAGATTAATGTAGTTAAATCAAAATAACAATTTAAGGTAACCAGAGATCCCAAATTATTATTATTATTATACAGTATTGTACAGTAAATATAGATAAATATAAATATAATAAATATAGATATACAGTAGATACAGCAATAAAAAAAACTAAATAAACATTTTCTTTATCAAAGCAATAACTACAACTACAAAAAATAACAACTACAAAAAAATTAACACTATCGGCTACCAATGTTTTTTTTTTTTTTAAACTAATCATCCATACATGTCCTTACATTATAAAAGGCTCTAGCCCGGCATACGTAGGCTTTAACATAGGTGGGATCTGCTTTCAGTCCATTATTAAACCTTCTGATGGCTTCATAATGTCTGTCCATCTTCAACATACAGATCAGTCCCAAACTGACATGGGCAACAGCTGCAGATCTGAAAAGAAATTATTACTCATATATAGTTTCTTAACTTAGTCATTTTTCATCAAGAAGAAACCTTTTGAAAAGTGACTTTCAAAGAGTTTCAAGCTTCAGTAAACATTTCATCAAATATGGCCTGCCTTTGCTGCACTCGTGTGACAAAAGAAAATGAAGGTCTTTTTGTCACAGAGTGCAGGGGGCTGGGATGTCACCTGTCAAGTTTGATCACGGCTTCAAAGTCAGCTATAGCCGGCTGCCAGCGCCGGAGCGCCACATAGACCATACCGCGGTGCAGGAACGCACTCAGGTTTTCTGCACTGTCATTTATGAGAACTGTAAAACACACAAGCAGATAAAGCATGGTTAAAGGACACCCTGAAATACTTTTTGGAAATTTTAACAGATTTGTGTATGTTGAGCATCTTTCAAGACAACATTAGCACGTTAGCTTTAAGTGTGGGGAAAACTAGATAGTTTTAAGCTTTCTCCCATCTCGGAGAATTTTTTGAAAAATTTCTGAGTAAGACTTGAACAGAAAGTAGGGGGGTGCATGGTCCTTGATCTGGCTCTGAAAGCTGTGATTTTATTTCTCAGCATATACAGAAGGCATATGGTATTAATTTTCAACGTGTCTGCCAGTATTCTTCAGTGTAGTTCAGTGTAGTATAGTTGTTCAGAGTGCTGTATTAAATAATATAATATTTAATGAACATTATTATGTCTAATTTACCTTTATATTCAAATGAAAATTATTTCAAAACTGAATTGAATCTGTTAAAAATGGGAGTCTTTTCAGAACAGAAACTAAAAAGTTGAATTTTTGCATTCCCATTTGTTCTAAAATCAAAAACAAAAATGCCATTTCAATATTTTCCATGATGAAAACTATTTTAAAGTGCCAAAGCCGTAAAGACAAATACCCTTACACACAAAGTGTTAACTAAATATTTTAACAAAATAAAGCTATAATTCATCCAAAAATGTCATTTCGTCATCATCTTAACCCACATTCTTTAAAATATGATCTTCTGTCTAGAGCAAAAGAAAGAAACTCATTTGTGTTTATTCAGATCAGTTTTAATACCAATGTAATATAAAGTATGATATTAAAAGAACTGCTTGTTATTAACTGAAAAAATGGCACCAGCACAATCTGTGAAAAGAATCCCTTTCTTTCTACAATGCAGAAGATGGTGTTGATAACTTGGCTTAGAGCATTTTTGCTGAGTACTTTCTGCACGCTACATGTCACAAAAATAGGCTCAATACTGAAGCTCTGTTCACGCCTACACTCCTGTTACACAGCACCACGGTGCTTAGGTGGGCAGTGTCAAACACTTCTGTGCTGAAGATGTTCAGTTTGCAGCAGACAACACTGACAAAATATTCCAGCAGGCTTCAGAGATCAAAGCATCTGATCACAGCAGCCAAAACCATGAGAGATAAGACTGGATGGCTCTTATTTGATCTGCTGTCTGAGTAGTCATATTAACATCCTCATAAGACCTGATTTAACACACGCCGCTGTCTGTGATAAGATGTCATGTGTGGCCCCACTGATGCTGCTTAATTATGTCCTAAATGCTTCTTTTAAAAATTTAGATTAAAGACATGGAGACATACTGTAGCATGGAAAACAGGATTTCCTTCACCAGACTTTTTATAAAATCATAAATGGGTCATTTAGTACTTTGCATGTATATGACATCACAACTATTGTACAAGCACACTGTTATCTAAGTTTCCATATTTGCCCATACACTCATTCACACACTCATACACTACAGCCAATTTAGTTTATTCAATTCACCTATAGCGCATGTCTTTGGATTGTGAGGAAAATAGGAGCATAAAGAGGAAACCCATGTGAACATAGGGAGAAAATGCAAACTCCACACAGAAATGCGAACTTATCCAGCCCAGACTCAAACAAGTGAACTTGTTGCTGTGAGGTGACAGTGCTAACCACTGAGCCACCATGCCGTCCCAATCTGAGCACAGAGCATTTAAAGCTCTTGACTATTACAAACAAAGATTATACTCTATATCGGCACTTATGCCAAAAAAAACTACCATGAAAACTTTCAATTGGTCGAAAAGTTCTTTAGATCATTCGAATATTTGGTAACACTTTATAATGTCACACTATGAATCATCTATTAAGCATTAGCAAATAGTGAATTTATTATTTGTTAAGCATTAACTCTACATTAATAGACGTTAGAAAGCCGTTCATAAATACAGCTACGAACGCTCTATTCTAAGCACAGTTCAAATTTGCTTAACGATTGTACTGTCATACTTTGTTAGAATGAGTTAGTAAATGATAGATAAACTATTGAAATCAACATTTATACATCTTAATATTCGGGCATATACTGTAGTAATAGTTAATTTTTACGTTAATAAATGCTTTATTAACTCAACTCCATCAGTTTTGAGACCTAATCGAAAGTGAGGACTATTTATGCTTTATAAATCCCTAATAAATGACAATTTAAGGCTCAGTATTAATTGAACAATACATCTTTTGCAATATTATCAAAAAAGTTAAATTACTGTAAATTTTTAATCATTGCTGAATAACAGGAGTGATATAACACAAAATCTGATAAAACAACAATATAATGATTTAACAAGATATTATGATGCAACATTTCAATGTTATTTAGCAATGTTTGCTAAAGTTGAGTTAATAGAGTTAATAAAGTTGAGTTAATAAAGCATTTATTAACATACAAATTAATTATTAATATATGCCTGAATAATAAGATAAATAAATGTTCATTTGAATAGTTTATTAATCATTTACTAACTCATTCTGAATAATCTTTAAAAAACAGTGACTTTTCTCAGAATAACTGGTTTGTAAATGATGCAATATTTAATTTATTAATGAGAAAATAATAATTAACAAAGTATGAAAGTACAATCATTAAACACATTCTACATGTCCTTATAAGTCAAGAATAGAACATTTGTATCTGCAGTTATAAACTGCTTACTAATGTCTATTAATGTAGAGTTAATGCTTAACAGATAATGAATTCACTATTTTGCTAATGCTTAATAAATGATTCATAGTGTATAATAAAGTGTTACGGAATATTTTCAACGTTAAAAAATTGTTCTTTTAAGAGCTATTTACTAAGGTTTTTTGGAGAACCAAACATAGTTCTTCTGCAACATTGCGGCAGAAATACTTTTTGCACCTTGTATTTTTAAACGAATAGTTCACTCAAACATGAAAATTTACTCACCCTCAAGTGGTTCCAAACATAAGAAGATATTTTGAAGAATGTTAAAAAAATTGGTAACCATTTATATCCACAATAGAATAAAAATGGATACCAGTTTAAACATTTTTCAAAATTTCTTTTTTTGTGGTCAATAGAGAAGAAAGAAACTTAAAGAGGTTTGTGACAGATGAAGGGTTAGTAATTATCCCTTTAATGCTACGTTTACACAATGACAATATACTTAAAAGGTTTGCATTCCCAGTCACACAACAACAGTTTTAAAATTATCTCCATTTACACATGCGCAAACATGCCCAAAAACATTGCATTGCATATGCCAGGCCAGGATTTGGCACTGTCACTTTGTTAGTCAATAGTACCTTTAAAGTGATGAGGTGCCATCAGTGGCAACTGTGCTTATGTGTAATTCAATTTGTATGCTGTTTTTAGATTTCTGCCTTTTCAGTGCCAAAAATGCTGTTGTGGAGTAAGCGAACAGAGAAAACGCATAAACATAAAAGGGCTTCCAGTTTTTGGCTTTAAAAAAAAAGGTAAAAATCATGTAAATGGCCCAAAAGAGTGTAAAAGAGACTTATACAGTGTAAAATTACTGCAGTCTTTTTTTTGAGAAAGCATGTGTCATCTTGATCATGTCTAGAAGAGATAACTGACATACTAAAAAGATTTTTTGAGCTTCCTAAAAATGTGTAACTTGTGAATTAACAACCGTGACTGAACCATCTGTATAATACTGCCTCTCATCCAGCGTTCCTGACAGAAAATGTCAAACCTCAACATTTAAAGGCCCAATGGGCGTCAGGTCCTCAAAATGTGAGCAAGGTTACTTTATATGGAGAAACGGTGAAAATTAAGCATTTTCATGTGTTATATCTAGCATGTGTGTGTTACCAGATGTGCTGAGATCCCTCAAGGCCAAATGAGGCATTATCTCCCTCAGCAGACAGCCTCTATGGTAAAAAGCCAACCAATCACTGGGATTCAAGTGCACAGCCAGAGAAAGGTCCTCGACAGACTTCTCAAAATGACCCAGCTTGGAATAGATTCTCCCTCTGTATGTCCTGCAGCAAGATGGAAATACAGTAATTGGATTTTCACATAAACAATGTTTGTAATGTAATTTGATGATAGTGGAAAGTGAACAGTAAGCATGCTAATGCAATGCTCATTACAATGCTGACCTGGCTATAGCATTTTCAGGTTCTTGCTTTAGCAGTAATGAAAAGTCTTCAAGAGCCATCATCCATTTGGAGCTGTTAAAGTGATGTATTCCATGGAGCATCATTGCATCGGTCCTTGTAGAATCAATGGTGAAGGTCTGGAGGTCAAAAAAAATCCTTCATTTATATATATTAAAAAAAACTGGATTATATGACTAATTTAAAATATGAACTGACATTTATATTTAGAATTTACAATATGTCTGCCAACTGTGATCTGCTTAGATAAGCTTTGAAAAACTGACTATTTCTGTCCACAAAATGAATACATGCCAAGTATAGCTGTTAAAGTGTGCAACAATAACATGACAAACACTAATTCAGAAAGCCTTCATAAAGTGCCTGGAACACAAAAAACTGCACAAACTTTTTTAGACAAAAATAGTTTGTTTATTTTTTAAAAGCATTTTCTACACATCTCTCTGCCCCCTAGAATTAAACGAACCTTTAAGGTGCACGTTTCATGCTTTTAAGGATCATCTTCACGTGTGAAATGAGAAGCTGCACTTTGCTGTTCTCTCGCCCAGGATGATTTTACCTTTCATCCCTCGATAACAGCCTTTTCGCAAAACCTGTCAGGTTCACGAAACAATTCATGCTGAAACATGCTGCTCAAAAAAATATCTGACTGTAAAAAGGATAGCAGGTTCTGCACAGAGTCAGGAGCAATTCTTTATCACTCTTATGTGAATTATTTATTATATCTGATGTTGGGAGGATGTTATTTTTATTTATTGTAATAATAATAACAACAACAAAAACAACAGTAATAATAAACACAATAAACTGTAATTGTACAACACCTATCATATGTAATCTGCAGCTCTAAGTGGAAGAGGAAATGAAGCTGTCCTACTAATGTTACTCTTTTCTTCTAGACGTGCAAAAATATCTAACTATCTAAAACTATCTAATTGTATTTATTTTATTATTATTATTATATTGTTTCATAGGGCTTACTCTGGCATAGCCTTCCATGGCCAGCAGAATCTCGCCCATCTTGTCATACATCTTTGCCCTCTTAAAGTAGATTTCTGCATCATCTGGCTTGACTTTGATGGCTTGGGTGTAGTTGAATAGAGCCAATGTGGTTTCCCCTCTTTGTTTGTAGATTTCTGCTCTAGACATGAAGGCGTCTGGAACACAATTGGCATCGGTCAGTAGTTTCTACATTTTGCTTTGAAGAATGTTCAGTGCACCAAAAAGATAATATTTGACTTTAAAAATATGCATTTTACGTCCTCTTTCTGGCCTTTATAGTTTACCGGCTTTTTAATTGTGTGGTGTTGCCATGCCAGAGCAAGACTGACAAATACTAAATAATTATTTACAGTATGTCATAACACTAATTTATATTATAATATTGGAAGTCACACCATATAGTAATATTTAGGTATATAAATAAATAATATA
>CAIGQQ010036011.1:1006689-1020056 GCA_903798035.1 Danio albolineatus
AGAGACTATGCAGCGCCACGGATGCGATCCAAGACCCGTGACGAGACGATCCCAAGGCTCCTTAACCCTGGACCAGGCTGTATCCTGAGCAGCTGCTTGGCGGAGTAGCAAGCAAGAGACGGATTCCCGTGACCCTCCAAGGACAAACGAGCCTCGAGTTCTCCAGCCTCCAGCGACTAGACTGCAGCTAGAGCTGCGCATCGATGGATTACTCTTCAGTGTTTGGACTCTAAGTAGTGAATATTAAACAACACTGAACTGAACTGAACTCAGCTATATACTAGCTAATAATTTACTAGCTAATAACTAAACTGACATTTTCAATTTACTATGACCTTCTATGTGAAGCTGCTTTGACACAATCCACATTGTAAAAGCGCTATACAAATAAAGGTGAATTGAATTGAATTGAATATAATAATAAGTGATTTTCAAATGGCATGCAACTAGCGGTGCAAAATATTACATTCCGCTTGCTGTACTTTCTTTTAAAATATTGGAGGGGAGGACATTTTTAAAAATACACTTTTAAAATTGTACTTTTCACAACATAGGCTGATTCTGAAAACATAGCCCTATAAACATTTCTGGAGATCGTGAATTATGTAGCCAGAGGTACGTATGGCTGCATTTCGCCTTTAAAATGAATACTACGGGGCGGTTTGACACCGCTCCTTTTCGCTTGTACCAGCTGACTGCCTACCTCCGTGTGGGTGGCTTTTCTGCTTTTACCAGTTTGTGGCTCGCCGCATACGTTGGCGGACTTGTGACATGGAGAAAAGTTGACCGGGACGATAGGGATCGAGTTAATAACAGGGTGAGAATGTGGTAAAATCTGAAAACATGGTAAAAATAGGGCGAAATATGTTTTTTTTAATTGCTTTTGAAAACACTGTTGGTTGGGTTTAGGGAAGTGGGTGGGCGGGTCAATCAGTGCTTTTAAAAACACTATTGGTTGGGTTTAGGGAAGGAGGAGGGTGGGTCAGTCGATCGATCAATCAGTCAGTCAGTCGACAGAGGCCTCTGGTGGATTTACGTGAGAAGAGCAAGCGTGAATGGCACTCGTGAGAGAAATTTGAAATCTCAAAAAGCACACAGCGACCTCTAGTGGATTTGCGAAAAACAAAAACAGCAAAAAAACTAAGACATATTTGGCACTCTCTCAAGAAAGGTATAAAGCGGTACGTTTTCAGAATGAGCCTGGGTTGACTTTTCAACAAGTACTTGGACAATTTGGGTCGAAATGTCAAAAACTGTGATCAAAATTATTTATTTTTTCATTTGAGGACAGAATTACTTTGATATTTTCGTTATTTAATTCAACTAAATGTATTCAGTTTAACTACCGCTTTAGTGTCCAAATACATTTTGGAGCCATAGCACAAAATAATATATAACTTTTATACTCATTTTTAGGTGTCCAGGTTGCCAGCAGCGAAAGGCCTTGAATGGTTTTTCTCTCTGCTCTTTGAACTGCAGTCAAGCTACATCCACGGGCCATTATTATATCTTCATGGGTTACCTATAAAAATATGAAAAGCCTCGTAAATATATTTTCTAATAAAAGGAATTGAGGGAACATTATGTCATCCAATCTAATGCATAAAGAATATAAAGTTATTTGACTGTGCACCTTTCATCTAGAAAACCACATGTTAAATATTGAGCAATCAAATAGCTTTTATAGAGGTTACCTGCGATAAAAGTTCGAGTCCTCCGTCATCACAGACAAACTCAGAATCCTTTTCTGACTCAGTCATTTTGTACAGACTGGACGGCACAGGTGGACGGCACATTGCTGTTGGGGTATGTGGTAATGAGGTGTCCCTTTGACTTGGGCCCTGAAGGAAAATTCACATGAACATTCTGGCTGAGGTCTTCATTCCGAGCCTATGACTTGTACAGTATGTACAAACAGGAAATGCAACAAATTTTCCAATGCAATGACAATACAATCTATTTTTCTAGTGCTTAAAAAGCAAATAAACATATTGTTCCTCTGTTGCCTCTGGGTTTTTGGAAAGTACCAGTTCCCCTTAGAAATATATACTGCTACCTTATATTGAAGTGACTCCGATGAAAGATTTATGCTGTCACATCATTCCTAAGCAGTTTGTGTATTATTTAACAGTATATCTCTTTAAATTTATATATAACTGCATATGTACTTGATAAAGAAGCATTTGGACACTAGTTTCGACACATACTTACGAAATGATAAAAAATTGCATTAGAAACAAAGCATCAAACCAAGCACCAAAAAATAACTATAAAATATATTCAATTTTTTTTTGGCAAAAAAAGAAAAGAAAAATCTAAAGTTTTTGACTCCAAAAATTGTAATGTGTTGGCTGTATTGTCTGTTACTAAACATATACCTGTGCAACTTAAGCTGATTTTGTGGTCCATGGTAACATATATTAAAGTATGAAATTATAAACAATAATATATAATACATTTTACCTGTGGAAAAGGAGAATTAACATCTACTAAAAACAGTAAGATTTATATTATATAAAAGTTTTTATTATATTATACATTTGAATAAAAAAACATTTATTAAAAATAATGACAAATAGACAGGCAACTGCCTCTAAATCTAAATTCCCTTTAAAAAAAAGTAAGAAAAATTAAATAATAAAAATAAACAACTAATCTCAACATCAGACTCAAAGCTTCAGGTGTGTCCAACTTTTCTTTACATAAATAAAATAACATTTAAAAAATAATATAAAAATGAAACAACATAAAAGAAATATTAAAATAAAACAACTATTCTCATTATAAGAGTTGTGCGAATTAAAATAATTACAAAATAAAATACTAATCTCATCATTACAGTTGCAGCTGTGTCCAAATTATTTTTAAATAAAATACAATTAAATATTAATTAAATAATAAGAAAAAATTAACAGCTAATCTCATTACCAGTGCTCCAGTGGTGTCCAACCTTATGTGCAATAATTAAATGCAATCAACACACTGTTTCTAAATTAAAAATACAGCGGTGTCCAATTTTAGTGAAAAGTTTTGATCCACTTCAAATGTTGACAACTAAAAAAAATTGTATATATATGAAAAATGAAATGAAGTGAAAAAATAATACTGCTCATCTCATAATGAGAGCTAGGGCAGTGAAAATGAAACAAAATAAAATAAAATAAAAAATAAATAAACTGGTCTTGTTTTATTTTTATTCCTTTTAATGTTAAACTGCTAACCTCATCACCAGAGCTGCAGCTGTGCCCAACCTCAATTTCCCAAGAATGTACTGATGCCTGGTCAGGGAAAGTGGCACCAAAGTTGCCACCCTCTTCATGCCCACTTTCCGTCAATAATGTATCTGCCAACCTTTCCTTTGGCGCCCTCTGTTGGTCACCCTCATCTGGTTGCTTCAGTCCAGCAATACGAGCGGCTTCCTCAAGGAGCTCAGAGGAGGATTTGACACGTTGGGTGCTGCTGTTTTGGGAAAGAGATTGATGCTTATGAGACTCCCAGTATATTTCAGTCTTCTGGCAATTCTGTGTTGATTTCACAGGATCTGTCTCACTGACATTAGAGTCCAGTTGGTTTTGTCCTTGGACTGGGAAAGTGGACTGGTCAGTGCTGGGGGGTTTTGTCTCCTCACCTGAGACCTGCTGAGCGAGTTTGCGAAGTTTGTAAGATCCCCCTGCTGATAAGGGCCACTCTGATCTGGGCTTAGCAGGAGGTTGCGGCCTTTGGGACAAGGATACTGCTTTGGTGGTCCCCGCAAGAGAGGCTATCACAGGCTTTCTGACAATCCCATGCCTGGCTTTAGGTTTTGGAAGAGCCATTGTGTTCACTGATTTGTCTATGGAGGAAATGTTTGGGCTTGTGCTCTGACCCCGGCTCATTTGGTAGGTCTTTGTTGAAACATGGATTTAGGGGCAGTTTGCAGAGGAGAGGAAAGTGAGAGTCTATTTGAGACTCAACACAGCTGGGTTTTGTCAGGATGCCAGGTAAATATGTGATGACAGGGCTCACCTGGCCAAGGTAAGAAACAAGTCTTCTGACTGGATTCACAGGAGTGATTCATATGATTGATAACCTGGAAATCAAAAAGAATGATTAGCAAACATGCTTAGGTAACAAACTGAAAAGAATCATATGCTTAAAAAACAAAGCTGGGGAGAGACTATTTTGCCTTATTTCCTTAAATAAAACATATTTTAATTCCACAATTGAGTCAATAATAGGCTATATTTTCATTTTTTTGCAACAGGTTCTTATGGCTGAAGTCTTTGTTCAGTTAAAGCTAAACGCGTTTCATTTTAGTTTTTATATATGACCTCCTTTTCTATTCTGACTTGAATTAATGATTACAAACGATAATAATCATAATAATCAATAATTACAAATGATAATAATCGTGGAACCTACATCACTACTTGCAATACACTTTTTACACTCACATACACTTATTTAACAACACATTTTACATGCCAATTTGCACATAACAGCTGCACATATAATGTTGTATATAGTAATACGCCTGTACATACACTTGTCCATTTGTATATTTGCATTTAACATTTACTTCTATTTTTTGAATATATCTATTATCTGTTTTTTGTCCTGTCTCTGTAATTCTGTTGCACTGTAGAAGCTCTGTCACGAAAACAAATTCCTCGTATGTGTGAACATACCTGGCAATAAAGCTCTTTCTGATTCTGAAACGGTCTTTTCACGTTTATACTGCCTATGAAGTGTGTTTATTAAAAGCTTGAAAGATAGTGAAGAAGTTAGCTCACTGAAGTTTACATTTTAACAGTTGACGCTAGCCAGCTAACTTAGCTTGCTTGAAAGTTGCTCTAATCAATCTTTGACGGAATAAATACTAACAAAACTATTAAAAAGTAATTTAAATGTAGCTTACCTTGTTGTTGTTGTAATACCGGATGAAAATCCATGAAAATAAATAAAGTTGAAGCGGAAAAATAACTGCAGAGTTTTACCTCAGAAACTCAAACAGAGAAACGCCGCTCAGTGTCTCCTAGCAACCGGCAGTTCACGTGCGCGTGCCAGAGCAGCAAGTGACAATAAACACGAAAATGCTCATCCTGTTTATGTTAATTGTTATTTATTTGCGCATATTTTGTGTTTTGCGTGTGTACAGATTTGCAAAACAAACTGACATAAATCCCAGACAGTCGTAGATATGATTTAACATTAAAACAAAAGACGCTTTTAGAATCTAAATGATTCAAATGACAAATAAAAACCATACTTTAAAATGAGTCAAATTTCTTGTTCATTGTCTATACCTTAAGATAATAATACTTTTAGCTTATTGGTGTTTAAAACCACTTATCTATTTATCAAAATAAAATTTAAAAAATAAGCAAATACACTTAAATTAAAATAATTATTAAAAATAATACTTTATAGTGCATTTTCTTTTCTTTTACAAATTAATTTATTATTCATGGATTAAATCTACTGACAAGACATGATATGCTCTCTCTCTCTCAATTCAATTCAATTCAATTCAATAGTTGCATTATTGGCATGACAATTATTACAAATGTTTTGCCAAAGCAGTTAAAAAAGTTTACATAAAAATAAAAGAACATACATATGTAATAAATTTAAAAAACAAAAACAAAGTAAACACAGAAAAATAGTTGAAGTAAAAACAAAATTAAGATATATACACATATTATCATCCAATATATCATATTATTATTCAATATATCATATTATTATTCAGTATATCATATTATTATTTAATATGTCATTCATATATATCATATTATTATTCAATATATCATATCATTCACATATATCATATTATTATTCAATATATCATATTATTATTCAATATATCATATTATTATTCAGTATATCATATTATTATTTAATATGTCATATCATTCATATATATCATATTATTATTCAATATATCATATCATTCATATATATCATATTATTATTCAATATATCATATTGTTCAATATATCATATTATTATTCAGTGAATTATATCATTCATATATATCATATTATTCATTTATATCAATAAAAATGATAGTAAATCACAAAACACTGTACATTTAACAATCAACATTGTTGGATAAAACAGTAATAAAAACAGTAATAATCAGTATATTTACAATGATTCAATTATAATCATCTAGATGTGTGTGTGTGCGTGTGTGTGTGTGTTTGCAAGTGCATCACTGATCATCTCTCTCTCTCTCTCTCTCTCTCTCTCTCTCTCTCTCTGTCATGGGGGCTTTGACATGGTCTAATGTTCTTTGCTTCAAGGGCCATTTCATTCCGTCCTGTGAGGAATCGATCTGTGCTCTAATGGTGTGAGAGATCACTGGAGATAATCCGCTGTAAGTGGATGATCAGTGCTGTCATTCGCTCATTAGCAGGTGTACAGTGGGAAATGTGACCTCTTGTTTATCTGAGAAATAAAAAGGGGGAGATGGTGGGGTTCCCAATTCCTTCCTAAACCCTGGATTCACTAAATATTCAATTCATGTCATATTGGCATGACAAATGTATTGCCAAAGCACAAAGTTTACATTAAAAGAACATACAAAAAAAACAAAAAAACATAGTAAACACAGTAAATAGTATAGTATTACAATATATGATAATATAATAATAATAACAATAATAATAATGCATAAATAAAATATTAAATCAGAATAAACTGGATAAAACAGTAATAACAAATAATAATAATCAGTAGATTTACAATGATTCAATAAATGAATACAAAGTATATTATGTGAAGCTTGTCCAGTACAGTTTTGGTAACCCTTTTAGTTTATTTATAACACTAACAAATATTACATTTAAATACACTCAATTATCTTTAAAAAGACATTTATATTCACTGTTTAAATAAAGGCATAGAAGAACATTATGAGAAGGATTATTTTGTTTGTCCAAAAACATACTATTTTAAAGCTTTTTGCACTATGTGAGAACAAATATAAAATTATGATTTTTTAAAATCAATTTCGCAGTGAATGTAGGCAATGACTTTTGGTTAATTTAAACAAACCAGTTTTATTAGACAGTTACATGCATTAAAATTAGAGCTTGGTCACCTAACATCTTTAGGAATAGAAAGATAATTTAAATTCAAATGAGTAATTAAAATAAATTTCAAAACTACAAAATTTCAACTAAAATTGAAATAACATTTATTATGTTTATCTTGATCTTTCCTGTTTATTAAAATTATATTTAATTTCCCTCCCCCAAAGAATTAATTTGGGTAAACTAATGTTTGGACTGTAATATTAAGGTTTTTTTTTCATATTAGTTTGAGTTTTGGCTTTAAAACTGCATAATCTAATGTATATGCACAAATATATTATTTTAAAGCACCCTATAGAAAAAAGTAATTGAAAAGAAAGCTCTGTGAGGGGTGTACTCATATATGCTGAGCACTATAAAGATTTATTCAAGGAACCACTGATGACCAAAAAAGAACTTGATAGCATGAAACAAATAACACGTTTCACAATTTTTATTTTGATAAATTAAATATGGATGGCACATGTTCTATTTTGGTGAAACTTTATTTTATACATGTTCTATTTTATAATATAAAATTTAGAAATGCTAGAAATGCAATAGTTTTCAATTTAAAACGATTGCAACCCAATAATTTAATTTGAAATTATTATATTTAAATATAGCCTACAGCCAAAATGCATGCAATATGATAAACGCGTTTATAGTCTTCACATCAGCAGTATGGTGCATAAAAATATCATTGTTTTGTTTATTTATTCTATCTTATATGTTATCATTCGACGTATTCGTGTATTTGTTTTATTTTTATTTAATCGTTAATTCATTATTTAGCTTTTGGTGTGTGTAAATGTCATTGTGCAATGAATAAAAACACACGGGCATTTCTGTTTAAAAACATCAGAGTAGTCGTGTTCCTGGAAGTAGGAGTGAGATCCAGGCAAATGAGACACGGAAAGTGGGCTGTACCGCGTTCTACGTAACAGACAGGGGAAGATCTCCAGTTCAGTCCCAACATTTCCTCACTTTACCCAAAGCCGCGCACAACATCCCACCAGTGACTGCGCGCGGTGCCAGGACGCGCGCGCACACACTCTCACACACACACGCACTCTCACACACACGCACGCTGTGAGTCTGCGAACTGCATGTGCACGAACTGTGGATTTCCTCCATAATGTTGGGCGCAGTGAAAATGGAAGGACACGAAACTCCAGACTGGAGCAGCTACTATAATGATGCACAAGAGGTGAGAGACATTTATTACCGCGCTCTGATGTCTGACGCTCTGATGACTGCTCTGATAGCCAGAAAGTTTGCAGCTGAGTGCATGTAAACAATGCATTAACCGATTGAAAAGCGAGGCTTACGCTGCTAAACAGTTTTTAAAGTTACATGTCAAATATTATACAGAATTGTTGTTTGAAGCTGGGCAAATATTTGCAATTGATTAACCCACTTGGTGGCGGTAGTGATGCCATTGGAAGTGGGTCACAATAGTGTGATATTGGTAGAGTTCAGCAGATCAGTCGAATTTAAATTCAGTCATTTAAAATGATCAGCGATACACGCAATAAACAAATAAATAAATATATAAATAAGCGTTTTGAATAGGTATTTTCCATAGCGATGGATCTGGAGATCAATTTTTGGTTCGGCAAAGAATCTTTCAGTTAACAGTTCTTAAAATAATATTTTAATAATTCAAATAAACATTTATGTGCTAAATAAACATTTATATAAAAAAGGAAGATTTTTGTGGATGTTATATCAAAAACATTTTAATTGAACTGTGACTAATTTTTTTTTTTTTTTCTAATTTATTATCGATTACATGCACAGTTCTCATTAAATGTTATGTCTGGTTTTGTCTAGTTCAATTTGAGGGATTGCAACAAGAAATTATTTATTAACTTAAACGCAATAAAAGTGTACAATGTTTGTACTTCTACAATAAAAACAAGCATATCGCGATTGCATATTTAGTGTTCGTGATTTTAAGAAGGACAAGTTAAAACAATTCAGCAATCAACAAATAAAAATCATTTTCACAATTTTCAATGGCGACGCATGAAACTGCGGATTCATTATTTTACATTTAATCAGCAGAATATATTATAACAAACTTAATTGTTTAACGAAATGCTTGTAAAAATTAAATCAGATTGAAATTAGATAATTGCAGTATTGTCTCAGTAAAGATGCATAAACAAAGCCATTTTATATTATGGTTATAAAAAACACATTTATTTATTTCAGGTCTATTCTCCCATGACGAACAGCAGCATGAACCCTGGGCTGAGCTCCATGAATAATATGAACAGTTACATGGGCATGTCCACCAGTGGGAATATGACTTCCAGTTCTTTCAACATGTCCTACGCGAACCCAGCGCTCGGCGCCGGGCTGAGTCCGGGCACCATGGCCGGGATGCCCACCGGTGGCGCCATGAACGGGATGGGCGGCGGAGTGTCGAGCATGGGCACCGCGCTCAGCCCGTCCAACTTGAACGCCATGACGGCTCAGCACAGCTCCATGAACGCGCTGAACCCCTACTCCAGCATGAGCCCCACCATGAGTTCCATGACCTATGCGCAGCCCAACCTGAACCGGGCCAGAGACAACAAGACTTTCAGGAGGAGTTACCCGCACGCGAAGCCCCCCTATTCCTACATCTCCCTCATCACAATGGCTATCCAGCAGGCACCCAGCAAAATGCTTACCTTGAGTGAAATTTACCAGTGGATAATGGACTTGTTCCCCTACTACCGTCAGAACCAGCAAAGGTGGCAGAACTCCATCAGGCACTCGCTGTCGTTCAACGACTGCTTCGTCAAAGTGTCCAGGTCACCCGACAAGCCGGGAAAAGGCTCCTACTGGACCCTGCACCCCGATTCTGGGAATATGTTTGAGAATGGCTGTTACCTGCGAAGACAGAAGCGCTTTAAATGCGACAAAAAGTTGCCCGACGGAAAAAGGTCAGAGGGAAAGAGAGAGCAGTCCAGCGGCTCGGGCTCTCCGGCCAGCGACAGCACCAGCAGCAAACCCGTGCACATGGACTCCAGCTCCATCACCTCCTCAAACCAGTCGTCCAGTCCGCCCAGTTTGGACCACAGGAGCGGGAGCTCCGCCAACTCGGAACTGAAGAGCGGCGGCCCGCAGGTGCACTCAGTGTCCACGTCCCTGTCCTCGCTGCACTCTATGGCCCACGAACCCCAGCTGCACCTCAAAGGAGACCCCCATTACTCCTTCAACCACCCGTTTTCCATCAATAATTTAATGTCTTCTTCAGAGCAACAGCATAAACTGGAATTGAAAGCCTACGAACAAGCGTTGCAATATTCCTCCTACGGCTCAGGGATGTCTTCCAGTTTGCCCATGGCCGGGAGAGCAAGCATGGACCCTTCGGCGGCTTTAGAGGCCTCTTATTACCAAGGTGTGTATTCCAGGCCTGTTCTCAATACATCGTAGTCAGTTGCCAACGAAAAAAACAAACAAACGAAAAAACAAACAAACTTTATTTTATTTTTTGCATGCACTTGGTGCAAAAGAACTGTTACTTTAAAATATAACAAAATGTGTATGTGTATAATAAAATATTGTAAAGTGTTCCCAATGATTGTATATCCCAGTTATAAATCATTGCTAGTGTATTTAAATCATTTTGAGCTTGTAAAAATACTTGTTGTGATCCCCAAACTTGTAGTTCTCCCATTGTGTTACAACGCGCACGAATGAAGGTCAACTTTGGTCTTGTTGCTGGTATAAAAGCGAAGCCCCTGTCTGTTGCAGATGTATTTGAATGTTGTCATTTTACTCATTATTTTTTGGGGTCTACTTACCTCGTTTTGACAAAAACACTTCCCAATCTTGTATTGAAATAAATTAATCCAAGGTGGAAATGCATTGTGAATAAAATATGTATTTCTTAATCAAGAAAAACGTTTGTGACATTTTATGCAAAGAAGTAAACTTGCGAAGGCGCATTCATGCATGTTTCATGTTCTTGTGAAATTACATCTGCAATTATGATTATTATTTTTAATTATTGAACTTATCAGGTTTTCAGAATTAACCGATTCTCTTTCCACTCTCCTCTTTTTTGCATTTGCATTAATTTAGGTCTGCAACATGCTCGATAACAACAGTAAGAACTTAAAATTAAAATACAAATATGCTCTTTTCAATCAAATGAATTTCTTCTCTATAGACTGTGTGCTCTGCAGCTTTTGGCCGAGCTCGTCTGGTTTTGACTTGATGTTGGTAAAAGACCAAGAGAAAATCCAAGTCTAACACACGCGCAGCCTCAAAGACTGCCTTCATAAAAGATCCGATCTCGTTTTAAATGGGATTTTAAACAATATCATAGAGAGGCCAAATCATCTTTTTGTGCAGCGTAACCTACATGATGGGCACGTGAACCTGAACAGATTTGACTTTGATCATGGTATTTTGTATACACGCATTTTGGCCGAGAAGCCGTGAAATTCATTTAATTATCTTGTAATTCCCCCCCGATGCGTAAATAAAATGGATAATTGACCCCAGGCTTGAGAAATCTCGAGATGCGAAGATTATAAAATAAAGATACACATCTGATTTCTACATATTTTATTTGGAATACGAATAATAATAATAAAAAAATAATAAAGTCAATTTGTTCCGGTGCGGTCGATTTAACCGATTACGAATTTAAGAACCATCAGCAATAAGGTGAAGAAGTTAAAATAAATCGCAATAATTTATATTTTAAAAAGAATAAAAATATAATTACTCGACAGCATTTAAAAATAAAATTGTGCTTTTTTATTTGGAGGGGAACGATTTAAATGTACAATCATTTTTAATAGCGTGTTTGAAAAAAAAAGATCTTCAATCATGCCGCATCCAGTGCATTGTAAAACACATTGTTTTTGTTTATTAACTAAAATAAAGATCAAACTGAATATAATCTAAATTTACATACAAATTAAATACTACAACTGTTGATTCTAATATTTTAACTCATGCATTAAAGCAACTGTATTATCGCATATATTATCGCTGTCTAATTTGATTATGCATGTTTGGTTCACACATAATCAAAGGCTTTATCGGAAATTATGGTTTTATTTAAATCTTTATGATAGAAAGGTAACTTGACTCGCTTCAATCAGAAAAAAAAACAACCAAAACATTATTAATATGCTGTCCGCAAATTATTAACAATAGAATAAAAATATTTCATATTTTTATAGAAAACGAATGCATAACGACCTGCTTATTTACCTTTCATATACAATACAATCTAACGCATGCATGTATAATTCAGATATGCAATCAACTGCATGGGAATTTGATCGTTTTCAATTGACGCAATTTCTATAACACTCCTAGATTGCGTTGTACAATTATTGCACGAGGCAGAGTGGTCGAAGGCGTAACATATGCGATCAGCAGGCAGTGTCCAAACTTATGTGGCATTTCTCGTTCCCCCATCAAAAGCTCTGGCGCTTTCTTCAGCCTTATGGAGCAAAATTTCGACAACAATGCGCACGGCCCTTTAGTTCAAAGCGCCCATCAGCGGGTCTACCGTAGACCTTTCTTCTGGCTCTTTTCATTCTGCGTTTGGAAAAGCACTACAGGGCCAAGGCGCTCCTAATACCTTCTGATGGGGATTGAATTAATTATCTCCAATAACACAATTGTGCTTGGCCAACGAAAAGAGCAAAGCAATACCCCTTCAGAATCACACACACACACGAAAGAAAGGGCCTTTGAAAGGGCGAGAGAGAAGAGGGAGAGATCTCTATCCGACATCAGCTTTAGAAGCAGCTGCTTTTCTATTAAAAATGATACGGGAGAAGTTTATTAGAGCTTTGTGCCCCTCTAATATGCATCGACCATGTCAGGTTGGTGGTCTCGCTCTCCCATGTTTTGTGTCTTCATTATTCTGCAGCAGGGGCTCTGAAACAGCCAGTTGGTTTCGATGGACTTTTATTAGGCGGATGCAAAAAAAAAAAAAAAAAAAAAAAAAAAAAAACTCCATAGTGCATTTATTTTGTAATTATTTTTAAATTTGTGCACATTATTCGATGAGCATTTTATTTTTAAATAAACGTATAGCGCATTCCTTTATTGCATTCATTATTTACAAGTGTTATTTGATATTCGATGAGCTTTTATTATTATTATATAGCCTTTAATTTCTTATTTATTTTTTATTATTCGATCAACATTTATTTTTATATATACAAATTACAAATATATGACGATATGACGGTGCATTTGTTTTTTATTTTATAAATAATTTATATTTACTTATTTGTTTATTTATTTAGCGTTCACTTTAAATTAAAAAACACTAAA
>CAIGQQ010036011.1:1020066-1043234 GCA_903798035.1 Danio albolineatus
TATTTGTTTATTTATTTAGCGTTCACTTTAAATTAAAAAACACTAAAGTGCATTTTTAATCTCTTAAATGTTATTTATGTATTTCTTTTTTACATTTATTGTTCAATGAGAATTTTTATTCTGTGCAGATACACCAATAGTGCATTTATTAATTTAACCAACATATAAAAGTTTATAAAATAAAGCCTTTAGAATAATAATAATGACGCAAATATTCCTGCACATATATATTTTTCACAAAACATATCTAATAATAGGGTTAGAAAACTATTATAAAAATGCACATTGCTCTGAATTACTCCATCACGTACTATCCGCACAAACGATGCCCAATTTAAACCCTTCAAACAACATACAAATGAACCATCTTAACCTGGGAAAAATAAAAACACCCCACAGAAAATGTGCACATTTATTACTTGTGCACAAATAAACAGCTACTGTGAGCAAAACAGAAGCAGACCGAGAGAAAGAGAGAGAGAGTGAGCTTGAAATATTTGGTGTCGTTATAGCAACCGGATCAGTGGTGCTTTTCTCCGAGGGTCATTCAATATGTGCAGCCGAAACACGGTTTTAATTAAAGCGTATAAAAGTTTTTTTGTAAGTCGATGATCACGCACACTGGATTTTAGGAGGCGGTAATGGTGGCATTTCACTCCACATGGCCATATAAACACAGACTCGAGCCTCCACACCCACTCTGAACATCCACATCTCAAACAAATCATTTAAAAAAAGCTTGCGCATCTCAAACAAAACCATTGCGCGTCTCAATACAAAAGTTTGGTCAGTAGCGCGATGTTGCACCATATAAAGCGCAAGTGTTTTCCATAGAGATGTGCAGGGACACCCAGGTTGTGGCTTCTCCAGGGAAACTATAGGAGGAAAATCGACAAGCTTGTCTTGGTGTCGGACGTTTATTTGAGGGGAGGGAAACTCAGCGGCACGCCTGGCCTTCTTTATTTGCCGGTGCATCTATAACATATTTCTGAGTACATAATCGATCAGGCCGAAAAACAGCTCTGTTGAAGGACGGCCGGGGAAAGGCAACATAAACCATGCTTATATAATTGTTTGGGGTATCTAGTCGTTGATAAAGGTCGACAGATCTCTTTGGCCCATTTTGTGTTTGTCAATTATCAGCATGCAAAGCACTCGCCATTGAACAGCCACTGCACAAGCTGGAGAACTCAAAGAATCCGCAGGCTTTTTAAAGGTTTCATTACATCTACAAAAATACTTTATATCTATTTATGTCAATTATTCGATTAGCATTAAAAATAAATAAATAAATAAATAAACGTATAGTGCATTCCTTTATTGCATTTATTATTTACGAACATTACTTATTTGTTTCTGCTTTTATTTATATAAAACCTCAATTAATAGATATACTTTTTATTATTCAATTAGCATTTATATATCTATAAACCTACAGTGCATTTCTTATTCCTTATTATTATATTTATTTTATAAATGACTATCTGAAATGACACCTGACATACGCAAAATGTTTTAATAATGGTATTAACGGTGATATTTATTATTTCAGGTGACACAAATAAATGATTGCAAAAATATGAAGACCATTTTACTTTTTATGCTATAATTTTAAGCTTTGATTAAATGAGGTAAGCAATAATATTAATTTCAGGACAAATGTATAGTAATACAAGTAAGTGTAGCAATATTCTCAACAGTATTTAAATTTTTTTTTACACATTTTGTTTGACCTTTGATTTTTAATGGTTAAAAATAATAATACACATTTTAGAACATGTTTTTGGAAAGAATTATTAATGATAAATGATTAATTGCAAATATTCTCAACACAATATTAAGCACTTAAGTTATACATGTGTGTTAAATATGCACTCGAAAATGCTGGGTAGTTGTAACCCAACATGAACAAACCCCTTTTACTCAGTTAAATTTAAATGACACTTTTTAACTGCTGGGTTTGTCCATATCTGTCCCAAGGTTGGGTTACCACAACCTAGAGTACATTTTAAATAAAAAAAAAGGAATGTAATAGAGTGTTATAAAGGACATTCTCAACACTTGATGTAACATTATTAATATGAATAATTATTACACACCATTTACACAATTGCAAGGACCTGTATTTGTTGTAAAAATATTTTTATTTTATCAGTGATTTTATTTGACAAAATAAAAGTGTGTGTGAGGGTTGAGGGGGTCAAAATAAAAATAAAAAGTCTATTGGTATTCTCTATTAGGACTGTAAAATTGGATTTGGTTTGATGAATTCATTTAATTTCAAGGTTATCTTCTATAACATCTATCATCACCACATCTAAAAACACTAATTGGTAAAGCACCAAACCAATTTAATATAAAATAGCTCTCAAAATACATGAGCATAAACACTAAATGCTGATGGACACGCTGTATACTTTTGTTTTAACTCCCTTTATTCATTTGGGACAAATATTAAAACATCTACGGCTCAGTTTGTCCATCACCACACTGAAAATAATGATTTAAACGATTTCTTTTAAGGTAAGTGGTTGCAAACAATTTATCCGGGCTGAATTTAAACAAACAAATTAGGTTGAACATTACTAAAATTCATTTGTTTGTTTAAATTCACCTCGTTTAAACTGTTTGCAACCACTTCCCTAAAAAAAAAATGTCGTAAATCCAATGAATCATTTATTTCAGTGCATCTTTAATACAAAAACCTTCTCCGTTAGTCCAAAAAAGCAGGATTTATATGAAGAAGAAAAAAAAAAGTCCCACTAACTGAATCCAATCAATTCCCTGATGTTTAACCAGACTATATAACGCCGCACAGTAAGTAAGTGACCGGGAGGAGAAGAAAGAAAAACCTTTGGAGTAGCAGATCGAGGGAAGTATCCGCACTCTCATTGGCGACTGCAGAGAGAATGTGGTTAAACATTTACGATGGCGTTTTTTCTGAGCCTGGCCTGGAATGAGAACAGGACTAAGAGAGAGAGAGAGAAAGAGAAAGAAAGGGAAAAGAAGAGAGAGAGAGAGCACCACTTCCAGCCTGTGTTTGCCCAGGCCAGGCTTTCGGCTGTTTGCTCAGAGTTAAACGCACCAGCCTGGTCACCGTCTGCTTGGGTCAGATGACTTTTCGGACACTGCCAGTGCCCACTTTCTTCCGCAACACCTCCACCAAACGTTCTAACCTGAGAAACGAACACACACACACACACAAAGAGAGAGAGAAAGCAGAAGTGAGTGATTGTGTAAATGAACGAGAGAGCCAGACAAACGCTGGCCGGCTCTTTTGCTGTTTTCGGAGGAGAAGATGCGGAGACTGGATGTAGACACTTCTTAAAGTGGGTGAGACACATCCGTGCTGGTGTCAATGCCCAAATCCTGCGAATATCCGCCTGCCTTTACTCGGGCAAACAGAAGGCCGTGTGTGGTGTCATGTGATTGGTCGGGGTGAGTAAACCTGCGCTTATGAGGGCGATGATCCCGCAGACTCTGTGGAAACGGAGGGAGATCTGGATGGGTGAAGGGATTGTTCTGGAGCAAACGAATAACGGGGGGATGAAAAGAGAAACTGCTTCTCTCCAGCCAAAACGAATGCCGCTGCTGCTCCCCGAAGAAATAAAAGAAGACACTCGGAAACTTTGACCTTAGTTCAAATGCTGTGATCACAGGGAAAACAATGTGACTTAAAAGACTGAGTACCAAAATATTATTAGAATTGTAGCACACATTTTAATGCAGATTGTTTTATACACTCAAAAATATATATCTTTTGCTGTTTGATTAAACTACTTATTTAAAATAAGTAAAATCAGCACAATTGTTAAGGTTTTTGAGGACAACTTAATTTGTTTATGTTCGATCCACTTTAATTTGTAAAAATGATTGAGTTAACTTAATTGATTTGTATTGGGATAACATGAAGCAATGGGATATATGCATACAGACTTTTAATTTCAGTCAGCCAGCCCCAGGGCTTCCGGTTAATTGTCATCCCATACACTGCATTAAATGATATATTTCCACGCCATGTCTTTAAAATATGGAAATTAATTTTCCCCCAGTATTTTCAATGGAATTTCTGCGCTGGTCTGCGGCTAATGACGGTGCCTGCGTTTAAACAGTCTTTAGTCTCTTTTCACGCTTTAACAACTGGATGCTTAAGTCTATTTAACTGATTAAATTTGAATTACACTACAACATCGAGGCTGTAAAAGGAACCTTATGAAGCTGAAAAGTCACATAAAGCTCTCACCGAAAGATCATCATTGGCTGAAATACATTAGCAATACACTGTGCATATCGCCCATTGTGTGATTTTTTTAAACAAATATTGCGATTGTGATTTTATTTGTGATTTTGGCAACTGTTTCTGCTTTTTCAAACAAGCTACATACACACATTCTAAATGTATTCAGTGCACAAGAAGTGCAGAACAAAACATTTCACAATGAAATAACATAGTATTCATTTTTTATAAATAAAACTGTAGTAAAATTGTCTTTAAAACATAAAATAATTTAAGATTAACTAACCTCAACTCTAGTTAAAAACATACTGTACAGAGTAGCACTCACTGCTTGATAAACAAAACTGTGATAAATTGTCTTGAAAAGAGAAAAATAAAGATGAAATAACCTCAATTCCAGTCATAACAATAAATAAAAACTAACATAAATCAAAACCACTCATTCGGTTCTCCCGCTCAAGTTCGTCGTGCGTGGAGTGAGCTCTGATTGGTTAACATCTTTCTCCCGCTCAGCTGTAATTGCTCGGTGTGCTGTGTCAGCTCATATTAAAATCATGCGCACAAGAATGTATTCTGAATAAAAATCTAAATAAATTAATAGATCAAATTGCAGCCTTACGCGGTTTAGAAATTACATTTGCTGAAATCGCTAATTTTTTTAGCGATTGCGATTAATTGCGCAGCCCTAGTGTGCAACCCAGTATTTTTTATACAGTGTATATTAACCAATGTATACGTTCACATCAATTATATTCAGGTTTATTTGTACAGCGCTTTCACAATAATTTTCATTCCAAAGCAGCGTTACAAAAGGTGTACGTTATTATATTACAGTCAAAATAAGAAATGTTAACCCCTTCGGACCCTGTGTCCATTACATTGGACATTACATGTCAGCCCATTTTTTTTGTGCTTCCTGAGCATTTCATCTAATTTAAAGCCTGCAGTCCATTTGAGTGGATGATTGTCATCCAATCAAATGGCGGTAAGGCTCAGCATGTTGTAATTAAAATAAAAAAATCCACTATACAGTGAAAAGCAGCATGGCATCACTTCACTCCAGACACAGACGTAAGCCACATTTATTCATTCATTTAATTTATTTTTGACTTTTAATCAGGGGGTCACCACAGCGGAATGAACCGCCAACTTATCCAGCATACGTTTTACGCAGCAGATGCCCTTCTAACCGCATAAGCCACATTTACAATGTTTTTATTAAGATTAATTAATAAGTTTGCCAATATTTCACAGACTGTATGTAACAAAGAGGCATTGCACTTACTAAGTAAAGTTTAAAATCTTTTGTAACATTGCAAGCTTTAGATCGGGATTTTTTCAAATATGTCTGTCCATTAGGATGTACAACGGGTTTAAAATCTGTTACTGAAACTAAATCTCCAGTAATGCTGATTGAACCTTTTTATATAAAAAAAAGACTTTATCGATGTACAAATTCATTGCTGAAACGATGTCATATGCAGAACATACAGATCTTGAAGCTCTTGAGCATTTAGCAGATGGAAATATCTCAGATGTGGACATCATGTGGAGTGATTCAATTCAATTCAATTCAATTCAATTCAACTTTATTTGTATAGCGCTTTCACAATGTAGATTTTGTCAAAAGCAGCGTCACATGGATTATAGTAAATTGAAACATTGTCAGTTCAGTTTTCAGTGTAATTAATATTCACTGTTGAGTGATGAGGGAGACAAAGATAAAGTTTGTTATAAACAAGGTGTAATCTATACAACAAAAACCTCAAAATGAAAGTAAAATTGTTAAAATGTTGAGCGTCACGGTGGCGCAGTGAGTAGCACAATCGCCTCACAGCTAAAAGGTTGCTGGTTCGAGCCTCGGCTGGGTCAGTTGGCATTTCTACGTGGAGTTTGCATGTACTCCCCATGTTGCCGTGGGTTCCTCCAGGTGCTCCGGTTTCCACCACAGTCCAAAAACATGTGGTATAGGTGAACTGAGTAAGCTAAATTGTCTGTGTATGAGTGTGAAGGAGTCGGTATGGATGTTTTCCAGTGACGGGTTGAAGCTGGAAGGGCATCCACTGCGTAAAACATATGCTGGATAAGTTGGTGGTTCATTCCACTGTGGCGACCCCTGATTAACAAAGGGACTAAGCCGGCAAGAAAATGAATGAATGAATGTTACAATGTAATGTTTGTGATTTTGAAAATAAATTTCAAGATTATACCAGTAATCATGTATTTTTTGGGGGGGATTTTATGTTGTTACAATATTCGGGAAGTACAACTGTCCTGACCTGATGTCCATTAAAATGGACAAACAATATATTTACTTAAAGGGTGTTGATTTTTTATTATTATAATTTGGTCTCATTCATGGGAGTCTCAAGAACTGTGAAAACACACTTTTACATTTTTCTTGTAAAAGGAGCATAATTCGGGTCTGAAGGGGTTTAAGGTGTCGTGTATAGGCTGGACAGTTTATAAATAAATAAATATATAAATATATCTTCTGTTATACAGTATAAAGTGCCCTTTATAAAAAGCTAATTTATACATTTTCAATTAATTATATTTGTGTATTGCTTACTTCCCATGTCATGAAGTTACTTATATTTTACATTTTATTTGGAGAAGAAACATAACGATTGCACCATGATACACAGAAGACACAGACTAAAATGTCAAGCAGTTCAACAGATTATGTTTGTACCAAAAAAATCTCAAGAATCCATTAATGTATTGAAAGAAAATTTAAGCATCACACCATAGCACTAAAATACTAATTAGTTGCCATTGTAAATCATTATTTTACCACAATTCTTCATGCTACCAGCCTTAACCCATTTGTCTTATATTTAATAAATCATTTAAAATGTAGTATAATTACTTTTTTGACCTATAATTTTGAAAAATTACATAATAAAAAGTTGTGAACTTATGTTTTTATGTTACTTTAACTTTAAAATATAGTTTAGATAGTTAATCAGGTTTCAATTTGTTTTTGTAAGTTAAACTAATTTTAACTTAATGTTTAAGTCAGTTTAATTGACGCAGGTTAAATGACATGTAAATTTCAATTGGTTCCACACAAAAAAGTAAGCAAGCAACAGTTCTTTTACAGTGTAGTTGAATAAGTACACTCAAAAACTAAAATGAGTGGAAACAACAAATTTTAGTTTTTTTTGGGGACAACTTAATTGGTTTATGTTCGATCCACTAAAATTTACAAAAATGATTAAGTTAACTTAATTGATTTGTGTTGGGACAACAAATTAGTTTACAATATATGTTGTTGATTTTGTACATGTCTATCATGTCTATCAACATGTCTATCAACAACAATGGAAAATTATTTGACCTACATTTTTGGTAATTATACACAGCTATGAAAACAAATAATACAATGTATATATAATTAATAGTTGTGCAAGTAAAATGTAATATTTGATTTGTTCCGTAAGCTACCAATGACATTCCTACATATTTAAAATAATAATGTTGTCATTTAGAGCATTTTAATCATAAAGCAACAGAGGAATTCAGATTTTTATATTGATTTTTAGACAGCACAATACCAAAATTTGATCTCCAGAAATCAACATTTTATGGAAAAACCCTTATTGTCAATCACAACTAATGAAAACATTTGTTATTCTGAACTATTTTCATTTCATGAAAAGAAAACTGGAAAGAAATGCGATCAGACTTTTGTTATGAAACAAATTGTAACATTTTACACAAACCCATAGCTAATAAATCCAGTAAATTAACAGAGACTGGGAATTTTCAAGAGGTCTCAATTCTTTTTTCCATAGCTGTACACAAAAAATCTATTTGGATATATTTTAATTTCATTAATTTATTTTAGACAATGCATTAAAATAAACGACTAAAGCAAATATGAGTTCAAACTTATAAAATCTCTCATAGATCTCTACAACAAAAGCCATTTTTTTGAGCATTTGCTCAGTGAACTTAAAACGAGACTTAAAAGTTAAGCAAGCTGAAGTATAATTAAATAATAAAATAAATACACAGCATGCGTGATAATGTCAGATTATAGAGAGCTCAGGATTTTAAAAACAGCCGATAAAAATTAAAAATAGCCAATAAAAATTGTGCTCAAGCTGGTTTGTGAGTGCAAAAACACAGCCTGGCTCTAACAGAGAAACCCTCATAAGACGTGCTTCGCATAGCCAGTGCTAGTATTGTCTATTGAGGTTTCTCAGTCTTATCAAGTGAGCATATGGGAGTGGTGTGACCCGAGCCTTGCTCTCGCCCAAGTCTCCACCTGTTTTCCTGTATGGAGAGATTGAAGAGCAGCCGCAGGACCATATGCATTTCTCTGAGGCCGACAGAAATGCGTCACGATGGAGAGACGAGGAGGAGGGGACGGTTCAAAACAGCAGACTAATATTTAGAAAAGGTCACTGTTGCTAAATGAACAGATCTAAAAAAAAAGGCTGTTTGTTCAAACTAGTTGTTTAAAATGAGCTGAAACAACTCAATTTTGTGGAAAACGTAACGTGTTTTAAGTTCAATGCACTTGAATTTGTCAAAAGTAGTAAGTTAACTTAATTCCTTCATGATGTTTCAGCACAGTTCAATTGAGTGGAGCCCAGCATTTTTTACAGGGATGAGTAGTTGACAAATAGGAACTAAAAGCATTATTTTTGTAAAATAGTTATATTAATGTAGTTTGAAGTCGAATGTTTGATAAAATATAAGCGGTCACTAACTTTATCTATTTTTAGATTTTCTTTTTCTTTTTTAATTTTTGCTGTAGACTGTAAAAATATCTCTGCAAAACTGTTGCAAACAATTCATATAGGTTAATTGTTTTTATATGGGTTAATGGTTTAAACTCAGCCCAAATAAATTGTTTACAACCATCTTTGAATAACTTTTTTTCAGTGTACCTTAAATATGCTCTAAGGTCTGACACAGAAAAAATCAAGAAAAACAACTTAATATTTACATAAATAGCACGAGAGTGATTTATCTTCACACATATTATCACAACACAGTGCTATTTTTGAGTATTTTTTTCTCCATGACTTATTGGACATTTTTAATAAATAACGGTGTCACACCAAAGGACAACATACTTTTAAAGTGGTTACAAAAAATTCAAAACATAGTATTTATCTTTCAAAAAATTATTTAAAATGTTGTATAATTTCTTATTTGTGTAGATATTTTTTAAAAATTTGGTCGAAGACGCAAAAAATTACTTTCGCTTTTTTCAAACTACTAAAATGAGTTGAAACGACACAATTCTTGAATTTTTTGGGGGACAACTTAATTGTTTTAAGTTTAATCCACTTAAATTTGTCAAAAGTAGTAAGTTAAACACTTTATTTTGATGGTCCTTTTGAGAATTAGAAGACTGTCTGCTTAATATCTGTTGATACAGACATTCAACAGACATTTAACTGACTATAAGAAACTTTGCAAGTACATGTCAACTTGCACTAACCCTAACCTTAAGCCCAACCCAAACCCCAACCTAACAGTCAATTTATAATCTAACGAGAATTAGTTGCAATGTAACTTAAATCCAACAAACGGACCATCAAAATAAAGCGTGACCAGTTAACTTAATTCCTCCATGTTGTTCCGACACAAATCAATTGTTAGGAAACTGATATTTTTTACAGGAATGAATAGTTGACAAATTGGATTTAAAAAAAATATATTTTTGTAAAACATATTTGTAATAAAATAGTTATATAAATGTAGTTACTGTCAGAGGTTTAAATATAAGAGGTCTCTAACTTTATAAATTCTTTTAGTGTTTTTTTTTTTTTTTTTTTTTTACTGAGCTGAACCTTAAATGCACTATAAAACCCGATCAGTCAAGTTAACTCAAACCGTTTAAGGAAACCGATTGCAGCAAACCATTTAAGTTTTGAAACCAAATGGTTTGAGGACTGTAAACTTATATATATTGAATCATATTCACTTATTTTAAAACTATTTTAAGCCCTTTCAAAGATTTAATGGCTTGAAACTGTTCAACAAACTGATAAAAAAGACTAGTAGTTACCTCAACAGAAAAGCTTTATTATATATTTTAATGAGACTGTTTTATTTAATTTCAAGTTAGAATATTTTATATACTGTATTTCAGGGGTGACCAACCCTGTTCCTGGAGATCTACCATCCTGCAGCTTTCAGTTGCAACTCATATCAAACACACCTGCCTGTAATGTTCAGGTCCTTGTTAATTGGCTCAGTTGTGTTTGATCAGAGTTAGAGCTGAACTCAGCAGGAAGGTAGATCTCCAGGAGCAGGGTTGAGCACACCTGCTGTATATTATAAATACATGTATACAATATTTTAATCAAATTACGCTTAAATAAAATCAAATATATTTTAGTGAACTAAATCTAGAGTACAGTAAGTCGACTAAAATCGTATCAAATGTTGTCGACTAAAACTAAAATGATTCAGTCTAAAATATGACTAAAATTAAAATGAAATTTTAGCCAAAAGACAAAAACTAAAACAAAATTTGCTGTCAAAATGAAAGATGCAGTAGGTGATCTGCCTCAGTGCTAACCAGTTAGCATAATATCTTTAATCTCTCCCCTGCTGTCCAAAGCCACGCCTCTTGAAATCACGCAAAAGCGCATCCACTAGATCATGTCATTCGCCAGTTAGAAAACTTTAAACTACTTTATAATACTACAAGTCTGAAAGAAAAACTATTATATCATGCACATTTTCAGTTGTGTATTAAGCAAGCAAAACCTGCCATATTATGTAATATTTCATGCATGCAAGGTCTCACTCTCTCACATGCTTTGTCCTGAAGTGACTACTGTATGCTTAGTGGTTGGCCGGCGACATGCAGGACACTTAGCACTTAGGCCCAATCCCAATTCTACCCCTTTGCCCTTCCCCTTTCCCCTAACCCCTCATTTTGCGCGTTCACTTGAAGGGGTAGCAGTGTCCCAATTCTCTTTAGCTTGAAAGTGTTAGGCTAAGAGGAAGGGCTAAATACCCCTCAAAACTGAGATTTTTCTGGACCATACTTGAAACCTAGGGGTAAGAAAATTACCCAGAATACACCAGCCACAAAAGCAGCATGGCTGTACACAGAAGTCAGGAGATCCACAAATTAGTATTGTTTGTCATTATTACGATTTTTTTACAACAAACAAGCATTTAAGTTTTAATATATTCATAGCGTTTGATGTCAGACAAATTTTAATTGGATGAACATTTTTTTAGTCTTATGCCTTACCCAGAATATAAAAATACATATAAATACATTAAGATCATTTATTATTCAGTACTACTGGACTGTGAAGAGACTTACAACCAGCACAACAAAACATGTTTCTGATCAACACAACTTTTAAACTTGTTTTTGGGTTTTTTAATTTTTATGTTCAATCTACTTAAATTTGTAACAACTCTAAAGCTAACTTAATTCCTTCATGTTGTCCCAACACAAACCGATTGTGTGGAACCCAGCATTTTTTATAGTGAGCAAAGCCCCTTCATATTCACTTTCCCCCCTGCCCTGAAAACACACACAAACATTCAGACAGACGCCACAAGCGCGTCTCCCTACCGCCTCCATAAACATGCACAGAAACACCTTTCCCCCTTGTGTGCAAATTTTGAGCGTTTTAAATATATTCATTAGCCTCCCTGTCATGTTTGCACAATTAACAGGTCTGCCTTTCCCGTGGCAGGATCTCCAAGGTGTGCCTGCGGGCTGGGGAGGATTTGGTGAACACTGTTTGCAGAGAGTGGCCGTAAACCCAAACATACACGCGAGGGAAGAGCCGGCAAAAGCGCAAATCCCGATTAAGAATTCACCGAGTCGCAAAACCAACAATTCCAGCTCAAATAACACAGAGTAAACAGCAGCCGTGCATAAATTCTAAACAACAGCACGTTTTATGTATGGCACGATGGCATATCCCTTGTTTCAACGCAAAAAGAAGATCCTGTTGGTAATCTATAATTACGCCGTGACAATGCCTGACAAAAAGCCCAAACAAGAAATACTAATAACACTGATTTTTATAGGCAGGAAAAAAAACAAGGGTCAGATTGGGCTGGGCGATACGATAAAAATATCACCAAAGTATACTCTATATATACTCTACCAAACATACATGCAACTACAATGATAAGGAATATGGTTACTTACTCATTTATTAACATACAGCAATACCACACAAAGAGAGGACGGACTTTGAAGGAATAAATAATGTGAGGAAAGCTCTGTTATAGTTCACTGGACAAGTCTGAACAAGTTCGATCCATGCATGCATGAGGCAGGCAGTTCTGTACAATTACGTAATCTATCGGCTTAAAGATGTCAGCCTAATTTTGACATCGGACCAATAACGCTAACATTAAAAATAGCATTTATCGTCTGATAACAATATAGCCACCGATATATTACATAGATTATATATACAATATATTGTGCATCCCTACTGCAAGCGCACCGTGAGTCATATAACGAGAACAGAGCAATCAGCTTCATACTTTGTATGAAATACGATAGCGATATTTATCACGATATACAGCGCCGGTTCTAGTTGTAAATGGCACCCTGGGCAAACCACCCCATGTCCAACTACTAACATAACGGCGTGTATTTTATCGTTGTGCATGTAAACAATCGGTATTCACACCGGGAGCAGAGCATTGAGCTTGAGGCACGCGGGAATGATTTTCTGTGCATGCATCAGTTTGCTTTCACCAGCGCTGTCTCAGTTGCACAAAGAAACATGAAGACACCAAATGTGAATGGCCCCTACTGTCTTTATTTTGGGATTTCCACTCTAAATTAATACACTTGCATAAAGTAAATCGTATCTCAAAGCTTTTATTGGGGCTCATTTTTTTCCCCGTGCCGCACTCCAGCAAGATGCTGCCCTGGTCGATCGCCCATATTGCCCATGCCTAAATACGCCACTAATAATATATGCGTAAATGCAATCTATTAATAGTTCTCATCTATATACTGACTCCATGTAAACGACTATTTGCTTTTAACATTTTAAAGTATATGCATTGTAATAAACAGTTTCTGTGTTTTGTGATTCACCCATTTATTTATGGTTGTAAATTGTGGGATGTTGATCGACTTTTGATGTTGAAAATTCAACTCTACTTTTAAATGATGACTCCAGTTTGGGTTTATGAAGCGACAAAGAAAGGTCTGGTTGGCAGGACTAACATCTGCAAAATAAATAATTGCGCAAACATGACTCCCTTTGCATTCTTTATTTATTTGGCAGTGGCTATTTCAGTTTTATGATGTAGTATTGTTCGAACTTTCAACAGCCAGAATAAATAAAGCTAGATCTTCAACTCTTGATGCGTGGAAAGCGGCTGCAGACAAACTGTCAGAAAGACTCACAAATAATAGAAGTTAATGTGCTACACATTTCTAAAAATAATAGTTTAGATTTCTTTTATTAAGATTAAGATTGCTTAAGGGGGCTAATAATATTGACCTTAAAATAGTTTTTTTTTTAAAAAACTGCTTTTATTCTAGCCAAAATAAAACAAATAAGACTTTCTCCAGAAGAAAAAAATATTAAAGGAAATACTGTGAAAAATGTCCTTGCTCTGTTAAGCATAATTTGGGAAATATTTGTAAAAATTCAATAATTTTGACTTCAACTGTATATCGTCATATTGCACAACTCAAGCTTCAGCCAGCTTTGGAAAATGCAGTATGATGGGATGCTCCAGCCATTTGTGGGCCGTCGGGCCAATGAAAAGCTCCTTTGTACGCTTCTCACGGCCAAATTTGATTCATCGGGTCATTAGACATTCAGCTCAGCTTCTTGGTCAATGGGCATGGAGGAGCAGCACTCAGGTGCCACATTCTGGGCCGGCGCTGGGCTTCCTCCTCCCTGGTTGGCCCCGCTGTGGGAGCCTGGAGGCCGGTCCGAACAACCCTGCATTCTTCTCACTGCTGTGCGACCAGGCCCACGTCAGAGCGGCTTCCCACAGGCCGTCCGGAGCCTGCGGAGTGCAGGACATCCATCTGAGTGTCAGCTAGCGGTCAGGTGCGACCAGTGCTCTTCTGCTCCTGCTTACTGTGGATTATTCTGGTCATTCATGAACGCAGACGATGACACTCAAGTTGTACTTTGCTGTGTAAGGTGAAATAGCCCTACATCTGGACCATAACTAGAAATATATATATTCCGATTTTTATATTACTTTCATTTATATTACTGAATAACATGCGAATGTATAAGATGATTTATGTATATTATTATTATGTGTACATTAATATGGGTGCTCCGGTTTCCCCACAGTCCAAAGACATGGGCTAGGTGAATTGAGTAAACAAAATTGGCCGTAGTGTATGTATGTGAATGAGAGTGTATGGGTCTCAAGGGTACTTATTTTGACTTTAAGGTACCAATATGCACCTTTTAGGGGTAGATAAGATGAGAAGTTAAATTTTTAATGGAACCATCTCAGTTGACAAGCTTTTGTATGGTTAAAAATGCAGGTTTTTTGCACCAGTATACTGTAACCACAGCTATCAAGCTCTATGCAGAGAACAAAAAGCAAAGCTTCCATGCTTATATCAAATCATCTGGAGTCACATGAATCGAGAATCGACTTCTTTCAATCTAACAGAGCTAATTAATAATTTGTCTCTCTCTCTTGTTAATATTGATCAGATACATTTCTGCAAACTGTTTTGGTTGGTTAGAATCAATGAATCTGATTGATAAATGATCTGTACATTTTTATTTCACTATTGTAAAGCTATGTTTTTTTAAAAACGTGAAGCTAGCTTTTCTATTTGACGTGCATTTTAGACAAATTAGTGTGGCATAAATGCAACGGAATTAATGTGCTTCATAGAGCTTTCTTTTAAGTTATTTACTACTGTCGGGGTTTGAGAATAAAGAACCGAGAAAGAATCACAACAACAGCGAGATTCACTAAACCGAGTCCATTGATTCCAGAAGTAGGAATTGGAATTTTGGAAAGTAACAATCCTACAAAAATGCACGTATACACAAACATTGCATTTTGATTTTGGTTGTGGCACACACACTGCAAAAAAATGCTTTTCGTCTTGTTTCTAGTTCAAATTTCTAAAAATCCTCAAATCAAGAAGCATCTTCTAGACAAACGAAAAATATTTTCTTGTTTTAAAGTGGTGGTCCAGTACAATATCATATTTTAAACTTTAGTTGATGTGTAATGTAGCTGTGTGATCATAAACAACATCTCTGAATGTAAGACTGTCAAAGTACAATGCAAAGAAAGACATTGGCTATAACAGAGTTTGCTTAGCAAAACCTAAAGTGAATGAAGTTTAGGGACTACCAAAAAAATGCATCCGGGTTAATGATGTCATAAACCCTTCAGGTTACACTCATACACCCTGCGCAGCGAATGAGCGTGGCCAGAGGCGCTGTGATGTTTTCTGCTTGTTAAGTGGTGACGTATTGGTGATGTATGAAATACTGTTTCCGGGTCCAAGCCGCTGCTCATTTGAATGGAGAAAATGTTTGTTTATAACCACTTTTTAGTCCTACCACATATTAAAGTGAATTTTATATGAAATCATGGTGTACACAACAGCATCTGGGCTTGCTGCATCACAAATAACAAAATTTGAACAATTTATCAAAAATTAATCACTTTCTGCCCATCAGATATTAGGCATGGATATATATATATATTGCGATCGTGATTTTCGAAAGTATTACAGCGCTTTGTAAACGTTAAGTATTACCATTTGATTAGTCTCCCCATACAGTCTGATAGAGCGCTTGGAACTAGAAGCCCCTTCCGGTGAAGTCACACTTAACAAGTGGATAGCAGACAAAGCTAAAATGCTGCTATTTCCTCAGAGCTTCTTCTGTTTTTGTATTTGGGTTTCCAAAGGACATGACACAAAGACAGAAGTGCTTACAGTTCAATTCTATTTATGTTTCAGAGAATTATAAAAAAAGATATAACTAGCATTTGAGAAAGGTCCTTTACAGTTACACTGACTGACATTATTTACACAGCAGAGGCAAAGAGTGTGCTAGTAGAGGTGTGACGCTGCCATTATGTTAGCTGACCAATCAGAGTCTCTTGAGGGCGGGCTTTCGGAGGAACTAGGAAATATGACAGTCGTTTTCATGTTAGCTGAGTAGCTGTATAAAACATATATGAAAAAATAACCTGCTTTTTCACAAATGAAGCATGAGCACACATTGCTTTGCACCCCTTAAACACAACCAAGCCTAAAAAATACACTTTGGACAACCCCTTTAAGAAATAATATGTCAAAATGATTTTTTTCTTAAAAAAAGCTAAATAATCTACCAGAGGGGTAAGGTGTTTTGACATAAGATTATTTTGCCTACCGTTTTTTTTTTTCTTTTTTTTTTCTTTTGAACCAATTTCTCTGATTGTCTTGACATTTGAAAAAAACAAAAATTATGCAAATCACATTCCTCATAATAAACTGTTATGAACATATAAACATGATGCATGTGCACTGATTTGTGATGAGCTGTAACCTCCAATGAACTAACTAAATGTGTCCTATAATCCGTGTTGGGCACATTCCTTTAAGAGAGTAATTAGTTATAGTTACTAGTTACTTCTCACAAATAGTAACTGAGTTGCATAAATATAAAAGTAACTAATCACCAGGGAAAGGAACTATTGCGTTACTTTAAAAAAATCTAACTTGTCAAATGACTATGAAATAAATATAAAACATTGTTCACTAATCTACACTACTTTAATGATGTTGTGGGACAATGTGAGAGACAACGGCAGCTTACTTCTTTTCTCTAGAATGCAATAGATTCAAAGAATTTCAGTGCTTTCTTCTAATGCAATAAAATCAAAAATCTTCTTTGATGCTCTACAAACAAACCAAAAAATAACGGCAGAACGTTCACTTTTCCGTTAAGAAATGATCTGGCAGCAATTCAGAGCCTCGAGCAATAAACAGCATGCCGATTCTGAGAATATGAGGAACTTGTTAACTTCCAGTAATACTACACAGAGTCTCTTCCAGTGGCCCAGCTTGGCTCAATGCTGTACACAGTAGTGACTCACTAGTGAACCTTGCACCGTGGACGCCGCTCGCTCAGACTAGTGTACACAAACATGCACTCTTGCCATCTAGGCGAGGACAGTAGGTCAAACTGCAAAGTGCATTGTGGGATGTGGAGTTTTGTGTCATGCAGCAGAGACCCGTGTGATCTTGCGTCTGAAACAGCAAACCCTTCAGAGCGGTGTGTGTAAACAGCGCGTAAAGTTCTGTCATTGTGCTGGGACGGTGGGGGGTCTCTCTGTGTTTCGAGCACCCCCTCAGCTCGGCATCTCCACCCCCTTTGGTTAATTCATCATGTAAATAGATCAGCAGGCCGGCCGGTGTTTGCTTTGCGTGGGGAGCCCCCCTCAATGTGTGAGACGAGAGGGAGAGGAGAAAACGTATAGCAGACAACCAGCTTTTAGACAAATACAGATCAGATTTAAGAAACTATCACTGTAAAAAAAAAATAATAATGTTAATTAACAGGGTTTTTATTTTATTTATGTATATTTATGGTTATGAACTGCATTATGGGACTTTTATTTCTGCTCTTTTGACTTCTGAAGTTGCACATTAAGCTGTGCAGTTACGCAAAATATTTTTATTTTAGAACTTTGAAACAAAGGTTGGCACGGTGGCTCAGTGGTTAGCACTGTCGCCTTACAGTGAGAAGGTCACTGGTTTGAGTCCTGGCTAAGGACTATGTGGAGTTTGCAAGTTCTCCCGTGTTGTGGGTGTTGGTTTCCACCGGGTGCTCCGGTTTCCCCCACAGCCCAAAGACATGCACTATAGGTGAATTGGGTGTATACAATTGGCCTTAGTGCATGAGTGAGTGTGTGGATGAGTGTGTATAGGTGTTTCCCAGTACTGGGTTGTGGCCAGAAGGGCATTCCCTGTGTAAAACATAAGCTGGAATATTTGGGGGTTCATTCTGCTGTGGTGGTCTCAAGTGTTGGGGAGAGTTAATTGTTAATTGTTTTTGACCTGGATGAGGCTGTATAACACACTTTTACCTTAAAAAAACATATACAAATTATTGTAGGATAATGTTATCTTCTGAGAACTTTCTGACCCAAGAGCTAAAGATGTTGTATATACAGATTATTAAAGGTTTAAAGCAATGCGTTTGCTACTTTTGTACTTTTTGTTTTTTTAAAAAGTAAAATCAATGTCCATTCAGATAATCCTCTTTTCCTCTGTTCAAAATAATGAGAATATTTCCATCGCAGAAATGTAAGGCTCTGCCGTCTTCATTTCTGTCTGTTCCTGCATTCTCTCACTGCATGCGGGATTCAACGTGACTACATTAATTGTAATTCAGCTAATTATTTTTTAAAAGCAAATAACTAAACTAAAAAAAAAAACCTCAAAAGTAATGCGTTACTTTACTTGTTACTTAGAAAAGTACTTGTAATGGGTTACCCCCAACAGTGGTGGTGACCCCAGATAATCTAGAGACTAAGCTGAAGGAAAATAAATGAATAAACTTTTGAAACAATATTTTATAAAAAACAACAACAAAAAAACATATAAATAAAGTGTCACTTAAAGCATTTGATTTGCATAAATATGAAGAAACCGTGCCATATTTTCAGACGTTTTACATAAGAACTGAGCATTTTCGAGGGATAGGGATTTAAAGGGATAGTTCGCCCAAAAATGTTAATTCTGACATTATCTAATCACACTACACTTGTTTAAAACCTATTGGAGTTTCTTTCTTTTGTTAAACACAAAAGGAGATATTTTGAAGAATGCTTGGAAGCTGGCATCTACTGATCTCAATAGTATTTTTTTTCATACTTCGAAAGTCAATGGGTGCCAGCAACCAGCATTCTTCTAAATATCTTCTTTTGTGTTCAACAGACGAAAAAAAAACGCCCTCATATTCAATTCAAGTTTATCTGTTTAAAGGGGTGGTCCAGTACGATATCATATTTGAAACTTTAGTTGATGTGTAATGTAGCTGTGTGAACATAAACAACATCTCTGAATGTAAGACACTCAAAGTTCAATGCAAAGGGAGACATTGGCTATTACAGAGTTAGCCTAGCAAAGCCTACAGCGATTAAAGTTTGCGGACTACAAAAAATGACATCCTGGTTAATGATGTCATAAACCCTTCAGGTTACAAGCACCTGAGCAGCGAATGGGGCGTGGCCAGATGTGCTGTAATGTTAAAGCAGGACGCTTAATGGTAACATGGAGCCGATCTGCGAATCTCAGCACATTATGTTAGCTGACCAATCAGAGCATCTTGAGGGCGGGCTTTTGGAGGAACAAAGAAATACGACAGTAGTTTTCATGTAAGCTGAGCAGCAGTATATAATCAAAGTAGGATATTTGAAAAAAAAAAGTGATTTTTTCACAAATGAAGCATGAGCACACTTTGATTTGCACCCCATAAACACAACCAAGCCTTAAAAATACACTTTGGACCACCCCTTTAAAGCAGCTTAACAAAATTACTACACATTACAATCGAATTAAGTTAAAGTTACAATCAAATACAAGTTATTATATATAAACATAGTTAACCTGCAGTTTTATAGCATATAGGCGATGTAAAGGTTTAGAACCACACAAGATAGAGCAAATGATGAGGTTACTTCTATTTTTGGGTGAACTATACATTTAACTCCTTCCCATAGATTTACAGGTCAAAAAACACACCTAAACCACATCAGACCAGTCTTTTTTTGTTATGAGCAGTTCAGAATCATGCATTCACCTTTGAGCTTTCTCGTTGGCCTCCCTCTCTCTGTCCTGGGCCAGACACAGTTGTGTTTGAGCATTCTGGTGTTCAGATGTCAGCTGCTGCAGGCGGTACAGAAGCGGCTGAATCTCAGTCTGGCTTTGGTTGGAGGTAGAAGAACTGTCTGGATTGCTCTCATCAGTCTGATGCTGCAGCACACTGAAAACACACAGATAACAACAAGTCTTAAAGGAGACCCAGCATGCCCATTTTTACAAGATGTAAAACAAGATGTCCCTTGAGTGTGTATGTGAAGTTTTAGCTCAAAAATACCCACAAATATTTTTTTTAACTCTTTGAAATTGTCTCTTTTAGGCTTTGATCCAAATTGTACAAATGAGATTGTGCTCCCAGCCCTTTTTTCCAAAGAAGGCGGAGCTACAAATGCCTATACATCAGCATAGTGGCAGATTCAGAACAGGACTAAAGCCTGGTTCACACTGCAAGTGCCAAACAGAGCGTATGTTTTTTCGTTGTCCATGTTAACAGATTAGAGCTTTCATACCACACACAGAAGCAGCGCGAGCGTCGTTGAAGCAGCAGTGCCGTGATAGTTTCGGCACTGGGTTTATTTTTGCCACACTGCTCATGCTCAATTAAAGTGACAGTGCATTGATAATAACCAAAAACACACCTTGAACAACATTAAAAAGTAGGAATTTTACCCAATAAATGCATCAATAATATCCACTGATCTTTATATTTTCAATCAAATGAACTTAAACGATTAAAAACGGCAGCAAATATTTATTTGTGCTTGAACTACAAAATTTAAAACAATTTTGTATTAGTTCTGCTTAAGTTGCACACTGGTTTGATCATGTATAAATATCATTATAACTATATTGCATGAATATTATTATAACTATAGGCCTACATTATGCTGACAATAAAAAACAAAATGGCATGATATCACCACCGATTGTCTTCTGACCGAGCGCTCCTTAAGTGGGGTTTATTTATAAACTAAATTTCGAGAGGATCACGTGCTTATGATTGAACACAGCTGGTACCACATCAGCTCAGCACAATGCACCAATCAGACGAATCATGACTCACTATAAATTACCAGAGCTTTCTACTCCAGTCATCTTCGTCTTGAAGAATCCCCCTTCCACCCCAACTCCTCCCCTTCTCTGATAGGGCGGCACGGTGGCCCAGTGGTTAGCACTGTTGCCTCACAGCAAGAACGCCATTGGTTCAGTCTCTCTCTGAGCTAGTTGGCGTTTCTATGTGGAGTTTGCATGTTCTCCCTGTGTTCGCGTGGGTTTTCCCCGGGTCCTCCGGTTTCCTCCCACCGTCCAAAAAACATACAAAGTAAATCGACTACTTTAAATGGCCTCTTAAAGCAATTCTAGTCAGATACATCTCAGAACATTCACAAGCGGGGGGAGTTCTCGAGACTTACCTGAGCTCAAACTCTCCTCTCGCCCTTTAAACGGGAGGGAGCTCTGGGCTCAAGGATATTCTGAGCTCAGGGCTCTCTCCTGGGACAGCATGCCAAATACGCTTTGTGTGAGTGTGAACTCTTGAAAAGACATGAATGACATCCATCAGAGCGTGAGAAGCATACTTTTACACTATAATTTGTAAAATAAATACTTGCAGGTTGAGGAAACAGCATAGGAGGAAGTTTCTGCGGGCCTTGGTGCAGATGAAAAGTAGAAAAAAGTGTATTTATAGATAGATAGTCAACTAGATAGAATAGACAGAGATAGATAGATTGACTGCTCACGCTCTGCTTGTGCTTGTGGTGTGAATGTAATCTTTGTGAAAAACTGAAAATATCAAAAGAAGTTGCTCAGAAAAGGTCTATGGAGATTACGTGTTCATTTGGTCATCGTAAAAACTTGACATTTATAATGTTTCTTAGTCGTCAACATTATCTTCAGCAGGTACGGTGTGTCCAGCGGCAGAAGGCTACTTCTCATTTAGGGCTGTCTATGCTAATGAGGGCGAGATCTCCAGTAATGGGTGGGACTTTTTCCCTCGAATAACATTTACAAAGGGAAAATTTCAATCAAAGTTTTTCTGCAGTTTCTCAGTTCAACTTTACTAATGCATTATTAAAATACAAAGTCATTCTTGTTAACATTAGCTAACGCACTGTGAGTTAACATAAACAGACAATGAATGACTTTTTCATTAACAAACATGAATACATACTGTAATAAATGTATTGTTCATTGCTTGTTCATGTTAAAAAATACACTAAAATGAACTAATACAAACTTATTGTAATGTGTTACCAATTATTTCAGAGGATTAACTTGCACTTATTTCCCTAAAGAATTACAACGTGTGCTAGCAAAACAAACATTGTAGTTTTTGATTCCACAATCATGGACTTAAGTATACAGTAATTAACGACTCAGGAAGTAATTAAATGTATGTATATGTATATTGTATGTGTACGTATATTATTGTTGTCAGCATCAAAAAATTATTACATATTTGTTCTTATTATAATAATAGCATTTTTGTTGCTTCATTACAAGACGATTAAACTATCTAAGCATGATGAGTTGTGGAATGTGTGATTAATTGTATTTGCTATTCAAAAAAAGGGGGCAGCACGATGGCTCATTGGTTAGCACTGTTGCCGCACAGCAAGAAGGTCTCTGGTTTGAGTCCCGGCCGGGCCAGTTGCCATTTTCAACTGCATGTTCTGCCCGTATTCGTGTGTGAATGAGTGTGTATAGGTGTTTCCCAGTACTGGGTTGTGGCTGGAAGAGCATCCGCTGAGTTAAGCATGTGCCGTAATAGTTGGTGGTTCATTATTTCATTGTGGTGATCTCTGAAATAGAGACTAAGCTGAAAGAAAATTAATAAAGTACAAAAAAAAGCTGAAAGAGTTGTCGGTATTTAAAAAAAATATATTGAATTTTGTTGCTTCAATACAAGATAATTATAATATCTAAGTATAAATCGTTATGTATCGCATTTCAAAACATTTCTGTAGCTTCATTATAAGATAATTGTGATACTTAAGTATAACTATAGAAGTAAGTATAGTATTAAGTATAGTATTCTTATAGAGTATGTTGCAAATGTTTACCTGGAGAATTTTTTTGGTGTTTCATAATAATAATAATAATAATAATAATAATAATAATAATAATAATAAT
>CAIGQQ010036011.1:1043244-1068247 GCA_903798035.1 Danio albolineatus
ATAATAATAATAATAATAATAATAATAATAATAATAATAATAATAATAATAATAGAATTTTAAAACATTTTTATTGTCTCATTACAAGACAAAATGGCTCATTAACTATATAAGCAGAATTATGAACATATATATATGTACATTCCAAACTTACTAAACAACATACTGTACTTTCGAATCCTTCATCAACATTTTACCAACAAAGCAAACAGCAAGTGCGGGGGGAAATACTTTATTCAACTGTTTACAGATTAAATAATATTAACTAATATTAACTGAATTTATGACTGTCTACTTCCAAGTAATACAAATTCAAATGCATGTAACAAAAAAAAAACAAAAAAAAAACAAACGGACATATCTTAGTTGTCCATCACGGACTTCAAAAGGTCTTTAGGAAAGACAATCATCAAAATTACAAGAACAATATAACGGCTGACTGGCGGTGTAGCATCAGGCTCGTGTTTCATAAATGCCAATGGTCAAATTTCTTCCACAAACACAAAACTTGACCCAGACACACACACAGAGAGAGAAAGAGCATGCTTGCAGTTTACCCGGAGGTGCAGAATCATAACTCTGTATCAACACACACATCTAATATTCAAAGGGAATGTCAGTACAAGAAACAATATCTGAGGTTAATAATTCCTCAGAATGTCAGTGGAATATATTAGCGCTGCATCTCGCTCGAGGTGAAATTCAGACAGGTGTTTTTCAACAAGGCGTGAAATAATGAGGGTCAAGGGTGAGAGTCGACCTTAACAGATCCAATTCTGCAGATACGCATCAGTCAGACTAACGAACAAGAGTAGATGGTGCCAAAGAAACCCTTTGTGAGCTCCTATGAACCAGGCAATGATTAGATGCCAATATTATGAACGTAAAAAAAAACAAATCAGCTTCTCAGGAACAGGGGTGTTTTGAAGACTAAACATTTCTGATGAAAACGTGACTGTTCTTGCACAGTTGCACATGGCAATTATGGGAGAATTCAAGTGGTTGGACTACAATAAATAAATAATAATAATAACGGAAAGACTGGATATTGAATCTAATGTTCAAAATATGGAGATGGTGACTTTTTCTTTACTACAAATGAACAAATACCTGCAATATTGGGAGAAATGGATTGTACTAATGCCTTTACACAGTGTAAACTGATCTTAATATGTATTTGCTAATGTGTTCTGTAAGGAAATATTTGACCAGTCAACTGTTTATTGAAGTTTCGATGTGTGGTAACACTTTATTTCGATGGTCCATTTGAGTATTAGTAGACTGTCTACTCAATATCTGTTGACACTGACATTACTACATTACTTACACTAACCCTAACCCTAACCCCAACCTAACAGTCTACTTATAATCTAATGAGAATTGGTTGCAATGTAACTTAAATTCCACAAACGGACCATCAAAATAAAGTGTGACCCGATGTGTTATTTTATTTTATTTTATTTTATTTTATTATTTGTTATTTGATCCGACCACAGGACTTTCACACTAAACGTTAAAAAAACTTGGCAGCGTGGAGGTTGTGTGCTTTCAGAGCTCAATGTGCCAGTTAAACTGTTGGCATTGTGACTGATAGAAATGCTAAGGGGTGTTACAGACTTCTTTGGTTGCTTGCTGTAAAAGCCTGTTCACAGCAAGAATGAAATATATAACAATAAATATATACTTAAATACAGTGCTCAGCATATAAGAGTAGACCCTTTAAAATCTCACATTTAAATGAATATTTTCTATAGGAAGCTATACAATATTATATGTGTGCGTATACATTAGATTAGTCAGTACTGAAGCCAAATCGGGAGCTTATCAAACAAAATAACCTATAGTAACGGTCCAAAATTAGTAGCCCAAACTTATATGTTAGGGAAAATATTGAATAATTATTTTTAAAAGAGCAAAATTCAAGAGAAACAAAAAATGTAGAAAATGTTGATGAAATTTTCTAGTTTGTATTTTTTTACTGATATTTTCCATGCATTTAAATGTATTATCTTTCTATTTCTGAAGATTTTCAGTGACTAAAATATTATTTTAATAAATATATCCATTTAATAAATCTGCTTTGTTCAAACGCACCACACCAAAATATCTGACCTATATTTACTGAGAGATGAATAAACAGATTAATTTTCAATTGGGTGTCCTTATTTATGTTGAGCACTGTAAATAGTTCCAAATTGTTCAGTTTTTATGACAACTGAAGTCCGCACTGTTAATGATATTAATGATAAATATTCGGGGAATACACCCTCGGAACAATATTTCGCAGAGAATTAATTAAATATTTTTAGCCAATCGGAATACATGCTGCTTTTAAAGTAGTAAACAACAAATCTAGATCATTGAGCATTAGCTTGGACAATAAATATAGTTATTGTTATGTTTATGCTTATTGTAGTTGTTCTTGGTGTTAGTATAAAATGTTTAAGCCACAACTATAACAATAACCCCTTTTCACACATACAGACCCTCCAGAAAATTGGGGAAAGGGATTATATGTGAACAGGCCCTTTTTAAAAACACCAGTAAATTCGTTCCAGCAATTTTCCGGAAAGAGAATTTGTAACATTACCGGTAATTTGCCGGAATGCTGCCCTGTGTGAACGCAGAGGGAAAATTGCGGAAAAGAGCACGTTCATGATTAGAACGGGCTGACTTGAGATGTCTACTCCAGCCAATCAGAACATTCAGACACATTCACATCCGTGCTGTTTATGAAAATAAAAGCCTTTGAATATTTTTCCAGACACATCCAGCTGCTAGATGTTAGTCAGACTGTGGAAAGAATTATCAATAAAATGCCTATAATAAACCGCTGTTTGTTTACCTTCAAGCTCTGCTTCGGTTGCTTGATGCGAGTACACGTGAAGCAGCCGGTGAGCACCAGCACACACACATATGTACATCTTCGACATGCTAAAATGTTCCTCCATACATTTTCATTGAAGTTGTTCACAATAGTTATCCATCCACAGAATTTGTAATGTCGTGAAATGTGTAAACATTTGGCTTCTGCATTAACGGAACAAAAATCAAGCAAAAATCAGCTGCATTAATGCTTAAGCTTTAAATAAGCGTGAAACCATCAACAAAATCCAGACCCCTTCAATGCTTACAAATACAAGCGCAGACATTTAGAGGCCATTACTGGTTAATGATGTCAGAATTTACCGGTATTTTGGAATGGATGTGTGAATGGTCTATTCTGGAAAAAAATTCGGAACGTCCTCGCCTGTGTGAACAGTGCATTTTTTTATTTACCAGTGAAGTCGTACCGGTAATTTTCCGAATATTTACCGGTATCGCTGTGTGAAAGGGGATGTACACTGTTAAAAAATATTGGCTGCCTAAATTTATAAACGGAATCAAATTAACCATAGGAGTAATTTGAACTTACGTTAAATGAAACTGACTAAAAACAGCTTGCTCATTTATAAAATGAAGTTAGGACATGGTTAACTTAGTTTAATACGTTTCAATTAACTAACAACATGAGCTGTTATGGCTAAGTAATCATATATTTTTTTGGTGTGTGTGTAGGAATGGGATTATTAAAATCACTTTTTGACACTTTTATTTACACTGCTCATAAATAATTAACTGTAGCAGCAAATAAAATAATCTATTTTGCTTTAAAGAGCTTGAACCTTTTAACTGTTGGATGTTCAAACTGCAACATGCTAATATTGAACAATGTTGTGCATTGGTGTGTACATTAATATATATAATATAACATGTTTCCACGTTGAAGAATGATGAATGCATATGCTGGGTTCACAGCATAAGCAAAATTAAATATTTGTGTGAGTAGATTACATACATAGACAATGCAAACAAGCGAATACAGGCAAATATCTGCAGGGTGTTGCGAATGACGCAGATGACACAAAATATGACACCTCAATCGCATCTGTAGTTCAACTAGAAAATCAACTTGAGGTGAAAAACATCCTGTGAGTAAACAAGAGCAATTGACGTGCTGCTTAGCTGATCCATCTTTGGTTATTTTATTATTTGTGTGTGTGTGTGTGTGTGTGTCACAATGACTTTAACAATAACTAAAACTTACTGAAATATTAAGCTTAAAATGAGGCGACGCAGTGGCGCAGTAGGTAGTGCTGTCGCCTCACAGCAAGAAGGTCACTGGTTCGAGCCTCAGCTGGGTCAGTTGGCGTTTCTGTGTGGAGTTTGCATGTTCTCCCTGCGTTCGCGTGGGTTTCCTCCGGGTGCTCCGGTTTCCCCCACAGTCCAAAGATATGTGGTACAGGTGAATTGGGTAAGCTAAACTGTCCGTAATGTATGTATGTGAATGACAATGTGTTGATGTTTCCCAGAGATGGGTTGTGGCTGGAAGGGCATGTGCTGGATCAGTTGGCGGTTGATTCCGCTGTGGCAACCCCAGATTAATAAAGGGACTGAGCCGAAAAGAAAATGAATGAATGAATGAATTAAACTTAAAATATGAAACTGAAATTATTAAAATGACTTTGTCCAGCCAATCAGAATCCATAAATCATTTTAAATAATAGATGACATACAGTAAAGGATCATCACGCTTATATTTAAGATTTCTGAGGATAAAAAAAAGAACTTCAGTTTGGTTTTACCTTTGGTTTTAAAGCTATTATGAAATAAGCATACCGCAGAAAATTATTGAATTAATTTAAATAAATTTACTTTTTAGAAATAATTACACGGTGGTTGTTTTTTTTCCCTATTTATTTTAACTAGAATTTCTAGAAAGTCAAACAAACTTCTTGGGGTCAAAATTAAATTACGAGGAAATTTCAAAAATAAAATAAAATAAAAATAAAAATAAAGATAACATAAACAGAAAAATATACACTCACCAGCCACTTTGCATCCCTGTCCAACTGCTCGTTAACGCAAATTTCAAATCAGCCAATCACATGGCAGCAACTCAATGCATTTATGCATGTAGACATGGTCAGGACAATGTGCTGCAGTTTAAACCAAGCATCAGAATCGGGAAGAAAGGTCATTTAAGTGACTTTAAACGTGACTTGGTTGTGGGTGCCAGACAGGCTGGTCTGAGTATTTCAGAAACTGCTGGGATTTTCCCGCACAACCATCTCTAGGATTTAGAATGGTCAGAAAAAGAGAAAATATCCAGTGAGTGGCAGTTCTGTGGACACAAATGCCTTGTTGATGCTAGAGGTCAGAGGAGAATGGGTAGACTGGTTCTAGCTGATAGAAAGGCAACAGTAACTCAAGTAACCACTCGTTAACTGAGGTATGCAGATGAGCATCTTTGAATGAACAACATTTTGAACCTTGAGGGTGATAGGCTACAGCAGCAGAACTCCGGGTGCCCCCCCCCCCCCCTGTCAGCTAAGAACAGGAAACTGAGGCTACAATTCACATCAAAATGGGACAATAGAAGATTGGAAAAATGTTGCCTGGTCTGAGGAGTCCTAATTTCTGTTGCGACATTCGGATGGTAGGGGAAGAATTTGACATCAACAACATGAAAGAATGGATCCATCCTGCCTTGTATCAATGGTTCAGGCTGGTGGTGGTGCTGTAATGGTGTGGGGGATATTTTCTTGGCACACTGTGGGCCCAAGTACCAATTAATCATCATGTCAACGCCACAGCCTACCTGAGTATTGCTGCCTACTATGACCATCCCTTTATGACCACAGTGTACCCATCTTCTGATGGCTACTTCCAGCAGAAAAATGTACCATGTCATAAAGAGCGAATCATCTCAGACTAGTTTCTTGGACATGACAATGAGTTCACTGTACTCAAACGGCCTCCACAGTCACCAGATCTCAATCCAATTGAGCACCTTTGGGATGTGATGGAACAGGATATTCACATCATGGATGTGCAGCTGACAAATCTGCAGCAACTGCGTGATGCTATCATGTCAATATGAACCAAAATCTCTGAGGAATATTTCCAGTATCTTGTAAAATCTGTCACGAAGGATTAAGGCAGTTCTGAAGGCAAATGTGGGTCCAACCAGTTACTAATAAGGTGTACCTAATAAAGTGGCCGGTAAGTGAAAATAAATATAACATAAATAAATAAATATAAATAAACAGAAAAAAATGATTTTTCACAGCCTTACTTTTATAATAAATTCAATGTATTGGTGTGAACGCAAATATAGTTATAGTTGTAGCTCTTGGCAAGAGGACAGTCATCCTGAGAGATTTATCACCATAGTCATCATCTGTCAACCGACAGTCATTTTTGCCTCCACAAAACCACAAGTCAGATCCCGTTTTGTGCTTAAAAATAGCTGTCAGCGAACTGCAGATTAATATTATGCTTTAATATGACACCAAGAGCCCGGAGATGTCAATATCAGCTCCGAATAAAGATGACACCTGCTCCTCTTTTCATTCAAGATGACCGGCTGTAATAATACACACAGGTACATCGCGCTCACCTGCGACCACAGACATACACAAAACCACAGCGCTATTAAGAGGCCATTCATATTAGCCAAGGAAACAATGCATTCGGCACAATGCCACGATTAGCCGACAATACCAAACGTCTCGGGTCTATAGTGACAGAGACATCATGATTGATTGTCAGCAGCTTTTCAGCCGATATGCGAGTGTGTGTGTTGATGCCCTCAAGTCATATTACACATTCAGTCTGGCTAATTAGTTCCTGGAAGGTTATTCCTTTATTTTTGTCCGTTTTTAAGACAGGATGCAATCAATTCTGATGCGATATTGATGGTCGAGAAAGTGATGTAAAGTTGTGTGCTTTGTTTAATTAAACGCAAACATATTGGGTACAAAGGTCCAATGACAGTGACAAACAAGGGCAGAGAAGCATTGCCACACTATGGATTATCTTATCTAAGCCCGTCTATGGCTTCGCATACGCACAACGCTTCACAGCCACACGGCTTTATGAGAATCATTAGAGCTGGATATATGACGTTCCTGTTCTGCTCAGAGGAATCAAGATGCCACTATAACAGAGGTCCATAAACGTACACATCAAATAAAGCTGTACACTCACTGGCCACTTTATTAGGTACAGGAACCCCATTTGCCTTCAGAACTGCCTTAATACTTCGTGGCATAGATTCAACAAGGTGCTGGAAATATTCCTCAGAGATTTTGGTCCGTATTGACATGAGAGCATCACACAGTTGCTGCAGATTTGTTGGCTGAACATCCAAGATGAGAATCTCCCGTTCCACCACATCCCAAAGGTGCTCTATTGGTTTGAGATCTGGTGACTGTAGAGGTCATTTGAGTACAGTGAACTCATTGTCATGTCTAAGAAACCATTCTGAGATGATTCGTACTTTATGACATGGTGCGTTATCCTGCTGGAAGTAGCCATCAGAAGATGGGTACAGTGTGGTCATAAAGAGATGGACATGGTGAGCAACAATACCCAGTTAGGCTGTGGCGTTGACATGATGCTCAATTGGTACTAATGGGCCCAAAGTGTGCCAAGAAAATATCCCTCACACCATCAGCCTGAACCGTTAATACAAGGCAGGATGGATCCATGTTGTCATGTTGTTGATGCCAAATTCTGACCCTACCATCCGAATTTTGCAGCAGAAAAGGAGAGTCATCAGACCAGACAATGTCTTTACAATCTTCTATTGTCCAATTTTGGTGCAAATTGTAGCTTCAGTTTCCTGTTCTTAGCTGACAGAAGTGGCACCTGGTGTGGTCTTCTGCTGTTGTAGCCCATCCCTCTCAAGGATCGACTTGTGTTCAGAGAGGCTCTTCTGCAGACCTCGGTTGTAACGAGTGGTTATTTGAGTTACTGTTGCCTTTCTATCAGTCAATTCTATTCTATTCTATTCTATTCTTTTCTATTCCATTTTTCAAAAAAAAAAATCCAGGTAGTGCAATATGATTTGCAGAGCATTCAGAAGTAAAGACTTGTGTTATCTTTTTGAGTATTTGTATTGTACTTGTGTTTATAGGACAGTGTCTGGTGCATGTGGAGTAGAAACATGTCAGCCCGCTTACCAATGTAAAACAGAATTGAACATTGGATATTGGAAAAACCTAACATTGTGATATTTGTTTTGCTGCGATTTATATTGCAAGATGAATATCATTTCAACAGATGATTTGAACAACTCTATATGGAAATATTTCAATAATTTAGATCAATTGGGATGATCAAGTGTTTTTCTTTGCAGTGCATCTGCATAAATTATAATAAATTACAATGCAAAAATAAATAAATAAAAAGTGCTTTATGGTTTTCTGGGGAGTCTTAACAGAATCCAAGTACAGAAATGACATTAAAAAAATAAATTAAATAAATGATGATAATAATAATAATAATAATAATAATAATAATAATAATAATAATAATAATAATAATAATAATAAATAAAATATATTTATCTTTCAATCTTTAATAAATATTCGACTCGTGCAATGAGACTATTGCAGATACACACATTGCAATATCGATCCTCAAACAATATATAGTTCAGGCCCAACACAGATGTTTAGTATGTTTTTGCAGTTCAAATGATCCTGTTAAAAGAATGAACAAATCAGAGCTTCTTGATTGCATCGCAAATCAAAGGATGGCGTCAATGATCTGCTCACTGACACTCTCCTATAAGTGTTTGAAGGTTCGTGTTTAACAACTTGAATGTTTTGTTCTACAGCATAAACTGAACGGATTCACACCCTAAACATTCTTACCTAGTTACTTATTAGAAACGAGCTCTATTGTAAAGAATGCCTGTTGATAGGGTCACTCCTTTTACAAAAATCTGAATAAATACACTACTTGACAAAAGTCTTGTCGTCGATCTCAGTTGTAAAAGCAGCAAATAATAACTTCACTTCCAGTTGATCATTAGGAAAAGTGGCAGAATGTAGATTTTTCAAATGAATCATCCGTTGAACTGCATCCCATTCATCACAAATACTGCAGGAGACCTGTTGGAACCCACATTTACCCAAGAATCTCACAGAAATCAGTCAAGAAAAAAAGTCATGGTTTGGGGTTACATTCAGTATTGGGGCATGCGAGAGATCTGCAGAGTGGATGGCAGCACCAACAACCTGAGGTATAAGGTTACAAACCACAGGAGAGGGCAAATACTTCAGCAGGATAGCACTTTTCTCATACTTCAGCCTCCACATCACGGTTCCTAAAAGCAAAGGTGCTCCAGGATTGGCCAGCCCAATCCCCAGGTATGAACATTATTGAGCATGCCTGGGGTAAGATGAAGGAGGAGACATTGAAGATGAATCCCAAGAATCTTGATGAACTCTGGGAGTCCTGCAGGAATGCTTTCTTTGCCAATCCAATGACTTCATTAATAAGTTATTTGCGTCACTGCAGAGATGTTTGGATGCAGTCCTCCAAGCTCATGGGAGTCATACACAGTATACAACTGCAGCATGACTTTACATTCTATACTGTACATTATTTCTGTTAAGTGACAAGACTTTTGTCTAAGCAAAGTCAGACCTTACTGTCCTAATTAAATAATTCAAAATAAAGGTCTGATCATATATGATCATATTTTTATTTTGGTAAAATAAGCATGATCTAGAGGCCTTTGCCTTTTGTATTAGTCATTTCTGTTACTAATTGATCAACTAGAAGTAAAGTTATTATTTGCTGTTCCTAAAACTTGGATAGGCGACAAGACTTTTTTTTCAGAAAGTGTACGTCCAACATTCCAAAAACATCCATGGTTCTAGAACATTGAGGGTGGTTGCTATTGTATGTGTCTGCTAGGGCAATTCTAGGTGGTTATATGCATAATGCCACACCTTCACTTGACATCTATCAGATTTGTTTTACCCCATTTTTCATTCATTCATTCTTTTCGGCTCAGTCCCTTTAATAATCTGGGGTCGCCACAGCAGAATGAACCGCCAACTTATGCAGCAAATGTTTTACGCAGCGGATGCCCTTCCAGCTGCAATCCATTTCTGGGAAACATCCATACACACCCATTCAAATTCATACACTAAGAACAATTTTAGCTTACCCAATTCACCTGTACCGCATATGTTTGGACTTGTGGGGGAAACCGGAGCACCCGGAGGAAACCCACGCAACCACGGGGAGAACATACAAACTCCACACAGAAATGCCAACTGACTCAGCCAGGGCTCGAACCAGCGACCTTCTTGCTGTGAGTAGGCATGGGCCGGAATAAGATTCTGACGGTATGATAACCTTGGATAAAAATATCACGGTTTCACGTTATGACGGTATTGTGATTACTGCTATAAAATATATATTTTTTAAATGTTTGGCTAAAAAACAAAACCTTTTTCCTTTATTTTGAGAAACATTTAAAGTATTTTGCGGCAGTAAACATGTCAGGCTAAATAATTACAATGAATCATTGACTTCTGCTGTCTTCATTTGTTTCAAAAACACAGATGTCTTTACAATTTACACCTAAAAAAATGTAAATAAAACATCTTACTCATACCTTAGGAACAGTATAGCAGAAAATGGTGGCGGTATGAAAACCTTGACTTTTCCATACCGTGGTATACCTTGAAAACGGTTATCGTCCCATGCCTAGCTGTGAGGCAAATGTGCTACCCACTATGCCACCGTGGCGCCTTACCCCATTTTGAAAATGAATATTTTTATCTATTTCTCGGTGAATAAAGCTAACATATTTTTTGTGGATTTGAGCAAAACAGATTTATTAAAATAGTATTTTATTCACCAAACCTCTTTAGAAACAGAAAGATAATGCATAGAAATTCATGCAAAATATTGCAAAAATTATTTTGGAATAAAAAAAAAAGTATTATCTTGTAAAATTTCCTATATTCTATACCAAACACACTCCACCTGTTTAACATGGTGTGTGCTGCTCTAGTTAAAAAGGCCGCCAGACAGTCAAGTTGGGCATTTAGTTAAACAATAACCCGAATCGTAAGATACCTGATCACAGGGGAGGGATCCCAACGAACCTGCCCTCAAACTCCACAGGCCAGTTAAACATTAACACCACCGCAAAACGCTATCAGATGGCAAATGTAAAATACCTTTTAATAGAGAGCACTTATCCACGTGCAAAACACACGCGCACACACACACAAAGAAACCACAGCCAACACAGAGACAGGTGTCTATAGCAACCAGGTGCAAACAAACTAACCAATATCCAAATCCGCTCACAACAACAGACAGAATTGTTAGCCCTGCTGTCAAATTGTAATTGTAAAACACATTTTAAACAACAGTTTTAATAACTAATTTCTAATAACTAATTTATTTAGTCTTTGCCATGATGACAGTACATAATATCTTACTAGTCATTTTGCAAGATACTAGTATTCAGCTTAAAGTGCAATTTAAAGGTGTAACTAGGTTAATTAGGCAAGTTGGGATATTTAGGCAAGTCATTGGATAATTGGTTTGTTCCTTAGACAATATAATTTTTTTTAATAATATTGACCTTACTAAATAAAATAAAAAAAAATTTAAAACTGCTTTTATTCTAGCCAAACTGAATGAAATAAAATGTAATTATGAGACAAAAAGTTAATAGAAAATACTGTCGAAATGTCCCTACTCTATTAAACATCAATTTAAAAATATTTGATAAAATAAAATAAAAATTCACTGTCGGGCTAATAATTTTGCCTACAACTGTACTCTATTCTTATGGGTGTAATTAGTTACAAACAAAACTAGTTACTGTAATTAGATGACTTTTTCAAAGAAAAAAAAAGTAAAGTAAGAGATTACTTTTCATTTTCAGGTAATTTAATTACAGTTATGCCTGTCACAATAATCAATATACTGAATAATCACACAACGCTACATGACCTAAATCATTTTGTGGTGATGCAGTATGTATCGCCCATACATAAAACCAATTCTAGCAACATTTTAGCTGATTGTGCAACATCTCTATCTCTACTGGTGGTGTCAGTATGGTTGAAAAAAACAATTCAGTATTCACTATACATTACTATAGTATATCTTCATGTGGGTGTCTGACAACTGAAAATAGATCTGGTAGCAGATATGGCAGCCTCTGTTATTTTTTACCTTACGTTTCTTTTTTGTAAACATTTATTATTGTTTATTTAGGATTTCTGTGTCTAATTATTAAAGCGTAATAATGACTATAATTAAATTAAATATTCTTAAGAATAAAATATGATGTGTACTTTGGAAGAGTGTACTTGCACTGTGATCTTACTGTATATTGTCAATCTAGCATTATATAATGAGTGGCATAACATTGTCTTAAAATGACAAAAAAATTATTTGTCACAATATATTTTGGTGCAATAAATATCGTACAACAAAAAATAAATATCGTGGGCCTAATTACAGTTACTTATTATGTCCTTGTTTAAATACTGTACATATATCAGAGTAATTAATCAAGTAGGTTGAACATGCTAGAGAAACAAGGAACTGAGTCAATAATCTATGGCAATATATGTTTGCATTAAATATTGTGTTGTTGCTTTGTGTTTGGATACAAAAAATACAAGGTTTTACACCTTATAATAAAGCTAAAATGTCCTGTTTGGCTCAGATTTAAAGAACTAAAAGAGTTTAATTTCTATTGTCTATCTGACATTGAGATTTATATGTAGTGCATTTTGTACAATGAATTTGTGTTTTATTTTTCGATTCAATTCAATTCAAGTTCATTTGTGTAGCGTTTTATTTTTTTTAATTTTTTTATTATTGCTTCAAAAGAGCTTTACAAAAGGTGCCATTATTGCATTACAATCGACTTAAGTTAAAGTTACAATCAAATATAAGTTATTATATATAAACATGCAATTTTATTATCTAAAACCTGCAGTTTTATATCAAATGGAGGATGTCTATGTGTACATGTTTAGTTAAGTGTATTTGTGTATTAAGTGTATGTGTTGTTGTCAAGTAATGAAATAATTTTTGAGTAACTGAGTTACTTTTCAAACATTGTAATTAAAAATTTGATTTAAATCAAGTTTTAATTATGTAATTATATATCTTTTTTTAAAGTACTAATTACTTTGTATCCAGCGAGAAACTTGTTAATGCTTTTATCACCAGCAGGATGGATTACTGTAATGGACTGCTCACTGGCCTTCCCAAAAAGACAGTCAGACAGTTGCAGCTCACCCAGAACACTGCTGCCAGGATTCTAACCAGAACCAGAAAATTCAAGCACATCATACCTGTCCTCAGGTCTTTACACTGGCTCCCAGTTACATTCAGAATAGATTTTAAAGTATTATTACTTGTCTATAAATCACTAAATGGCCTAGGACCTCAAAACATTACAGATATGCTCACTGAATACAAACCTCACTCATTGATCATTAGGATCAATAAATTAGGCTGCATTTACACTGCATGGTTTAAGTGACTCAATTCTGATTTTTCTCCTATGTGACACAGATCGCATATGGCCCATGTTCGTGTAAGCAGGAAAAAAAAAAAAAAAAAAATCACATGGATTGCGATTTGCTCAAATCAGATTCAGGCCTTGTTCATATGTTGAAACTTATCCAATATGAATCGGATCCGTGCCTGCGTGTTTGCAATGTAAACAGGTATATCGGATTTTCAACTGTCAATGCAAGTCGCGCATCATTAAAAACTAGCGAATGACATCAACTCTGAGGCTTTCATTTCGGAACAGACTTCAGCACAGTCCCAAACCTTAAATCTCATACACCAGGACTAAAAAGCTAAAAAAGAGAAAGAAATAGAGAGATCAACATCCGCCACGTAACCAATATAAACTAATATAAAACTGCTGCATACATCACGTGCATAAATCTTGCCATCGCCATTACGATTAAGATGCCTACTGGTTTAAATGGCCTAGATTAAAACAAGATGGCAAAATGAGAACTTTTCTGTCATAAACTATAGTAAAACATTAAAAAAACAACTAAAAAAACATTAGCAAAACAAATAAAAACTATTTATTCTGCGAACTCATTAAATACAGGAATGGAGAAAAAAGTGCTTTTTATTATCAGCTGTCAGTCAGCGCCCGCTATTTTTTCCCGTGTCATTGCACCTTTGCCATTGCTGTGTAAATGCATACAATCAGATCCGAGTCACTTTTAAATGATGATGTAATAAAAAAAAATCGGATACAGTCACAATATCGGAATTGACCATCAAGATCTGCAGTGTAAATGCAGCCTTAGAAATTCCAAGAGTTCAGTCACAGCAGAGTGAATCCACCTTCAGCTACTAACAGCGCCCCCCGCTGCTGGAGTCAGCTTCCAGAAATGATCAGATGTGCTCCAACATTAGCCACATTCAAATCAAGACTGAAAACACATGTGTTTAGCTGTGCCTTTACTGAAGGAGCACTGTGCTACATCCCACAGATCATAATACTAATGTCTTTCTTTTCTTTTTCATTCTTTTATAACCTGTTTTCACATATTTTAATCATTTTTATTATTTGTTTTTATTTTCTTACTCTTGTTTTTTTTATTCATGTTTTTGTAAAGCACTTCGAATTATAATTGTGTATGAAATGTGCTATATAAATAAACTTGCCTTTCCTTGAAGTAACACTGATGCTGACACAGTTTCTATCCTCCTCATTCCCTCAACACCACACAGAAATATGAACACACACCTAAAACGGTGAACAAAAACACAGAAGTCGTTGCATAAAAAGCTCAAGTCTTGGTCAGGAACGCTGCTGTGCGTTTGGATGAAGTGTCAGGAGGGGATCCGTGCAATCTAGCAAATGTATTTTCCTGCACAGAACAGAAAGGACGGCTAATGCAGCAGCCTCAGCCCGCTCTGTTTTGGGGGGGATAAAGTCTGCTAATGCTGCAGGCGTTATAAATATCACATCAATCCAAAGTTTCCATCTAGCAATGTGCTGTAACTACTGGAGCTATATCGACATCTGAGGATTTCTCCGAATAAGTCATTTCAGCCCAATCGGTGGGGGTTTGCATGAAAATGGGCAAAACAGAGGAAGAAAGGGAAATAAATGGCACTGATAATCAGTACGCAGAGAGATGAATGATTAGAAATCTCTGTACAGATCAGACGTCGTGCTACTGTGTTGCCTCGTGTGTAAAGTTAATAATAAACACCAATATCAAAATGAGAGAGAGAAAGTAGAGAGAGAAAATAGAAAGAGAAATATAGGCTCCTAAAGAACAGCGAATAAGTAAAAATTGTGACACAAATCAAACAGAGGTTGAGACACACTTCCTTCTTTTCTGTCCCACATACAAAACAATAAGAGACATACGCGACCTAATTGAAACATTAAATACTTAACTCTAATTTAAATGAATTAGAACTTCGATCTAAACAGAATTCTTTCATTTAAATGATTGTAAATCTCTACTATATATTTTGATAGGACAAAATGACATCTAAACTGGCAGCAAAATGTGTACACTACACTAAGAAATGGTGAATTTGCTGATTCAATTCAAATGATTCAAAAGCTGCATTAATTTGCTTATTTAAATAATCTACACTTATTTGTTCTTGTAATTATTAAAAGGCATTATCTGTTTCTATTTTTTTCTGTGATTTATTTACTGTATATTTTATTCATTTTTATTAATCGTTAACATTTTGCATATTTGATACGTATGTAAAATGCTTTGGCAATACTGTACTAAATGTCATGCCAATAAAGCAGCTTGAATGTGGTCAGCCTTTACAATAAGGTTTCATTGGTTAATATATTTACTAACATGAACTAATAGTGAAATATAATTGTACAGCATTTATTAATTAGTTCAACATTTATTAATGCATTATTAATGTCCAAATTCATGTCTTTGCAAACATTAGTTAATGCACTATTAACAAGTTAACATGAAAATGAACAACTGTCAAATACCAATTTCGATAGGCTGAATTTAAACAAAATAAATTTGCAATTTTCCACTTCATTTGTTTGTTTAAATTCAGCCCAAATCAATTCTTTGCAACCACCTTCTTAAAAAATGTGTAAATCCATTATAAAATATTATAAAACATTAAATATTCTATTTAGTATAACCATAAACCATTAAATAATATATTGCACTTGTGATAATTTTTAATACATAACTTAATTGTGGTTACATATATATATATATATATATATATATATATATTATAATATGTTTAAAGCTCATCTACAGATCTAAGACTGTTTTATGAATGTCTTTTTACATGTAATGCATTGTTGATATTTTCATGATCGCAAAATCAACATACAGTACACTTTCATAAAATATTACAAAACTTATTTTTCATAAATTATTTCTATATCATAAATATATACTCTATTTGTATTTATTGAATATAATTAAATAAAAAAACACTACCTTAAAAGCACTCAAATAAAAAATAACTAGCTCTGTGATCTTTTATTATATGATTATATTGTTTATGGTTTCAATTTAAAGCTCATCCACAGATCTAAAACAGATTTATGAACGTCTTTACTTTGTAATGTAATAAAATATTATATCATTATAAATTATACAATAAAAAGCATTGTTGATATTTTGATGCTCACAAAAAAGTATTTCAATCACTCATTTCTTAATAAGAAATTTATACTCTATATGCATTTATTAAATAAATAAACAAAAATCAATAAACGCTCACATAACATTTTATAATGTAACTAACATTTGCAATACTTTTTCTCCCTTTATAAAATATCAAATATAATAATGAACTGCACTACCAAATGCATAACATTTTGATGAACATGAAAAAATATATAGATATAGATAATAATAAATATATAGATTATGATTTTTAAAATCTAATTATGAAACATCATGAAATAAATAATGTTGCATTAAATATTTATAATGAAATAATACAAATATTTTGTAGAAAATATTAAAAAACGTATTTAATATTTCATAATATGTGACCATAAGCAATTATATAATGTATTGCAAATGATCATAAACAACAACTACTTGAAAGCATTTTTACCATATAATTTAAAAAATGTTAATTATATTGTATATTTTAAATGTTACATTTAAAGCTCATCCACAGATGTAAGAATTATTTATATGATTATATATAATTCTTTAAGATTATATAATAATAATGATGATAGAATGATACAATGAATTTCACTGTTGATATTTTGATGCTCACAAACTATTAATAAAAGCTATTTTAATCACTTATTTCTATATTATAAATATATATTCTACTTGTATTTATTAAATAAATATTTTTAAAAATCAATAAATATATTATATAAAATAGTATAAAACCAGACGTAACCTTTTATAATGTACAGTAACTTACAAAAGCAATTCTTTGTTTTTCTCCCTTCATAAAATATCAAATCATAATAAATGACACCATGTAACATACTGATAATGTAATTTACATGAAGGTCAGTTTAGGATCATTCTGAGCAGTGGGTCACTTTTGGGTCACAGCAGGTCATGTGACTACGCTGAAAATCCTGATTGGGCTCTTTGACTCAAGGGTGCAGTCAGAGAGTATTGGAAAAAGCGGGCTCATGTATGTGTACACTGTATCTGCTAATGACTATTGAGCTGCGAGTGTTGACAGGTCGAGCTGTTAGCATGTGTGATAATGAGTGATCACTGGGGATCTAAAGCGTTCAGAGACCAGCGGTGTTAATACACGTCTATCCTGGCCGGCGCTCAAACCAAGCACCTTAAACTCACAGTCAAACCTTCACCGGCCGGCCAATCATAACCTGGTAAAGCGAGAGACTGCAGACAAAAACACTGCTTTTTCCTGGATGTACCTCTCAAGTTTGAGATCTTTTACTTTTTTAATAGTGTTTTTGTTTTGTTTAGTCATGTCTGATGATTTTAAAGTAGATTTTCTCCCCCAGAAATTATTTTGACATTGAGATTGTTTTACTTTTGTTCATTCATTCGGCTCAGTCCCTTTATTTATCAATTTTTTTACGTTTCATAGTGTTATCTTTTAGTTTGTTCTGTAGATTTTAAAATAGATTTTCTTCTAAAAATTTATTTGACATCTTGACATTTTTTATTTTTCATTGTGTTTTTTGAGACATTTTGAGATTTTTAATTCTTTATACGGTGTTTTTTTTTGGTTGTGTCTGTGGATTTCAATGTAGATCTTCTCCCAAAAAGGGGAAAATGTGTGTGTGTGTGTGTGTGTGTGTGTGTGTGTGTGTGTGTGTGTGTGTGTGTGTGTGTGTGTGTGTGTGTGTGTGTGTGTGTGTGTGTGTGTGTGTGTGTGTGTGAGAGAGAGAGAGAGAGATCTATTATTATTTTTATTGATATAAATGAATAATATGATATATATGAATGATATAATATATTGAATAATAATATGATATATTGAATAATAATATGATATATATGAATGATATGGCGCCACGGTGGCGCGTGAGTAGCACGTTCGCCTCACAGCAAGAAGGTCGCTGGTTCGATCCCCGGTTGGGGCAGGACCCGGTTGGGCCAGTTGGCATTTCTGTGTGGAGTTTGCATGTTCTCCCCGTGGTTGCGTGGGTTTCCTCCGGGTGCTCCGGTTTCCCCCACAGTCCAAAGACATGCGGTACAGGTGAATTGGGTAAGCTAAATTGTCCATAGTGTATGTGTGTGAATGAGAATGTATGAATGTGTTTCCCAGAGATGGGTTGTGGCTGGAAGGGCATCCGCTGCGTAAAACAAATGCCGGATAAGTTGGTGGTTCATTCCGCTGTGGCGACCCCGGATTAATAAAGGGACTAAGCCGAAAAGAAAATGAATGAATGAATGAATGAATGAATGATATGACTTATTAAATAATAATATGATATACTGAATAATAATATGATATTTTGGATAATAATATATGTATACATCTTTAATTTGTTTTTTCTTCTACTATTTACTGTGTTTTTTTTGTTGTTTTTTTACATATGCATGTTCTTTTATTTTTGTAAACTTTATAACTGCTTTGGCAATACATTTGTAATAATTGTCATGCCAATAAAGCAACTATTGAATTGAATTGAATTGAATTGAATTGAACTGAGAGAGAGAGAGAGAGAGAGAGAGAGAGAGAGAGGTTGTGATTGTTGATGTGTTTCTGTGACATATGCACACAAATTTGTGTAATGACATGACTACGGTACAAATATTACAAGAATAAAATGACTTATGAGCACATTGCACATGTCCCTATCTGTCAAACAACTTAAAAATAATAAGGAAAGAGTTTTTTGGAGAAAGTAAAAATGCACTCAACATTATGACAACCAAGCCAAGATGAACAACAATAGGTCTTATAGGAAATCTCGTGTGAGAAATAAGTTAAGTAGATAGAAATGGTGTAATGGTTTTACACCATTTCATACACTCACAAGAAAGATTTTTACTGTAAACTGAGCTGAAACGACACAATTCTTGAGGTTTTTTTAGGTACAACTTAACTGTTTTAAGTTCAATTCACTTACATTTGTAAAGCCAATTAGGTTAACTTAATCGCTTTGTGTTGGGACAACATGAAGGAATTGTGTGAAACCCAGCATTTTTTACTTTGTGTGTGTGTGTGTGCAAGTGTATTTGTCTACATGCGTATGTGTTTTTTTTGTGTGTGTACAGTAAGTGAGAGAGTGAGGGAGAGATTGTATGTGTGTACTCTATGTGTGTTTGTGTGTATAAGGGTCTGTGTCTCCGGTCAAACCATGTAAATTTCTAATCAGCCAATCACATGGCGGCAACTCAATGCATTTGGGCATGTAGACATGGCCAAGATTATCTGCTGTAGTTCACACCGAGCATCAGAATGGTGAGGAAAGGTGATTTCAGTGACTTTGAACATGGCATGGTTGTTGATGTCAGATGGGATGGTCTGAGTATTTCAGAAACTGCTGATCTACTGTTGTTTTCACGCACAACCATCTCTAGGGTTTACGGAGAATGGTCAGAAAAAGAGAAAATATCCAGTCCGGGCAGTTCTGTGGGCGCAAATGCCTTTTTGATGCCAGAGGTCAGAGGAGAATGGCCAGACTGGTTCTAGCTGATAGAAAGGCAACAGTAACTCAAATAACCACTCGTTACAACCGAGGTATGGAGAAGAGCATCTCTGAACGCACAACACGACCAACCTTGAGGCAGATGGGCTACAGCAGCAGAAGACCACGCTGGGTGCCACTCCTGTCAGCTAAGAACAGGAAACTGAGGCTACAATTCACACAGGCTCACCAAAATTGGACAATTGAAAAAACGTTGCCTAGACTGATGAGCCACATTCAGATGGTATGCGTGATGCTATCATGTCAATATGGACCCAAATCTCTGAGTAATATTTCCAGTACCTTGTTGAATCTACGCCACGAAGGATTAAGACGGGGGCCCAACCCGGTACTAGCAAGTGTACCTAATAAAGTGGCCAGTGGGGGTATGCATGTTTATGTGTGTGTGGGAGAGAAAGCAAGTGTGTATGTAAGAGAGTGAGGAAGAGAGTGGATGTGTGTATGTGTGAGAGACAGACAGTGAGTGAGTGTGTGTGTATAAGTGTGTGTGTGTCTACATGCGTATGTATTTACGTGCTCATGGGAGAGCAAGTTTATGTGTGTGAGAAAGTGAGAAATGTGTGAGAAAGTCAGTGTATGTGTGTGTGTGTGTGAGAGAGAGTGATTATGTGTGTGTGTGTGCACGAGAGAGAGCTTATTTTGGGAAAACTTGATTGTTTTATGTTCAATCCACTTAAATTTGTCAATAAAAATTGTGTACAACCATTAGAGCTATGAAAAGTCCCGACATCTCACACTAACAAAGCCATGTGTGTGTGTGTGTGTGTGTGTGTGTGCATGTGTGTATGCGTGTGGGTTTCTCCTAGCAGCTCATTCTCTCTCTCATCTGTTCTCTGGCCTTTCATGTGACACAGACTGTCTGTTATCCTAAAAGAGACAATGGAGGTGGCCGGGCAATCCTGAGAGCAAACACACGCAGCCCTGCTCTGGCCTTTGTTGGGCCTGGAGGATTCGCCCTTTTAAAGGTTTTGGAGCCCAGCGCTGGACACCCAGACGTTTAGCACAATGCAGATTGTCTGAGGAAACACAATGTGCTTCTTCTGCTGGGAGAGACGGAGAAAACGACACCACCACACGACTCGCAGATGAACAGAGTCAGGGTTTATTGCACCAGACGCTCAAACATGCTAAACTTTATGAAGACTTATGAATGTCAAAAGTCAGTGGAAAACTAGGAGAATGGTTGGAAGACAAGATGCGTATTAGATACTGGCGTACTTCGATGTTTTAAATGTGGTGGAAATTCATTTATATACATTATAAAGGTCTGTTCTTTTATTCCTCCATGGATGTACTGTTTACGTTAGACCAACTGTGACCACTTTAAAATCTGTTTATCGCCAGACAAGATCTGGATACATAAATGGTGATTTAACAAGCTATAGCTTCAGGTGGTAGTTAAGACTAAAATATAGACAGTCAAAGGTTAAATGTGTGCGTAGATGTAACTGTGATTCATTCTGTATGTCATTAATGACCATGTGAGCTTAGCAAACTAGATAAAAAGAGAATACACTCTGTTTCGGGGGTCTCACACTCTGCAGAAACCTGCGTTGCTGTATGACTGTCTGACCTTCTTTGCAAAGAATAAAACTTTAAAAGACACTTTGGGTAAGAATTTGTCTTCTTGACCACTGTGAGAGCCTCCTTAAAGAAAATAGCCACAACATAAATAACTATGGTGAAAATGTAATGTTAATAACTACAGTAGGTGAAATAATGAGTCTATTGTCATGCAGTGTGATATATATTTATGTAAAAATAAAACAACATTTACTAATAATTACTCATTATAATTACTTATTACATGAGTATTTATGGGGGTGACACTGTGGCTCAGTGGTTAGCACTGTCGCACCACAACAAGAAGGTCATTGATTCGAGTCCTGGCTGAGTCAGTTGGCATTTCTGTTTGGAGTTTGCATGTTCTCCCTGGGTTTCCTCCAGGTGCTCCGGTTTCCCCCACAGTCCAAACACATGCGCTATAGATGAATTGAATAAACTAAATTGGCCGTAGTGTGTATGAATGAAGGTGTATGGATGTTTCCCAGTACTGGGTTGCTGGATAATATGCTGGATAAGTTGGCGGTTCATTCCACTGTGGTGACCCCTGATGAATAAAGGGACTAAGCAGAGGGAAAATGAATGAATGAATAATGTCATTAAATGATACTTGTTTTAAATATCCCTGACTTTTTTGGTATTGTTTAGGGGTGGTGTGACATTTTACTGAGCGTCTTCTGTAAATCATGGTTAAAATTAATATAATTTTCTGTTCAGGAAAATAAAATACCATCAATGATTTTGACTGATGTTTCTTTGGAGATTGAAATGATTAAATTGCTGTGTTTGTTTCTGAAGAGTTTTGAAAGAACCAGATTATTTGTTCCCCATTTGTAGTAGTATTTCTCTGTAATATGGTTTAATTTGTTAATATTAAGGGTGATGTGATGGCGCAGTGGGTTTCGCTGTCGCCTCACAGCAAGAAGGTCGCTGGTTCGAGCCTCTGCTGGCTCAGCTGAAATTTCTGTGTGGAGTTTGCATGTTCTCCCCATGTTTGTGTGGGTTTCCTTCGGGTGCTGCGGTTTCCCCGACAAGTCCAAAGACATGCGGTACAGGTGAATTGGGTAAACAAAAAAATGTCTGTAGTGTATGTGTGTGAATGAGTGTGTATGGATGTTTCCCCATGATGGGTTGCAGCTGGAAGGGCATCCGCTGCATAAAATATATGCTGGATAAGTTGGCGGTTCATTCTGCTGTGGCGACCCCTGATGAATATACGGACTAAGCCGAATAGAAACTGAATGAATTTAATATTAATTGATGAAATATGTTGTATGAGGTTGCTTTTTACAGAAGTATAATGCTGTATCTTTAAAAAACATCAGTAAGATCGCTGTCGTCTCACAGCAAGCAGTTCGCTGGATCGAGTCCCAACTGAGTCAGTCAGCATTTCTGTGTGGAGTTTGCATGTTCTCCCCGTGTTGGCGTGAGTTTCCTCCAGGTGCTCCGGTATACCCCACAGACCAAAGACATGCGGTACAGGTGAATTTAATAAACTGTGAAAAAACTGTGTGTGAATGAGTATTTATGGATGTTTCCCAGTACTGGGTTGCAACTGAAAGGGCATTCGCTGTTAAAAACATTTGCTGGATATGTTGGCGATTCATTCCGCTGTGGTGATTAATGAAAGGACTAAGCCGAAGGAAAATGAATGAATGAATATAATAAAGTTTCATATGACCACTTCATTTTTTATTTATATTCTAATAAGCAGTAGTCACTTTTTAACATTTTTATAAAAGTATCTCTGTCACTGAATGACAAAGAAACATAAATTCTCCATTTCAGTATCTAAAACATAAAGAAACTTGCATTAAATATGGTTGTATATAACCACTTTTTTTGATGCAAACACCAAAATGGGACACCTCACCTCCTTTGACCCATATATAAATTATACATTGACTAATTTAACAAATTCTGTAAAAATACAACAACAGCAAAAATATGAGCAAAGTGAACCTTATAACAAAGTGTTCCTGAAAGTTCTTGCACGACACGATCGGGCTTTTAAAACCCTTTTGGAGTGAAACGCAAACACAGAGTCATGCACAATGAGATGCGGAGGGGATCTAATAAGATGTGATGAATGCAAATGGAAAATCCTTGATACACACGGATGTGGCGTCTCGATGAAACCGGACGCAGCTCACTTAACCAGCGCGACCAGTTTATGAGCCAAATCTATTTACTCCATCCATATCATCCATCAAAGCAGTCGGCACTGACAGATAAAGCCCAAGCAAAGCAAACAAGGCCTCTGGCAGGACCACAAGAACCAGGAGGCGGGTTTGCGGTAGTCCATCACGACCACTGGGAATGCTTCGCTTTGGTTATTTAAGACCCCGACTATCATTTTGAATAAAACCTTAAATAAGCACAGAGTTCAGCTCGCAGGCCAAAACAATCAGCTGTTTAGTTGGTGCTGAAACTTTTTTTTTCTTTTGCATTGCCGGACGTCTGACTGCGTCTGCAGGAGACGTGGCTCGAGATCACAACTTCACAACGCTCCAGTCCTTGAGCTCATGGGTTTGCGGTCGTCTAATGACTCACTGCACTTAACCAGAGCCATTTATTTTTCATTTGGACAAAGCAAACACAACACATGAAAGCCAGGTGAAATGTTGCTAATCTGTTTTAAAGCTGGACTGTGATCAGGCTAAATGCACAATCCATGTTTCAATCAGAAGCACAGTGAAGTGAGGTGACGTTTGATGAGGGGTTTTTAAAGGGATAGTTTACGCAAAAATGAACATTTACTCACTATTTACTGCATGTAAACATTTCTGAGTTTCTTTTTCTGTTGAACGCAACAGAAGATATTCTGAAGAATGTTGGAAACTGGTAACAGTTAGGAAAACAAATACTATGGAAGTCTATGGTCATCGAGCTTCAAGATTTTTCTAAATACCTTCTTTTGTGAAGAAAGAACGAAACTCAAACAGGGTTTGAACAAGTGAAGGATGAGTAAACAATGACAGAATGCTAATTTTTTTTTAGGTGAACTCTCCGTTTAATCTTGAAAATTAAAAGTCTGCATGAAATTAAAATTCACGGTGTTTATTTTGCTAGAGCGTTTTTTTTCTTAGTTTTAAGGGGAACAATTAAGCCGTGCAAGTTAATCCACTGAAAAAAAAACTGTTAATTAAAAAAAATAAAAAATTCAAAATCGCCTCATATTCATCTGGGAATAATATGCCTAGCCATGCCCCCTTCAATCGTTAGTTTGCTGTGAGTGAAAAGATGGGAGGAGGAGCACAACAAATAAAACCCCGCCCCTATTCAATATTCCTCTTCAGTTGGAAACACCAAGCCAAGGTGAACAATTATATTATATATTGTAGGAAATAACAACATTCCCAATCACAAATGTTTAAAGAGCTTTCTAAAGTACAGTATTGCACACTCCTCTCTCTCTCTCTCTCTCTTTATATG
>CAIGQQ010036011.1:1073335-1086745 GCA_903798035.1 Danio albolineatus
CAAAACAAAACAAAACAAAACAAAACAAAACAAAACAAAACAAAACATTATTTTACCCCAACTATGACTGTCCAGTGAGCGGCAGTTCTGTGTGCGCAAATGTCTTGATGCCAGAGGTCAGAGGAGAATGGCCAGACTGATTCCAGCTGATAGAAAGGCAACAGTAACTCAAATAATCACTTGTTACAACCGAGGTATGGAGAAGAGCATCTCTGAACGCACAATGCATCAAACCTTGAGGCAGATGGGCTACAGCAGCAGAAGACCACACCAGGTGCCACTCCTGTCAGCTAAGAACAGGAAACTGAGGCTACAATTCACACAGGCTCACCAAAATTGGACAATAGAGGATTGAAAAACGTTGCTGGTTCAAGACTGGTTTCTTGAACATGACAATGAGTTCACTGTACTCAAATGGCCTCCACAGTCACCAGTTCTCAATCCAATAGAGCACCTTTGGGATGTGGAGGAACGGGAGATCCGATCATGGATGTGCAGCCGACAAATCTGCAGAAACTGCGTGATGCTATCATGTCAATATGGACCAAAATCTCTGAGGAATATTTCCAGCACCTTGTTGAAACTATGCCACGAAGGATTAAGGCAGATCTGAGGGCAGAATTGGGTTTTCCAGTACTGGGTTGCAGCTGGAAGGGCATCCGCTGTGTAAAACCAGCCTGATCTCACGAGAAAACGTAAGTATTTAACGTTTTGGCAGTTTAGTGGCTAATTGGTACGAATTCGTACGAGTTCAGTCGTACAAAAATGTACGATTTAAAAAAGGAGGCGTGGCACCCAACCCCACCCCTAAACACAACCGTCATTGGTTGATGAGTAAATCGTACTGAATTGTACGAATTACATCGTACGAATTCATCCGAATTAGCCACTAAATAAAAAGTTACGAATTGCCGTGAGATAGCGTTGGTAAAACATATGCTGGAATAGTTGGCGGTTGATTCCGCTGTGGCGACCTCTAAAATAGAGACTAAGCCGAAGGATTAATGAATGAATAACGGCGAGTCAATACGGACAATATTTAGAATTCTTTGTTAAACTATCCCTTCAAATAACTTCAAGGCTCCGAGTTATCACTAGCGTTAGAGATGAATAGACTCTCCGGTAACTTGTGCTATAATCCAGGCTTTGTTAAACCAAGGAGTGTCGTTGATAGGAATGAATTTTGACAGTTTTCTTTAGAAACACACGAATGCTGTCCGTGCCTTATCTTCAGGGTGTATCACAGTCAGTCTGCGATAAAGCTTTCATCCCACTGGATGCATTGTCTGCAAAACACATTCAGTTTGACACCTGTTTGACATCAATAGTATCTTATCAAGATGCACAGAAAAGGGAGTTTCTTTCTTTCTTTCTGTTTTTGCCAAAAATCAACTAGAACACAACAGCCAATACCAGCATGCAACACTGTTTTACGCCTCTGATGCGTCCCGTGATTAAAAGTCCTCAACTGCAATCTACAGACATAAATGCAAATACAATCTTTGCATGCTACAGATAAGTCTGCAAGCTTTCTTCACGTAAATTCATGGCAGTCACGAAAACAGGCCTGTGCGTTTAAAATCCTGAAACACTTTTACCCATCAGCACATGCACTTCCGCTGCTTTCTAATTACTGGTCTAAGTCAAAGAGAACATCAAAAAGCCTCAAACCTCTAAAGTCAATATGTACTTTTCTCCAACAGGGAGGAGAGCTCGACTTCAAAGCACAATTCGTTTAATCTTATGTATTTTGTCAGCATTCATTACAATATTATCCAAATTAGGTTCCCAGAGTAACGTGTTAACCTGTAGAGATTAAGCCCCTGCAAAGGAGGGTCGCAGCCTTGACCTTTACGAGCGAGCGTTTGGTGGGGCAGAGGTGGGCTGCTCGTGGCCTTTCTGACCCAGTGGGGAGAGGAGGATGTGATGGAGGTTATCAGCGGTGTCACAGTCCGCTTCGGCACTAACCGGAGATCATTTAATGCAGCACGGCCTGAATCGTGTCAGAGGTCACCCAACGGCAAGATGGCACTTCTGAGTGCAGGTGAAACATGTTAAATGGAGAATAGCACAGAAAACAGGACAGCTTTTGCTAGTTTGTAGCAAATATACAGTTGAAGTCAAGAGTTATAAGCCCCCTGTATATTTTCTGTTTAATGGAAAGAAATTAAAAATATATATATATATATATATATATTTCTAAACATGATAGATTTAATAACTAATTTCTTATAACTGCTTTCGTTTATATTTGTCATGATTATGGTACATAAAATTTTACTAGATACTTTTCAAGATACTAGTATTCAGCTTAAAATGACATTTAAAGGCTTAACTGGGTTATTTAGGCAACACTCAAATAATATTTATTTTTGGTTGTTTAAACTACTTATTTAAAATGAGCTGAAACAACACAATTCTTGAGATTTCTTTGGGTCAACTTCATTTTTTTAATGTTGACTCCACTTAAATTTGTTAAAAGAGTTAATTTAACTTAATTGATTTGCGTTGGGTTGTACATGAATGAATTGTGTGGAACCCCTGCATTGTTTACAGTGAAGTTAGGGTAATCAGGCAAGTCACTGTATAATGAGGGTTTGTTCTGTAGACAATTAAAAAAATATATTGCTTAAGGGGTTAATAATAGACCTTAAAATGGCTTTAAAATGTTTTAACTGCTTTTATTCTAGTAAAAATATTTAGACTTAGTAAAAAAATAGACTTTCCCCAGAATAAAAAATATTATAGGAAATACTGTGAAAAATTCCTTGCTCTCTTAAACATCATTTGGGAAATATAATCACATGAGGGCTAATAATTTTGATTGCAACTGTATATCTGATGCTACTAAAAAAATATTACGATAAAAAAAGCCTTAATATGCAGTAAGAGGCAAAATCCCAAAAGTACTTTACTTTAAAGAGTTAATAAACCTGTTGCCTTAAAAGCGACAGGTTAAGTTTACTTAAAAAAAGGCGAGTAAGGCCATTGTAACTTGTAACTGTTAAGTTAACTTAATTTTTACACAGGATTACTTATTTTATTAAATTAAAGTAGAATTCTACTCAATTCATTCATGTTGTTCCACCACAAATTGATTAAGTTACTGTAACTTAACAAATACTGTATAAGGGGATTGCACATAAAACAGTTAAGTTAAAACCCCCCCCCCCCCCCCCCCCCCCCCAAAAAAAAATCTCAAGAATTTTGTTATTTTAACTCAATTTAAATACATAGTTTGAACAAGCAAGAAGGGTGGCACAGTGGCTCAGAGGTCAGCACTGTCACCTCACAGCAAGAAGGTTGCTGGTTCAAGTTCCGGCTGGGTCAGTTGGCACTTCTGTGTGGAGTTTGCATGTTTTCCCTGTGATCATGTGGGTTTTCTCCAGGTGCTCCAGTTTTCCCCACAGTCCAAAGGCATGCGCTATAGGTGAATTGAATAGACTAAATTGGCCATAGTGTGTGTGTGTGTGTGTGTGTGTGTGTGTGTGTGTGAATGAGTGTGTATGGCGTTTCCCCAGGGCATCCGCTGCATAAAACATATGCTGGATAAGTTCCACTGTGACAACCCCTGATGAATAAAGGGACTAAGCCGAAGGGAAATGAATGAATAAACAAGCAAGAAAAAGTTGTGCACTGTAAAAAGCTGGATTCCACACAGCTGCTTCATGTTGTCTGAACACAAATTGATTAAGTTAATATCTTTTTTTAACAAATGTAAGTGGATTGAACATAAAATAATTAAGTTGTCCAAAAAAAAAAAAAAACCCTCAAGAATTGTGTTAAATGTTCTGTGGAATGCATGAGGTTGAGTAATTGCTGAACTAAACTTTAAATATGGGTTATTAGATTCAGCGTTACAAACAATTAAGCATGGCTTTTTTATTTTTTCTTCTTTGGCTTCTTTTCTGTGGAATGGTTGAATAAAAGCATATCAGGAAAACTGTCACCAAAGAGGCGAAATTATTAGTCATTGCTTTGTGATAGCAATAGTTTTGTGATATGCTTTTATCAGCACCATCAAGACAATGTTATCCTCATTTACGGTCATTGAGAGTCCCAGCGGATGAAATCAGTAAACAGCAGTTAAAGGAGAAATCTGGAGTTAAAGGTGAGGTCTGGACAGAGCGATTGATGGGGCGGGAACTGGTGTGTGTGAGATCACTTCACTGCTGTCAATGCAGAGAGAAAAGCTGCAGAGCAAACACAGGTGGTTCAGAGCGAGGGCAAACTCTCCGAAACCACCCCACATCCCCCATTCACAGCTCACAGAGACTCAAACATTTAAAACAACCAGCCCGCAAATATATGTATATACAGAACAGTTGAGGGCAAAATTATTAGCCCTACTGTAAAATATTTATTGTTTTTCAAATATTTCTCAAGTAATATTGAATGGAGCAGGAGCAATTTTCACAGTATTTCCGATGATATTTTTGTTGCTTTATTTAGGCTAGAATAAAAGCAGTTTTTAAATTTTAAACAAACATTTTAAGGTCATTATTATTAGCCCCTTAAGCAATTAATTTCTTTCAATGTGCTACTGAACAAACCAATGTTATACAGTAACTTGCCTAATTACCCTAACTTGACTAATTAACATTATTAAACCTAGTTAAGCCTTAAATAGCACTTTAAGCTGAACACCAATGTCTTGAAAAATATTTACTGTCATAATTACAAAAGTAGAATAAATCAGTTATTAGGGCGACACGCTGGCTCAAGGGAGAGCACTGTCGCCTCACAGCAAGGTTGCTGGTCCGAGTCCCTGCTGGGTCAGCTGCCATTTCTGTCTGGAGCTTAAAAAATCTTGATACTTCTGTAGATCTCGTCTATCAAATCTGATCTTTATTTTGTGTTTTCTATTGGATTCAAGTCAGGTGATTGGCTGGGCCATTCCACAGCTTAATTTTCTTTCTCTGAAATAATTTGAGAGTTTTCTTGGCTGTGTTTTGGATCATTGTCATGCTGAAATGTCCACCCTGGTTTCATCTTCATCATCCTGCTAATAAAGATGTTGGACTGAAGCAGCTAATATTAATATACAACGACAAAGGGCAGAGGGTTGCTGAAGAACTACTGAGAGATTTCAGCTGCTGTCTGGACTTTCACTGCCTTTCTAATCCTCCCTTTCTTCATGTGTTCAATACTTTTTACCTGCGTCATTTCATTTTATTACACTAATTAGATTTGTTTTCTTTGCATATTTGGATTTCGATGGTTGTTTCCAACATCCAGAGAAAATTTCAAGTCAACGGAACCTTTAGAAATATGTTTTCTGAGAAAAATGGTGACGTGTTCAAAACTTATTTCCTCCACTGTATATATAGGTACAAAATCTGTCCTGTCACCGGGAAGGTACCTTTTCAAAAGGTACATTTTTGTTAACAACGGGTCTTTAAATTTACATATTAATACCCGTGTACCTCATAGTAACTTAAAGGTACAATAGTGAACCCTAAAGCTACTAATGTCAACTTATACGGTACAAAAGTGTACTTTTTGAAAAGGACCCAGCTAAGTGACAGATTCTGTACCTTTAATTCTGAGAGTCTAGGGGCTGTATTGTATATGTATTTTTTAGCATGGGCAACTGATAACCACAAAGATAACAAAACCTAAAACCTAGAGTGGCTCTGAGATGGTAGTTGAACAGGTTACTTTACATATGCTGAGGTGAAAGGGAGACAGACTGAAGAGATAAGACGAGGAATAGCCCTGGGCGATGTCAACTGACAAAGTCACAAGCCAAAAAAAAAAAAAACACTTTGCAGGTGCCTTGCTGTTCTGGTGAAATACGATGTTGATGTGAAAACAAACATTAAATACACCCTTAATTTACATTTTAATTGCAAAAAGGAAAAGGGAAAAAACAGGTCTATCTTTGATCCCTATCTTCCATGTTGACAAAAACCGCACAGGTTAATGCTCTTTATCGCTAAACAACGGGCGATTAAAAACCCAGAAATTAAACAGTCTTGGCTCATAATCTTAAAATCTCCTCCTTTTCCCACCCTGCAGATTTAGATTACTTAATTAAAAGTTATAAACTTTAATTACTAAAATAAAAGTAAAATGACCCAATAAGTAAATAAATAAATATATGCAAAAGAAAAACAAAACAAAACATGAAATTAGCAACAACTATCGTTATATATTTTCTGTTATTATTAAAATTATTTTAGAGATAAAAGTATTAAAATTAAAGATAATACATATTATTAGATTATTATTATTAGATTAATATTATTATTTTATTTGATATATCTAGAGTTATTGCAAAAATGAAATAAAATAGCCCCATAAATAAAATAAAATAATTTTATTAAAGATATACACCTATAACTAAAATAAAATGACCCAAAAAGTAAATAAATAAATATATGCAAAAATAAGCACATGAAAAAATAGCAACAATTATCATTATGATAAAAAATGTTATTATTACAAATAACCTTATTGATAAAATAATTATAATTAATGATAATAATTATTAGTTTAATAAAAGAACAAATAATATTATTATCTTATTTTAGATATTTACAGTTATTGCTAAAATTAAATAAAATACCCCAATAAATAAATAAATAAATAAATAAATAAATAAATAAATAAATATTATGTATATGTGATATAAATATAAAGGCTTCAGTACGAAAAGTCTTTGCTCATCATCTTAAACTACCCTTCTTTCCCACCCAGCAGATTTAGATTATTTTTAGATAAGTTTATGTGTTTAATAAAATGATTACTAAAATTAAAAAATGACCCAATAAGTAAATAAATTAATGCAAACAAAATACATGACAAAATAGCAACAATTATCATTATTATAAAACAAAATTACTTTTACAAATTACTTTATAGAAAAAATAATTATAACTGATGATAATAAACATTATCAGATTGTTAAAACAACATTAATTAAGAGTAATAACAGTAATATTATCATTTATTAATTTTTTTCATTTATTATATTATTTGATATATCTAGAGTTATTGCAAAAATCTAAATAAAATAGCCTAATAACCAAACAAACAAATAACTAAACAACTAACTAAAATAAATAGTTAAAACAAACAAACAAACAAACAAATAAATAAATAATAAAATAAACAAAAAACTAAATATCTAGGTTAACGTTTGTAAACTATCAAAAATGTTAATCACAGCACGCCATTAGCACTAGTAATTAAGTAAGGAAAAGGAAAAACAAAAAAAAATCAAGTCTATCTTTGATCCTTGTCTTCCAAACCCCCCAAAAAACACAGTTTAACGTTCTTTATCTCTAAAGAGCGGGCGATTAAAAAACCCAGAAATTAATCTTCCTTGAAAGTTAGTGCGAGCTAAAAGCTAAATATAAAGGTTTCAGAAGGAACCGTCTTTGCTCATCATCTTAAACTCTCTTCTTTCCCCACCCTGCAGATTTACTCCAGCTTTCTTTAAAGTAAAATGTCAATCGATAAGTGGAAGTCCTGTTCATTTTTAAATTGTTTTGTGGATATGTTCCCGGCACTGTTGACTAATTTTACGACAGCTGTTCCCATTTCATTTTAAATTAAAAACCCCGCTCTGTAATCCCAGGAGTCAATCTATAATTAAGGGGATTTATAGAAAAACCAAGTGCTACATTAATAACAAAATTTAATATATTTCTTAATAAGCCGTCAGCCGAACCATCTTAAATGTGAAATATCTTTTTTTTTAGGAAATCTTCAGAAAGCTTTGCATGGAGACAGACTGGACTTTTTACCAGATTATACATAATGATTATTTTTTATCTACCGGTAATCGTCACCATGTGGCACAGTTGCATCCCAGAATTTTCAGACTCCAACCCACATCAACATGTCTAAATATAAACAATTCTGTATTTATTTGATAAAAATGTGATCATGAAACTGAAGCATTATTATCATTTATTTTGCATTTGTTTTATTATTATTATTATTATATTATTATTATAAACAAGGTGCAGCACGGTGGCTCAGTGGTTAGCTCTGCAAACTCACAGCAAGAAGGTCGCTGATTCAATTCCTGGCTAGGCCAGGAGGCGTTTCTGTGTGGAGTTGGCATTTTCTCCCCGTATTTGCGCAGTTTCCCTTCCAAAGACATGCGCTAAAGGTGAATTGAATTAGCTAAAATGGCCATAGTGTAAGAGTGTGCATGTGCACGAATGAGTGTGTATGGGTGCTTCCCAGTACTGCGTTGCAGCTGAAAGGGCATCCGCTGCGTAAAACATATGCTGGAATACTTGGTGGTTCATTCCGCTGTAGCAACCTCTGAAATAGAGACTAAGCCGAAGGAAAATAAATGAATGAATATTATAAACAGTGAATGTGACAGCAAATGTTGCACCATAAAAACAAATGCCTTGAAATGTATGGCCTAGAAAAGGAAATGAATGAATGAATAAAGTAAAAACATTATTTTATTTTATACCTAAAATATCTAAATATATCACATAAATAAAAAAATAAAAATACCACAATAAATAAATAAAAAAAATAGCAACAATGACCATTTTTATAAAAAATATCTATTAGTATTATATTTATTTGTATTATTATTATTATTACAAATTATTTAATTGATAAATAATTATATTTAACTACAATAAATATCATTAGATTATTAAAATAAGAAATATTATTATTATTTAATTTTAGATATTTCAGATTTATTGTAAACCCCCATAAATAAATAAATAAATAAATAAATGAATGAATGACTGAATAAATAAATAAATAAATAAAATAATTATAAATTATATCATAAACTAACAAAGAAATTATTATTTTATTTTAGACATCTAGAGTTATAGCTAAAACTAAACTAAAATAAAAAACTTAAATCATATTTATTATTATTATTATTATTATTATTATTTTTTTTTTGAAATATTTTACATTTATTGTAAAATACCCCCCCCTGAATGAATGAATGAAAAATGAATGAATAAATAATTAAATAAATAAATAAATAAAACAAAATATCTAGGTTCACAGTGTGCATTAGCCAAGTAATGCACAAGTTGAAAAAGAAAATGTATTAAAATCACAAAAATTAATTCCTATGCTTACAAACCTCACTTGCAGTGCGCTAATACAGTATGTATGTAATGGATAATATAGATCATACTGAAAACAAATCAAACTAACATAAAACATTCACAATGAAGAATACAATAATAATAACAAACAAGATCAAACTCCCTTTCAACATCAGCAGCCCATTGGCCGATTGGAGAATAAGTTCATGAAAACATCAGATCCAGTTAGCTGCTAATATAATCATCACATCAGTGTTGATGTGTCATAAATGCCCGGGTCTTGTCCCTGACTCAGCATCCCCCCTCCTGCACTCTCAGCGTGTGTTTGCTCAGCTCCATCTAATGACGGACCCTTTTACAGCGCGCTGCATTAAACTCAAGGGCTCACGCTGCATCAGATAAATACAGCAAATCAAATGTTTGCCCTGCGTCTCCCTAACAGACCCACAGCCGACTGACCAGCCCGTGTCATCCTAAAACCCTGTCAAACACACACCCGCGGCCAGTCTATCGCCACAAATCACTGGAAAACAAGAGCGGCTGAGAGCAAATACAAGTTAATGAATGATACAGTGGAGAGTGTAATGACGGCTGATAAAGACGCTGAAGGTCGCATTTGAGCATGGGGTTGCTGGCAAACACCTCCGGCAGGTTTTCAAGCACTAAGGGATAGTAATATTCACTTCTAGAGTCCACATGTATGTAATAGTTTTGGTGGTTTACAAGGACACTAATTTAGTATTGCACCTATAGTATAGTTGATGGATTTATGAGGACATGTTGTGTGTCCTTGTAATTCAAAACTGTTAAAAATAAATCTTAACGGGGTCTTTTCACATTCAAAATTTACCACGGGTTTCTTGTGAAGGTTTGGATTTGGGGTAGGGTAAGGGGATATTCACACAGAATTTGTTTTTCCATCTCCAACATATTACTCTTCTATTGTCTTAAGCCACCTTTCCATTGCACACGACATTTGGACACGACTGTCGCAATAAGCCCCCTTGTGGCAGTCGCACAATATTTTTTAGTGTTGTCGGGCACCATGGGGGAGACGCTGATTTTCGCAGTGTCCGAAATAAAGGATTCTCGCAGTGTCCGAAATAAAGGATTCTCGCAGTGTCCGAAATAGGAGTGCAAGAGCAAGAGCCTTTATTCTCCGTGTGTTCACCATGGTTGAATGAATGAATGAATATATGAATACTGAAACTCTAGGGCGCTAAAAATGTCTATAATCATATTTTTATTCCTCATTTATGAATAGAAATTATTTTATTTTTTTAATACAGACTTTTTCTGATTCAAAAAAATAACGAAAAAAACCCTATTTCTCATCTCGCGCGCACCGACCTGCTTGGACAACACTGAAATACATCACTTCCGGTTGGCAGGTCGCATACGGTCTAGTCGCACCCACGGCTCAAATCGGATCCGAATTTCTCGCATACAGAGATGATGGGAACTCCACGCAGCTCCCGGACTACTCTCCATTGGAAATGAATGACTTCTGGTCTGTCACTTGTCGTTTGTCGTGTGCAGTGGAAAAGCGGCTTTATACTTTCAGTATCTTCAACTTTCACACACAGCGCAGCTCATCACTGTCAGGTCCAAAAGCAGTGGACTAATCAGAAGAGCTTGGAGGTGGGGGAAAATGTTGCCACCTTCTGTTTATAGTAGAAAGTTGGCACGACAATGGTTTTATTTACCGTTATATCATGCTGGATGAATGAGCATGATATATGAATGAGCATGGTATGAATGAGCTTAAGGCCATATAATAAACAGTTTTACATTATAAAATACATTATGCCTTATAAAGAGTCCTCATTCATTTCTAGAGAGCATGTGTGTGTACTGGTTTTGGTGGTTTACAAGGACACTAATTTGTATGATGGCATCGGTATGACCTTGGCATTACAATGTTGATGGGGGTTATGAGGACATGGTTTGTGTCCTCGTTATTAAAAATTGTTTAAAACAAATCTAACTTAACAGGGTCTTTTCACATTGGAAATTTGCCACAAGTTTCCTGAAAGGGTTGGGTTTAGGAGTAGGGGTGGGGGTGGGGTAAGGCTGTATAGCAGTTTTTACAAAATAAAATACATAACGCTTCATAAAGAGTCCTCATTCATTTCTAGAGTGTCTGTGTGTGTGTGTGTGTGTGTGCGTGCATGTGTGTGCATGTATGTGTGTGTGCGTGTGTGTGCATATACTGGTTTTGGTGGTTTGCAAAGACACTAATTTGTATAATTTCATAGGTATGATCAAGTTATTACAATGTTGAGTTGGTTTATGAGGACAGATTTTGTGTCTCCATAATTCAAAACTTAAAAATCAAACGTAACTTTTTTACATTCAAATTGCTACAGGTTTCCTGTGAGGGTTGGGTTTAGGTTAAAGGCTGGCTCACACTGTGCGATTTTTAAAAATCCTGAACGATTGTGGCATGTCAGACTGCACGAACATGGCTCACAATGACACACTGTAAGATCTCAGTTATCATAAAGTCAGACTGAACGACAATGAAGACGCGCACCAAACACAAAAGAAAACACCACCGGAGCTTGATGTCATCCACCCGTGACACTTTCACTATCTCGCATTCTGAAATGATTCCTCACAGCAAATGTAAACAAACTGTAGGGACAATTTTGCACGCAGCACGCCTCAATAATAAAACCAGGAAGAAAAAAAATGGTTTGACATTTCCCAGCGGCCATCTGAATTGTCGCATGAATTGCATAATAAATTCAATGCTCCTATTGATTCTTGGATTGAAGCTCATCGCAGCTGTTGTCACACTGCAGGAAAGTGTCTGAAACACTTCCAGAACTTCATTGGAGAAAAAAGTCTGATCGCAACAGGCATTAAGCGTCTGCCTGTGATCATGTCAAACCATCGATCAAAGATCACAGATTTCCCAAATTTGTCTCAGATGACAAAATCGTGGGTGAAATCTCACAGAGTGAGCAGGGCTTTAGGGATAGGGTAAGGCCTTTTAACAAGTAGTTTTACGGTATAAAATACATCACGCCTCAAAAAGAGTAATCATTCACTTTTACAGAGTCCCTGTGTTTGTACATGTTATTGGTGGTTTACACTACACTAATTTGTATAATGACATGGCCATGACTTGGGTATTACAATGTTTAGGGGGGTTATAAGGACAGGTCTTGTGTCCTTGTAAATCAAAACTGTTAAAAATCAAACTTAACAGGGCCTTTTCACATTGTACATTTTCCAGTGTTTTCCTGTGAGTGTTGGGTTTAGGGGTTGGGGTGGGTTAGGCCATATAATAAGCAGTTTTTACAGTTTACAATACATTACTCCACATAGAGAGTCCTCATAAACCACCAAGATAAAACGTGTGTGTGAGTGTGTGTGTGTCTGTGGGTGTGTTTTACCTTGCTCGATCGCTCCCGATTGCTCTGGGTGGTGGGATGGCGGGTGCTGTTTGCAGAATTGTGGCTCGGTTCTTTTATATGAAGAAGCTCTTGCTCCAGACGCTTGCACTGGGGGAAATAGAGAGAAACGTGATGACTTGGATGCATTAAATCCAACCTAGGCTCACTAAAAACACATGTCCTAGCCTGCAAATATGTACTTATATGTTTGATTGTAGAACGCTACAGAGCAGTATGATGCAAACAACTTTTGCTCCTTTTTGCACTACATTTACAGGGACACATTACAGATAAATAAAGGATTACCACAAACAAATTCCACAAATACCTCCTCTCTATCTCCATATGGAAAACTTTTTCTGGTGTGGTCAGTTTGCTAAGTAGCTGACTTTGTACAGTGTTGCACTTGTGATGCAATGCACTCGAGTTCGGTGAAGCACGCTTCCACAAAAGAGATAAAAAGCAATGTAGAATCGATGTGAAACTACATGGTTCCAGTGCATTTTCTCTTAAATCTGCTTCTGAAAACACTATTGGTTGGGTTTTGTTCAGAGGTTCGCAAGTGTTCTGTATGACAAGCGCCAACTTTCTGTAAAAGGACGTGTATCTGAAACAAAATACAACAAAACGCACCCAAAGTACACGCACCAAACGGTAATCTAGTGGATTTCTCATCTGAAACGTGTAACAGAACGTACATGGCAAAACACTTAATATTGCTCAGTAAAATGAAATAAAATAAATATGGATTTTAATTGGCTGAATATTGCAAGGTAAAATAAAATAAAATAAGAGTGACGCAGTGGTGCAGTGTGTAAGGAATGAGGCAGAGTCTCATTCATCCCACCACCAGAGGGAGCGCTCTCCAGAATATTGACTCTGCACTTCCTCGGTGGTACTTCCTGCCACCACCATATATAAACACACTGTGTAGACATTCTCTTTGCGAAGTA
>CAIGQQ010036011.1:1097629-1115389 GCA_903798035.1 Danio albolineatus
ATAATATAATATAATATAATATAATATAATATAATATAATATAATATAATATAGGTGGCTCAGTGGTTAACACTGTCGCCTCACAGCATGAAGTTCGCTGGTTCGAGTCTCGGCTGGGTCAGTTGGCATTTCTGTGTGGAGTTTGCATGTTCTCCCCGTGGTTGGTGTGGGCTTCCTCTGTGTGCTTCAGCTTTCCCTACAGTCCAAAGACAGGCGCTACAGGTAAATTAAATAAACTAAATTGGCTATAGTGTCTAAGTGTGTGTGCGAGTGAGGGTGTATGGATGTTTCCCAGTACTGCGTTGCAGCTGGAAGGGCATCAGCTTTCTAAAACATATGCTGGATAAGTTGGCAGCTCATTCCTAAAAGGACTAAGCTGAAGGAAAATGAATGAATGAATAAAATACTATAATAGTTTTACTGTTTTGATGCTTTTGTTGCCCTTCATACTTGTTATAAATGTTGCAACCTTTATAAATGTTGCAACACGCTACTTTCAAAATGTCAATATTTGCCATTTTTCACAAAAATACACTCAAACGACACTCAAAAAATGATGCTTGTTCAAACTACTTATTTAAAATGAGCTAAATCAACACAATCATTGGGTTTTCAGTGGTACAAAATAGTTTTATGTTCAATCAACTTAAATTTGTAAAAAAAAAAAAAAAAAAGTTAACGTACAGTAATTCATTTGTGCTGGAACAACATGAAGGAATCGAGCGGAACTCAGCATGTTTTTGCAGTGTACACAAACACACCAGCCTAAAATACCGAGTGTCACAAGTTTGAGAAATCAAATAATCAGAAAGGCCGAGATGACCTGTGCCACAACACCTGATAAAAAATTTCAACATAAAGCACCCTCTGACGCAAAAACAGCACCAGGAAAGACCACTAGATACAATTCCACATCCAAATAGCACAATCAAGCGCAATTATGAAACGCAGGTGGCATTTATCAACAAAGAAATCCCCGCAAATACATCCACTGCCCCACACTTGAACTCTTATGATGAAGCCGAATATCTGGATGTCAATATTTAGCTACCTGCTTGTTTGTTTTCATTTGATTGAATTATGTGTGTAGGAACCATATACCAAATATTTGAGGTTACGCGGCAATATTTGTCCCGACATGTGAATTAGGTGGCTGGTGTGTGTTGATTCTTAAATCAGTGCAGGATCTGTGAATAAACACAAGATGTATGTGCTTTAATAGACCAATAATCAAAGTCGTCTTGCAGAGGAGTTCAAAAACGCAGGAGGAGGAGAGATAGTCAATATTTAGAGAGTCGTATTTGATTTTTTTTTTCTATGGTGTAAAGGTTTCTGGCTGGGTACACAACTACTGTGAGAGGAGTGTTTAGGGCTGGTGTGTGTTAGGATTGACCCTTGAGTGTGTGCTGTGGGTTTGTACCCTGGTTAAAGCAGCGTCTCGCTCCTCGATGACGGTTTTCATCTCCTCGGAGGTGATCTGGGATCGTCGCTCTCTGGCCCTTTGGATCTGTTCAACGATGGCCGCTCCGCTCTGTTCAATAGCGAGGGCAGATTCTGCACTGTTCACCCTGTTCAACAGCTCCTCCAGATCCTGAACAGAACATACGGATATAAATAGATTTGCAACCATGGGGTCTGATTTATACATTTTTTGCAAAGAAACCTTACTAAAATTAAACTTGCATCACCATAAATGTAAGTATTTACAATTATGGCTCATGTGATGATTTAAAGTGGTTCAATTAAGTCAACATTTAACCTATTACGCTGTGTTCATACTACACATGATGAGACAAGATTCCAGCAACAAGCAATTTGGCTGTCTGCACCAAACGCAACAGAGACATTGAAATACCTGCCATTCATTTAAACATCAGCCACTGCGCTCATTAATTAATATTAAACCTATTTAACATTATTAAAAGCACATGGGCTGAGTGACTGATGTCAATGACTTTCACTTCAAACAGTTTTTAAGTTAAGATCTGAGGTGAATCTGCTGCTGCTTTCAGTAGTTTGGCAATAAATGTGACATAAAATGGTGTTCAAATTCACATTAGTAGCATTTAAAACTGAATAAAGCCCATAATCGTTACGCCGGGGGTGCCACGGTGGCATGGTGGGTAGCAAGATCGCCTCACAGCAAGAAGGCCGCTGGTTCGAGCCTCGACTGGGTCAGTTGGCTTTTTTGTGTGGAGTTTACATGTTCTCCCTGTGTTGGCGTGGGTTTTCTCCGGGTGCTCCGGTTTCCCCCACAAGTCCAAAGACGTCCAAAGACAAGTCCAAAAGACAACAAAACAAACACAAAAAATACAGTAAAGTAACAAAATAAATATATACAAAATACTCGCTTTCCAGACTCAATACTTTCCAACCAACCATTCACCTCTACTCACACCTCTTAACTCCTACGACTCCCACTTCTGACAACGTGGTATGGGTAAATTGTGTAGGCAAAATTGTCCGTAGTGTATGTGTGTGAATAAGTGTGTATGGATGATTCCCAGAGATGGGTTGCAGCTGGAAGGGCATCCGTTGCGTAAAACATATGCTGGATAAATTGGCGGTTCATTACGCTGTGGCAACCCCAGATTAATAAAGGGACTAAGCTCAAAAAGAAAATGAATGAATGAATGATCTTTACCCGAGGAGGTAATTGTCATAGCGGCTTATGGTGTTTCTGAAAATTTGCACGCCAATGTCGAAGATGGTTAGAACAAAAACTTGTTTTAGCATGAAAAAAAAAAAATTTAATCGCACTGCGTTACGTGCAGTTGGGCATCACACTTTTTTTTGAACACAGACATGCAAATGACATGTTCGTCTTGAACGCCAATCTTGAATGCGTTGGTGCATTGAACACATATATCTGAAGGCATATTTTTAAGCTTGGTCTCAATTTTATGTGCCTTTGTGTTTATAAAATAATACAATAAAAACAATAAATGTTTATTACATACATTATGTATTTAAAAAAAACTATTTTAGCCTAAAAATGATAGAAAATCTAAGCAAAATATCTGAACAAATTGTATTCCAAACTTGATATCATAAAAAATGAGCTTCCAGTAAGATATTGTTTGGCCGCAGTACCAAACACTGACATCCAGTTTACATTGGTGACCATACAAGGGCGCCCCCAATGTTTTGAGGATTATGAACTGTATTTTTTTTTTGTGCTTTTGACAATACTTGTAGAATACACTTAAAATACTAAAGTAGTAGCGGATGTTTGGTGGTATTTGATTTTAATTTAGCCTCTAAAAAAAAAAAACTAAACATTTTTTTGCTGTAGCAAAGAAATGCTTTAAGGGCGTACTCGCACTATGCTATCCGAACCGTGCTCAGGCCCGTTTCCCAGATAATTTTAGAAGTGTGAGTGCGCTGAACCGGGTTCAGGCACGGGACAGTTGGCCAGCCCTGGCCAGGTTGGAAGAGGTGTGCCTGAACGCGGTTCACTTGGGCTTTGGCGCGGTACGCTTGTAGTGTGAATGCAAAGCGTGCCTGAGTCCGAAACTGAAGAGGAGATGTGACTTTTGGGGACTGTTTCATATGGATTTATTAATCATTCTTACTGTTTAATGAACGCAAACTGTTGTAAATTATTAAAGACGCAAACCCCTCTCTGCACGACAGCTGCACCTTCAGCAAACATCCTAATTCCTGCAGCACGAGGACTTTACGATTGTTTATAAGCGTCAGCAGTGGCTGATCTGTTCGGCGGAATATTTGACTGTGTGTCACTGCATATCAAATGACTAAACTGATATAATGATATAAAGAAATCTCCACTGAAATCTCCGATAGCGCTTCTCTTACACTGAACAGCGCATCATCGATGACGTAAGCGTGCTCAGGCCCTAATGTAATGTGACTGCGGGCCATCGGGGGAGACAAGAGTGCTTTGGCCCGGTTAAAGGGAACTGTACATAGTGTGAGTTCGCCCTAAGTCTCTGACGAGTATCCTTGTTGCACATTAAAAGTAAGTGTCTACAGTTAAGGGGTTATGTTAAATATGCTTACTTAGAGTTTACTTACTGCTGCACACATTCTCCCACCAAGTTTGTTTGTGTTTTATCGCTCACAACTTTTGCTTAGGAGGATTCCATATTCACCCTGTTTTTTGTGCACACCCCATTTATAAATTAGACCGCTTGACCACAAGACCAGTCATAAATTAATTAATTCATTTTCTTTTTCGGCTTAGTCCCTTTACTAATCAGGGGTTGCCACAGCGGAATGAACCGCCAACTTATCCAGTATATGTTTTACGCAGTGGATGCCCTTCCAGCTGCAACCCAACACTGGGAAACACACATACACTCTTGCATTCACAAGCATACAATACAGCCAATTTAGCTTATTCAATTCACCTATACCGCATTTCTTTGGACTGTGGGAGAAACCGGAGCACCCAGAGGAAACCCAAGCAAACAAAGGTAGAACATGCAAACTCCACACAGAAATACCAACTGAGGCTTGAACCAGCAACCTTCTTGCTGTGAGGCGATTGTGCTACCCATTGCACCACCATGTTTCCACCAGTCATACAGGTAAGTGTAACTTTTTGGAACCTGAGAGTTATATCTGAATTGATGAGCTTTTCAATGATGCATAAATGTATTGGTTAGACAATATTGATATTGATATATTTAACAGAGATACAACTATTTAAAAATCTGCAATCTAAGAGAAGACAAGTTTGCTTTAAAAAAAAAAGTAAGTAGAGCCATTTTAATTTGGAACTGTTAATTGTTTAACAGCTTAAATTGTATAGTTATGCACATAGTTTATTTACTTAATAATGTTAAGGCCTCAGGTTTACTCACTTTTTAAAAGTAAAGTCAACTAATCACTTTAAAAGCAACAGATTTACTCAGTTTATGAAGTCAATTACCGATTTATACAAAAATCTGCTTATTAAATCAATGAACTGTCCTAGATCACATCAAAAAAGTAAGGTTTACTTTATAAAAACCATTAAAGATTTCACAACACAAAGACACATGGACTATACCATCACCTACAGAAAAGGTGGATGTTTTACCAAACTAAATTTTCATGACTAATAAAATATGAACTCTCAATCAGATAATAGAAGACATATTAAGATTGTATACAGCTGTATATTTATTTATAATTTTTCATAATGTACTTATCAACTATGCAGTAGGTTAAAAGTGGTATAGAGTCAGTCTGCAAGTGGAAACTACAGTGATTCTTTTTTTGTTGTTGTATGTTCAAACTGCCTGTTAAAAATGAGCTGCCCCAACACAAATCGATTTTGTGGAGCCCAGCATTTTTCACAGTGCAACGTGAACAAAAAAAACACAGACACATATGTTCAAACTACTGATTTAAAATGAGTCGAAACAACACAATTCTTTAGGTCTTCAGGTTTCACAACCTAATTGGTTTTATGTTCATTTATTCATTAATTTTCCTTTGGCTTAGTCCCTTTATTCATCAAGGGTCGTCACAACGAAATGAACTGCCAACTTATCCAAAACATGCAAACTCCACACAAAAATGCCAACTGACCCAGCCTGGACTCAAACCAGTGACCTTATTGCTGTGAGGCGACAGTGCTAACCGTGTCACAGTGTCGCCTGTTTTATGTTAAATCTACTTTAATTTGTAAAAAAGAAAAGAAAAAAACACATATCAACTTTGAACATCTGGGCCAAGTACTACATTTATCATCTGGCCCAAATCTTGTGTGCCGCCTTAAAGATGTTGCCACTTCTGCCAAACCCAGGCCATGTTTGGCCCACATGCTGTATGACAGTTCCGGATAAATGCCTGCTGTGCCAGCTTTACGCCAAATCTGGGCCAGACTTCTTTGCTACTAGGCTAGCTAGTACTTTTTTATAATTCTCTGGAACATAATTAAAATTAAACTGTAAGCACTTATTTGTGTCGTGTTCTTTGGAAGCCTAAATACAGAAACAGAAGAAGCTCTGTGGGAATAGCAGCATTTGGACAGCATTTTCTCTGCTATAAAATTACAGTGCCTCTGGCCACGCCCCTTTATTAAATGTATGCTCGTAACCTGAAGGGTTTATGACATCATTAACCCGGATGTATTTTTAGTCCCCAAACTTCATTCATTGTAGGCTTTTCTAAGCTAACTCTGTAAAAGCCAATGTCTCCCTTTACATTGAACTTTGAGCACATTACATGTAGAGATTATGCCATCAGTGACGTCGGTATTAGACAGCTAATTGACATATTTTGTCACCTGATGTTGCAAGCAACCAAAATAGAACTAAAGATCAACACCATATGGTGTTGTGTGCCAGCTGGGTTCTTAAGAAATAATTTTACAGTGCACATATTCTACATTTTGCACATGCTCTATATAAGTCAATGCAAGATATTGTTTTGCTATTGTATTATCTAAAATTCATACTTCTGATTACTCAGAAAACACCATCTACACAATATGCTTTCCTGTTTAAAGCATCACTTGTGTTTGAATGAAAAACAAACAACAGATAAACGCCAAAAGGGCGACACAGTGACTCAGTGGTTGGCACTTTTGCCTCACAGCAAGGTCGCTGGTTTGAGTCCCGGCTGGTTCAGCTGACATTTCTGTGTGGAGTTTGCATGTTCTCCCCGTGTTGGCGTGGGTTTCCTCCAGGTGCTCTGGTTTCCCCCACAGTCCAAAATATAGACATGCAGTATAGACCATTTTGAGGGATGTAAACAAAAACAATGGTCCCAACGCATTTCCTGTTTTACATTTTTAATTTCGAAAGCTTCAGAGAATCCAAAAAGAGCCACATACTAATAAATAATGTTATGACAGCTGTTTTAACATGTTATGATTGAATTGTGTCTTGTTACCGTTATGAAATAGTTTGATAACCACCAGGAAATGTTCATGGGCCAATGACATGACCACATCGAAATGGTCTATATCGATTGAATAAACTAAACTGGCCATAGTGTATGAGTGAGAATGAGTGTGTATGGATGTTTCCAAGCGCTGGGTGGCAGCTGGAAGGGCATCCGCTGTATATAACACATGCTGGATAATATGCTGGTTCATTCCGCTGTGGTAACCCCTGATGAATAAAGGGACTAAGCCGAAGGAAAATGAATGAATGAACGAACACAAGAAAATTAAGAACTCACAGTAAGCATCAAAACAAGCCTTTGCTTTGGCTGTTTTTTCCATTTAAGACGGTCGGACAAAAAGGGTACACAGAACATTCAGAGATGAAATTCTCCAGTGAGGAAGGCTTACCACATCACTTTCTTCAGGTTTAATATTCTCCAGCCTGGAGAGAGATAGAGAGAGAGAAAATGGAGAAATGAAATGTAGTGAGCTTCCATGAGTTTCCTTTATGTCACTCTGCAAAATGAGATCACTTCCCAAATCCAGTAATTGCATTCTGTGGGTTTTGGTATGAAAGCAGAAGACACACTCGGAGATATTAAAAGTGCCGCCCGCTCGTGCTGGTATTCCACTGTAATGCCCATTCTGCTCAGAACTGACAGCGAATTGTTAAGTTATTAATGTTTACTACTTTATATGACTATTGGGATCAATTGTTCATATGTGTGGGGAAACGGAGAGACGGATTAGGCCTGAACCTTTTGTGCCCACACCTGCCGTGAGCATCTTTATAAAGGCAAAGACAACAGTAATTATGGAGCCAAATACCTGGAGACTCGTGGGTCACACTGTCAGGAAATATTTATGATTTTTGAAGGGTTTTTCGTATGGAGCTATATAACAAATGCACAGGCACAAAGATTTGCTCGCGGCTAATGCAGATCAACAGCACTGAAAGCCTGATCTGTAGGTTTTGCAATAAATGTATGAAATATATATGTATACAGTGGAGTCCAAAAGTCAAGACTTGTATATTCTACCCATAGTTTCATTCATATTTGTACAGTACAAAAAAATTGAAGAAAAATATTTACAGTAATTCACGTACAGTAACTAATTTTCTCATTTTAAAGGGTGCAGCACATCCCGAGAGGCCAGACAGGCTTACTACACATGATATTTCACCCATATTTCCATTCACATTTGTACAGTACACAAATATTGAAGAAACTAATTTACAGTAATTCATGTAACAAATATATATATTTATACAACAGTTCTGTCTGGTTCTCGATTCTGACTGCCTGATAGCTGTAGTATATTACCGTAATAACGACACTTGTACAGCCTCCTCACCCTTGTGTATTACTCTGCCCACATAGAGTGACAGCAGATTAATAAACTCACTACAGTTTGACAAATGTTGCAGTTGTTGGACAACATAATGTACTTTTGAGTTTTTTTCAGGCGAGAATGTAGTTGTTTAGATTGCAACTACAGAATGCAGTTTATTTATAAAAACAGTGCCTATTTTAAATATTCATAATTTCAGAGATTCACTGCATTCGTGGCCTTCAGCCTGTCATACTAAGCAGAGCAAAGACAGTTGATGTTCCGTCACAAGGTGGCGACAGAGACCGAATAAGTCCTTAGTGGAGAAAAGTGTGAATTTCAAACTACAGTTGATCAAATCATTATAAAACAAGTAATTGATATTCTAAGTCAATCTCTTTATTTTGTAATTTGTAGTGCTGTATTAATACCATTGTAATCTGGTAGTGTTCGCTTTGCTTTGGCTGTTTTGGGGTTAATTATTGTGATCTCCTTATTGCAACATAGAAGTACTGGGAATTCTAGACTGATGGCATTTCATGCCATTCAGCCTTATAATCTTAAAATGTGAGCAAAATCACCTGTTTTGTCATCACTTTAGATATTATACCAAAAAATCATTTAAATACTACTTCTAATAAAGTGACAGTGGTGAATTAGCAACGGTTTCTACTGTTCTGACCATCAGCTGCAGATGTGGATAAATTAACTCTCCATGTTTGATTTTCTTTTTTATATAGATGATTATGCCATCAAACCGTTGTATAAATGCAACATCACACTTGTAGCAATGTGATATGGCTTCCCACCAGCGCTGAGCAATTTTCTTTTTAAATATGGAAATGAATAAAAAACTGGAGCATTTTAAAGAATACAAAACAGATGGTGGAAAAAATTAATTAAAAAATGTTAAAACAGTGTGTGTGTGTGCATATACATTATACATATACATAATTTTATGTAATTTTGATATATTAATAATATCACACACAAAAAAATTAATTGTATTAGAAAATCCAATAACCAGTAAAAAAAATACAGCAAAATTGTGAAAATGTATTATAACTTAAAATTGCTGTTTTCTATTTGAATGAATTTTAAAATATCATTTATTCATTTATTTATTCATCATTTCATTCCTAATTTTGTATATAAATCAATTTTAAAAACAGTTTTGTGATTTTTTTTCTCACATGTAAAACTTAAAAAAAAAGAAAGAAAAAACAAACAAACTTTGGAACATTACTAAACATATCCAATAAGCTTTCTTTTGGACCCCCAGGCTTAATTTTATAGTAACAGTTTAACTGTGCAGATTGAGAAAACATGGCAGAGGAACTGCAGAATACTGTTTGGTCTGCTTTTGCAGGCGTGATGCTCCTTTAAGAGCAAATCGAATTCCTCCTTCAGCCACCAGGCAGAAAAAACAACAACCGCTCCACTCATTTACAAAGGCATTACATGGATCTCCATCCATTATAAAGGTACATACTCATTCACACAATGGACCCAAGAGTGACCTCTGAAAATAAGGGCTTAGAACACGTGCGTCCATATTCCCCCAAAGATAATGGGATTCCTCTTGGCTATCAATTATCATTTTTTTGTGAGAGAAGGGCCAGAATGGAGCCTCTGATCACAGAGGGACGCGGTTTTATAATTAGATTCTGAAGAGTTCCTGAAAATGCATTTCATGCCTCTCAATAATTGCGGTTCATTTGAACGACTTGAGTAACTATCAATAAATCATGAGGCCGACTGAAATATTAAACAGGGTGTAAGGTGACGAATATCTCTGGAAGAGACCGTCGAGCAATAAAGGAGAACATAAACTCATTGGTAAATAAAAATTTTAGATTAGTCAGGGTGCTTGTTGATGTCAACACAAGCCATTTTTAATAAACCACAACCACTTTTAAACGCACAATCCACTTTACTTAATCCCAGAGAGTTAAACAGTTGAGTTTTTAACCATTTTTGAATCCATTTACTGAAACTCCAATACTGGCAGGAGCACTTTTATCTTAGGTTAGCATAAATCATTAAATCAGATTAGACTATTAGCATCTTGCTCAAAAAACGACAGAAGAGTTGTGATACTTTTCCTATTTAAAGCTTGACCCTTCTGTAACCAACTACATTGTGTACTAAGTCTGACAGAAAAAAAGGGTTCCTATTTTCTAGGCAGATACATCTAGGAACTACACTTTCATTACGGCGTAATAATCAAGGATCTATACTGCCGGACCATATCTGCAGCAATGTATCTACAGAATAGTCAAAATTATAATAAAAAAATAAATCTCAAAACTTTGTTCATTTTTGAGCAAAATGCTAACGGTCTAATCTGATTCAATTGTTTATGCTAAGCTAAGCTAAAAGTGCTGATGCCAGGTCTGAAGATTGGCTGAATGTATTAATACAGTGGTTCTCAAACTGTGGTACACGTACCACTAGTGGTACACAAGCTTCCTTCTAGTGGTACACGGAGGAATCACTGAATAATTAAAGTAAAAAAAATTAACACACTTTTAAGCCTTTAACGTGTACGATAACACCGATGTGATCAGTAAAATGTTTTTAATAGGCTAAACCTTTAATTTAATTGGCTGACAATTGGTAAAAAAAGCTTGAGAACCACTGTATTAATACATGGTAAAACTCTGTAAAACTGTTTACCTCTGGGGTTGTTGTCAAATGAGCCTCTTTTCAACAACAACAACAACAACAAAAAAGTGGAGTTTTCATTTAAAATATGATATAAATGCTTTCATCCTCTGGAGGTCTCAGGGCAATATTCCTTTTCAAATGCCAATTATTAAATAACAGCACCAGTTAAACATTTAGAGAAGAAGATCATATTAATTAGGACCAGTAGGAAGGTGATAAGTGGTAAATATCTGCAGGTCTTAAGCGCAGGATTGATTTCCTATACAGTGGAACTTCTGACTGACAGCTCAGTACTAGGATGAGGGGACTAGGATGAGGGGAAAGAAATGTCACACCCCTCTGATATATTTCCAAACCAGTCGATATTGGATTTCCCCTCAAACCCTTGTCTGTTCATTCAGCTTGTCCTCTAGCAGAAGAACAAAGCAACGGCGAGTAAAACCGCATGCCTCGCGTGCTTCTCAAACCCTTAAATCCACTGCCTTTAAAATCTCTGAAAAAACACTTTAACACCACTTGGACCGAGAAGCATGGAAACCAAAACTTTCATTTTATCATCTCACGGAAGCTTCTGGATCATTAAATTTAAGATTCTGAGTAAATATGTTTAATTAAATTGTTGTTAAATATTACCCCAATTAGACAGTAAGCTATATCGTTCACACAAAACTGTTTCGAGCCTTTTATCTAGATTCAAATTTAGAGATCAATAATACACACTCTCCAACAGCTCATTAACACTACTTTCTAAACAGCCAATCACATGGCAGCACCTCGATGCATGTAGACATTTGCTGCAGTTTAAACCAAGCATCAGAATAGGGAAGAAAGGTGATTTAAGTGGCTTTGAACGTGGCATGGTTGTTGGTGGCAGATGGGCTGGTCTGAGTATTTCAGGAACTGCTGATCTACTGGGATTTTCACGCACAACCATCTCTAGGGTTTACAGAGAATAGTCCAAAAAAAGAGAAAATATCCAGTGAGTGGCAGTTCTGTGGGTGCAAATGCCTTGTTAACGCCAGAGGTCAGAGGAGAACGGGCAGACTGGTTCAAGCTGATAGAAAGGCAACAGTAACTCAAATAACCACTCGTTACAACCGAGGTATGCAGAAGAGCATCTCTGAATGCACAACACGTCCAACCTTGAGGCAGATGGGCTACAGCAGCAGAAGACCACACCAGGTGCCACTCCTGTCAGCTAAGAACAGGAAATAAAACAAATAAAACAAAAGCCAGAATAGTTCCAGAAAGTCTGGAGCCCTTTTCGAAAAAACATTTTAAGGAGACACCGACTATCTTTATTATCTTTATCTTTTTATTTCTTTATTTTTTTTCTTTTTATCATATTGTTTGTTTTATTATTATTATTTTCAAGTCATTTGATGTACGTTTTTGTGTATATGTGTGATATTTTAGCTTATTATTTATATACTTTGTGTATAATTACGTTTTCCTGATAATTACTTGTTTGGGGTATTGTATCAATGCATGATTTATATGGCATGTTATGTATATCTCTACAATATCTTGCGTCATTTCGTTACATTTTGATTTAGTGGCTAAATCATAAGGATTTGTATGTTCTCACTCATAAAATTTTGTATGATTTGCTCATCCCCCAATAGAGGTAGTGTTTAGGGGCATAGTTTGGTGCTTACCTTTTCATACGAATAAACTAATTCGTACAAATTAGCCACTAAACTGACAAAACGTAAAACAGTTACGTTTCTTCGTGAGATCAGGCTGGTATATCTATACAGGTATGTATCTGTTTTATTAATATTGTATTTACACTGAAATTTTCTTTCTGACCTACGATAAACCTAATAAAGCAAATTAATAATAAATAAATGCTGCAAATCGAGATTATCACATTTTCATTTTGTTAGGAGCTCCTTTGAGAGGACAGAAATGATTTGAGCAGCATGTAGTTGGACCGAGGCTCTGTTTTGGAAAAGGTTTGAACGGCACATACTCCAGCGTCGCCTCCTGAAGCTTCTTGGCCCGAAGTAAAGCTTCATCCCTCTCCTCGTTCGCCAGGCGCAGTCTGGCCATCACAGCCTGGTCTCTCTCCCTCTGAGCCTTATAGATTTCCTCCACTAACACTGAGAGAGAGAGAGAGAGAGAGAGAGAGGGAGAGAGAGAGAGAGGTTATTATTCTGGTATTGCACTCCAGAGCTCCAGCTGCACAATAACAAGGCTAAGCTCCTCGGGAAAGAGGTTATTGCAGTTGAAACACTATGGCATAAGTATTAATAACTCTAAGTGAGCCTTATTTTGAGAAGACAGTTTCCCCAGGGGAGATGTGTGTATGTGTGTGCGTGTATGTGTGTGTGTGTGTGTGTGTGTGTGTGTGTGTGTGCACGAGCGCCCAGAGCAATAAAAACAGCAGCAACACCCTGAAGTCAGAGTTCCAGGCTCTTGGAGACTGCGGAGACATTTTATTTATGAAATTTCAGCATGGAAACGCTCTGGTTTATCAACATTGTACGGGAACCGCAAGCAATTACACCAGGCTCATGGATGTCAGAAAGCATCAGAAAAAACATCCTCATATAGGAGGACAAACATGGCTGTGTTTGACCTACGGGGCCTCGGCAGGTTCACGGGTGTGCTAACGTAGTGTATATGTTTAAAAAAAAAAAAAACATATTGGAGAATGAAGATCTCTGGTGAATGCATGAATGAGCTAATGAATGAACAAACAAGCAAATGAACAAACACACGAATGAATGGATGATGAACAAACTAAAAGGTCCGAGGGCACAACTGATGACAGAATCACGGAGAAACAGTGGAGATGAAGACAAGGAATATAAATATATAAGGAATATATATATATATATATATATATATATATATATATATATATATATATATATATATTAGGGCTGTCAAATGATTAAAAAAATTAACTAATTAATCACACTTTTGTCTGTGATTAATCATGATTAATCACGAAAAACTGTATTTATTACAGAAATAAAAACTCAGGCATGTAAGTGCCATTAGAATTTTAAAACAATCAATGCCAATAACAAACAAAAATTATTTCCATGTTGGATTCTAAGTGAACTACAAAAAAATCCAAAATACAGGCATTGCAGATATGGAAATTGGAAAATTATAATAACAAAGTATTGAATACAAACAATTGTTTTCATTGTAAAGTTGTTTTGCAAGTTGAGAACATTAATTATAAAGTAGAAACAATTTTGCTTAGTCCTCCTTAATATTTTGGTAGTTGCTAAGACAGGCCAGTCTATTGACATGTGACCTAAGAGTGAGAAAAGTCTCTCACAAGCAGAATCACAGAATCTGCATGTGAATTTCAGTGCTTAAATTCTGTGTGCCACTTGTGCTGTGACAAGGACGCAAGAAGCAAGGGGTACATCAAAGTCACGCACTAAAGACTATAGGCTAGACTTCGAACATGGACTTTGGTCACACCATCTCTAAACATTAAATTCTAAACTGCTTTGAGCGACTGTCTGCGATGTTAGGCGTTTCATCTGTTGTTAGGATATCCACACATACACAAACTCTCTCTCTTACACACACACACACACACACATACAGACAACGCGGGCAGTGCAGCGAGCTCACCCGGTATAAGCGACTCCCTTCAGAGTCATCAACGCGTACGGTCGCGTTCATCAAATTTGCTCTAGGCGAACGGTGATCACGCCGCCCTCAACCCGAAAGTGAAAAAGAAAGTGACCGGTTCACGGATAAACGTGCGGACCGGGAGGGAGAGAGTAGGTGTCGCGGATTAAGCTGGATTTATACTTTCACCTGGCGCCGCATCGCGCGCCTCCGCTGAATGCACGCGCACCTCGAGGCTTTTATACTTGCCGAGGGAGGGGGTAGGTGTCGCGGGGGGTTCGCTCACTATTCTGCCGCCCTTCTCAGCCGCCTCTGTGGACGCACCGGCCCTGAACATACGTCGGCCAGAACAGGAAATAAGAAAAAAACTGCCGCTGCGTTAAACGCGTTAATTTTTTTAACGCGATTAATATTTCAAATTAATCGACGTGCGTTAACGCGCTAATTTTGACAGCCCTAATATATATATATATATATATATAAAAAAAAAAAAAAAAAAATATATATATATATATATATATATATATATAAGGAATATATAAGTGATATAAAGGAATGATTTAAATGAACAAACGAACGAATGAACGATTGGAGAACTCTGAAAATCAAAGATGATTGCAAGCAAATATGAATGGCTTTACGAACAAATGAATGAACAAACGAACAAACAAACCAACGAACGGACAAAACAAAACAAAACATAGTGGCTTGATGAGTGGCTAGACACAAGGAATGTGACAGCTGAAACACATGACTTGCATACATCTGTGCTACTACAGTTCTTGAAGCACTGACTCCAGCTGCAGTCCACTCTTTGTGAATCTCCCCCACATTTTTTGTAGGGGTTTTGTTTCACAATTCTCTCTAGAGTGAGGTTATCCCTATTGCTTGTACACTCGTTTCTACCACATCTTTTCCTTCCCTTCGTCTCTTTAATAATGTGCTTGAACACAGAGCTATGTGAATAGCCAGCCTCTTTTGCAATGACCTTTTGGGTCAGGCCCGCCTTTTGCAAGGTGTCAATGGTCGTCTTTTTGACAACTGTTAAATCAGCTGTCCCACCCATGACTCTGTACCATACAGAACGAATCTGAGAGACCATTTAAAGGCCTTTGCAGGTGTTTTGAGTTAATTTGCTGACAAGAGTGTGGCACTCACAATGAGTGTGGCACTATACAAATTTTCTAAGATACTGGGTTTTCATTAGTTGACATCAAAATCATCAAAATTAAAAGAAATAAACACATGAAATATATCAAGAATTAATGTATACATTATACAAGTTTCACTTCTTGAATGGAATTAGTGAAATAAACCAACTTTTTGAAGATTATATGACCAGCACCTGTATATGAATAACCGAAGCACTGAAGGAACAAATAATATGAATGAATTAATTAATGAATTAATGAATTAATTAAACTGACAAATTACACATGCAGAAAAGACCAAGCAAATAAACAAAAAATTACAATCTAAAAAAACATATAAAACTAAGAAAAAACAACAACTCAACTGAGCAAGTCTCTAAGCTCTGATCAAACATACCTCGATTTCAATTCACAAAACCAATCTGACCTGCATCGAACTCATAATACATTAAGACAGTTTGGTAAAATACAGAAGATTTGGGCAATACCAAACGGCCCTTGGCACCATCTTTAATTCCACCGAAAGCGCTACTGTTATCCATCAACCGCATCAATACTTTCCTGCATGTTACGATAAACAGTCATTCCCACACTAAGCCCCTACAAAGTTCACAAAGCAAATCAATATTGCTGGAATTTGCTGATTAAACATCTCCAACCCCAACCATACAAATCATATTGAAACGAGGGCGGCAATTACATGCATTATCACCGCCTTATTAAACGAAAAAATTGCCTGCCTAATTGCGTGTCATATATGACGTGTTTCCGTTTAATTAGCAAACTGTGAGATGACGCTTTTTAGTTAAGATCAAACAAAAAAAGTGAATATTGGCTCAATTTAAATATTTGTTCAGCAAAGGTGAGGAGCGTGTAGACTTCATTGACAAAATAATCAGTTACAGAGAGGAACCATCACTGATGAGGGCGCTTTATGTTAGACATATTGGTTTATGTTTACAAATGACTTTCTCGGCTTCTCCTGACATGTGCCAACTAATTAATTAAAAGTGTTTATCTCTCAATTGCACAGGAAGGTCAGATGTTTGCATTTTGGGATCTATGCTATGCCAGACCTTGCACACAACACTGAATTTCTGAAGGGTGAAAAAGTTATGCATTTTAATGAAGGGATAGCTCGGTTTAAAATGAATAATCTTTCATCATTTATATACTGTACAACCCTGTGTCATTTCAAACATGTTTGACTGTCTTAAAAGAGCTTGTTCATCCAAAATAAAAATTTAATTATTACTCACTATCATGTCGTTTCAATCCTTCCAAGCACAAATGAAGATATTTTAGATGAAATCCATGATCTCTCTCATCCTCCATGCCCCTAAGGCCCCGTTTACACTAGTGCGTTTTAGTTTTAAAGCGGTGTTTTAGCATGAAAACGATCCGTGTCCACACTAGCGTTTCAAGTATAAACAGGAAGCTTGTGTCTCGCTCGGCATTTGGTTATTGTAAGTCAACAAACTGGTTGAACGATAAACGCAATGGCAAAGAAAGCAAGAGAGGTCTTTTTGTGGACAGACGATGAGGTCGAGTTGTTACTTAAAGTAACAAATGAATATAAAACATCCATGGCTATCGAAAATACAGTGTTTACAGTGAAGGCTGGTCTGCCATCTTCCGTTGGCATTACAGTCATGTGATAGGGGCTTGACGAACAAGGGAAGGATACGCAATGACCCAAAAGCCCCAATCAAGTAGCCAATCTCAGCACCCACGCCTCCGTTTTCAGACGTTTCTGTTTTCCCCCATTCACACTGAGACGGAGCAGCAGCGTTTTAGAACGAATATGGCCTCTCCAGCGTTTCCAAAACGCTCCATTTTAGGGGCTCGAAAACTCCAGCGTAGTGTGGATGGATGGCATAACCGTAGCAAAACTTATGCGTTTTAAAACGAAAATGTTGTTAAAATCAACACTTTAAGTGTAAAATCAACACTTTAAGTGTTAAATTGACGCTACTTATTTTACAGTGTAGGTGTGTTGTGCCGAAATCACATACTACCAGAGTAGGCTAGGTACTACATTTAAATTTGAATTACTAAATTTTAGAAAAGTTTGTTCTTATAACACAGGCTCATCGGGGTAAGTTGAAATAACCTGAATATCAGTGAATGTGTCCGTATATATATATATATATATAT
>CAIGQQ010036011.1:1115489-1129952 GCA_903798035.1 Danio albolineatus
TATATATATGTCAGGCAGCTGTTTTTGACTGTTTGGAATCATCTTGTGACTGAAGAATACATAAGTTAGTGTATGCTCCACTCAGCCATTTTCAGTTCTGTCAGCTTTGACTTTTTTACAGTAAATAAATTATTATGGCTCAGAATAACTTGTGTCTAAAGCCAATACTGGCTTTTTCTGTTATGACAACCTCTTGGATATTAGATGGATGAATAGACTAATGCATTCACTTAGTAGTTCAAGCATAAAACAAGATGAAAGGCTGTTTAAACGCAAGCACAGTCAGAAGCAGCAGTCGAGTACCGCAAATCCATTGAAAATGTAGTAAAATACACTTTCATATTTGAAAGGCATGGGGTTGAACAATGGAGTTTAATGCAGTGCTTCTTATTTGGAATGTGACCCCCTTCATAATGTATATCAATCAGGCAGTGAGAATCATTGATTTTAAAGAAACCAGATCTTAAACACAGCGAGTTTATAATGGTACGACAGCTCACCGGAAGCGTTTAAACTGGCTTTTTCAAAATTAAAAGTACCCATGCATGTATTGGAACCCATTATGTTCTGAAGAGTTTGGCATGGTGGTTCAGTGGTTAGCACTGTCGCCTCACAGCAGGAAAGTTGCTGGTTTGAGTCCTGGCTAGCATGCCAGGAGGTGTAACGGAGCTGTACTGATAAGCCTCACTCCTCTAACCTCTGAAGGGTGCTCTGGTGACAGACACTAGAGGCCATAGCCTTTAGCCTCCTTGTTAGAGCAACCCACTCCCATGTGAAAATTTGCCGGTTTAATCCCAGCTAGGAGCGGGTTGGGTGATGAAGGACTGGCGGGGTTACAGAGGCATTACTGTGTGAAGTTTGCATGTTCTCCCTGTGTTTGCGTGGGTTTCCCCCACAGTCCAAAGACACGCGCTATACTGTAGGTAAATTGGATAAACTAAAAGTTTGTATGACTTTGTATTATATATAAGTGTGTGTATTTGGTGGTTCATTCTGCTGTGGCAACCCCTGATAAATCAAGGACTAAGATGAACAGTAAAAATGACAAATTTGATCTCTTCTCAAAGGGGGGAAATCAGCAACAATCAAGAATGCATGATTATATGGTGTCAGGGCTTTAGAATGAAAAAAAGAAAACAGTTATAATGGAAGTCAATGAAACAAAAACAGCCACGAACATAACAAAAGGGTAGTAAATTTGCCCAGAGTGTACTGTTGAGTTTTTTTTAAATTTCAAAGCATTTTCCCAAAATATGTGTCAATATTTGTCACCAAAATCATTCCATTTGCTGAAACACAGAATGTTGTGGCCAAATTAAGACTCCATATAACCTCAGAGTGGATTGTAAACATCCCCAACAGCAAACAAGAGTTAAGAGAGGAGTGAATTTCCCTATAAACAAGTATATTCACTTGATTCCATTACTATACGAGTAATACCTGCTGCTCTTTCATTGGCCCGTGCCTCCATTTCGGTCTCCTGTAGCTGAGAGTCCAGTAGCTTGGTTTCCAGCTCCTTCTCTTTCAGTGCCAACTTGTCCTGGAGCTACAGACACACACAACACAAGTATAGCATTATTAAAGAGTAAAATGTGTAAACAGATTGCTTATAGATAAACCGAAATTTTTGGATTTTGGGTCTACAAAATACTGTAAATGATATCTGCATGAAACATTCCATTTGAAAAATTCAAAGCATACAGTAAAGGTTTGGGATCAGTAGGTAATTATTTTTAGTAAGTACTTTCTTTTAGTAAGTAAGTCTTACAGTCTACAAAGCTGGTCATGTGAAGGATTATGTGACACTAGTGGCAGAGAAACAATTCCATTATTATCAATATTAAAAGAAGCTGCTAAACATTTTTGTGAAATCGTTTAATGTTTTTTAATTAGGATTTTTGATGGACAGAAAGTTTAAAAGAATAGCATTTATTTGGTATTAGATTGTCAAATTAAAATTGCTATAATATTTGACAAATCTTTTTAACAATTTGGTACATCTTTGTGGAATAAAAATAGTAAATATTTAAGTAGTGTATTTTGAAATTAAACCTCGGCAAAAAAATGGCATCTATTTCTTAAGTATAATCCTAAATATTAATTTACATTGATTTAGAAACAAAATTGAACAATATAAAGAATTAAATATTGTTTCTTCTTATTATAAAAATAATAATAAAATAAAACAAGATTTTATTTTCTTCATGCATACTTTTTTTTGCGACATGATTCTTTGTGGGATACATTATTTCACCTTTGTGTATGCATCCATTTGCTAGCTTTAAATTGCTTTATATATCACTTAAATGGCATGAAATAAATGTATACGCTGAAAAAAAGTCAGGATAACATATGTTTTTATGTTATTTTAACTTATTTTAAAAAGTTAATCAAGATTTTTTTTCACATTTTTGTTTGATTTTTGCTAGATTACTAGAAATGTTAATTTGCTCGTTCGTTCGTTTTCTTTTCGGCTTAGTCCCTTTATTAATCTGGGGTTGCCCCAGCAGAATGAACCGCCAACTTATCTAGCATATGTTTTACGCAGCGGAAGCCCTTCCAGCTGCAAACCATGCCTGGGAAACATTCATACACACTCATTCACACTCATACACTACGAACAATTTAGCCTACACAATTCACCTATACCACAAGTCTTTGGACTTGTGGGGGAAACCGGAGAAACCGAAGGAAACCCACGCAAACACAGGAAGAACATGCAAACTCCACACAGAAAAGCCAACTGACCAAGCTGAGGCCTGAATCAGTGACCTTCTTGCTATGAGGCGATCGTGCTACACACTACGCCACCGTAGTGCCAATGTTAATTTGATTCAACTAAAAAAAAATAAGGCAGCAAGAATTTTTTTACAGATAATATCGCACTACATATCATTTTGTCATTGTTCTATCCACTGGGCACTTTTCTTTCACTGAAGACCTCATATCAGTTGATAATACTGTAACTTTTATATCCATTACGTCAACCTCTGATGCATGAAATAACTCGGAACAAAAAGAGCAACTGTCAACTCTTGGCTGTAAATGAGGATTGGTGAGTGATACTTTACAAGCATCCCAATGATAGATTTAACCTCCTGTCTTAAATATTTTCATCCCGTTTGTTTTCGTCCTCCCGGACTTTGAAAACATGACAGGTTTGGGCCAGCGTCCTCAAAGGGCTCTGTCAGATCACTGCCAGCAAAAACACACTCTTGGGACGTGTTCCTGCTCCTCTGTCAGGAGTCACAACTACTTGCAAACCGGGGACATCAATTACAGTCATTTCCCCCTCTCCGGCCCCTCACGCCGAAAGTCTCCAGATGGCTGCAGATACTGACTAACATTATTCCAGGGCACTAGTCCTATCCCTGATGTTTCTGAAAGAACAATTACGCAGTAAGCAATAATATAGGACCTACATATTTAGCTTTTATAACCTGCTATAAAAGGGATAGCTCACCCAAACTTAATATTATATCATTTACTCATCCTTCAATTGTTCTGTTTCTTTCCTCTGTTGAACACAATTGAAGATATCTTGAAGAATGGCTGAAAAAACAGCCGTTAGCCAAGTTTTTTTTCCATAAATAAATGATAATAAAATAAAATTAAAATAAATTAATTTTGAAAATGTGCATTAAAAAATCTATGCGCATGAGTGAGCAGGATAAAATGTCCATCCAATACGAATAAGTTACGAGTTACCTATGATGGAAACACATTTACAAAATAAATTCCAGCATGCGCATCAAAAAAGACTTTGTATTAAAGGATCATGAGATAAGAAAAAAAGGGCACGATGGTATAACATCAATGAAGAAGCATCCCTGGTCACTAGGCATGTTATGATTCACCGTGAGCAGTTTGAAAATCGATTCAAGTGAAGTTTATTTATAAACTAATTTCGAGAGGATCACGTGTAGATGATTGCTTGCAGCTGGTCCAGCATTATTCAATTCATGATTCACCAATCAGATGATTCCTAAGCCACTATAAATACCATAAGTTCCAAATAACACCCATCTTCGTTTTGAAGAATCCCCCCTTCCACCCCTACTCCTCCTCCTTTCCTAGATGGGTGGCATGGTGGCCCAGTGGTTAGCACTGTTGCCTCACAGCAAGAACGTCACTGGTTCTAGTCCTTACCGAGCCAGCTGACCTTTCTATGTGGAGTTTACACGTTCTCCCCGTGCTCACGTGGGTTTTCCCTGGGTTCCCTGGTTTCCTCCTACTGTCCAAAAACATGCAACTTAAGTTAATTGACTAATCCAAATCATCACCATTGACATGCTCCTAGTAAGTAATTATCTTTTCATAGCAATCACTATCTGTTCATTAGCTACTACAGCAGGGGAGTTCTTGAGATCTACTTGAGCTCAAACTCTCCTCTCGCCTTGCAAACAAGAGGGAGCCCCGGGCTCGAGGATCTTATGAGCTCAGGGCTCTCTCCCGGGACTGCATGCCAAACAAGCTTTATAATCAATCTTCAGCTAAGTGTGAACTCTAGAAAAATGTGACGATTCAAACCGGCACGAATGTTGAATTAATCCAATACATTTTTTGAACAGAGGGGGCGCTGAGTTTGCAGGCCCAAACTCGCTTTACCTGCACATCAGCGGCGAGCAAGAGGTGGGCAGCCAGACAAAACACAAACTGTGTGCAAATACTGCAGAAAGACGTTTACTTACACTAACAGAACAATGAATATGATGCAGCACAGTAAAAAACTGCTGACACAGACGTCTATACACAAAAAGCTATTAATAGACCAAACCACGCTGACCGGAGGATCGGCATCTCTGCTTGCTCTGACGAGTGCTAACGTTAGGGAGATCGCACGGCGCATCAGTGTTTTCATAGCGAAGGTGTAAAGGTGTTTTTCAGACTGAAAGAGAAAGTTGCGCTGTTACAGAAGCAGTTATTAGACTGTTGATTTTTACCTTCTCTTTTCTTTAATTTAGTTTATGCATACTTTAATAATTCGCTTATTATATTGTATATTATATATTATAATCAGTATTTTATGTCAATGGCCAGTACCCTGAAGCAGAGGGCCTATTGACCACCTCTGTACAGACTGCTCTCTGGTTTAGGAAAGGCTTTTCTCTCCACATAGCCACAGCCATGCCACCCTGCAGCCTAAGACTGGTTACTCACTAAAGCTAAGCAGGGCTGAGCCTGGTCACTGTGAGTCCTAATACACGAGTAAAGTGTGTGAGTCCCAATGCCCCAGTATAGTGAAGGAGACACTATACTGTCAGTGGGTGCCATCTTTCGGATGTGACGTTAAACCGAGGTCCTGACTCTCAGGGCGTACTCACACTATGTACAGTTGCCTTAAACAGTTGCCTTGAACTTAAAGAGTCTTGCTTTAGTATATATTGTTCATTTTTGGTTTGAAGTCCAGTTTAAATGTGTAAGTTTTAGTTGGTTTATATTAAAGAGTCTTCTTTAGCTTGTATTATTCACTTGTTTGTTTGGATTTTGTTTTTAAATTCCAATTTAGTTATTGCAGAAAATAATTTATTTTGTGAAAAAAAAGAAGAAAAAAAAGCAGCATTTGAGGAAAATTTAAAAGGGCTCTTGCTCATCTTAAATTTGTCGCAAATAATTTAATTTAAAAAAAATTGTGACTAAATCGTGAATCATGTTCTCGCCGTGTTCATATGGGTTTCCTCTGGGTGCTCCGGTTTCCCCTAGAGTCCAAAGACATGTGGTGCAGGTGAATTGGGTAAACTAAATTGTCTGTATTTTATGTGTGTGAATGTGAGAGTGTATGGGTGTTTCTCAGTGATGGGTTGCAGCTGGAAGGGCATCTGCCGTCTAAAACAAATGCTGGATAAGTTGCCGGTTCATTCCTCTATGGCGACTAAGCCAAAAAGAAAATAAACGTTTAAGTCTAGCCAGCATTCATGCACTGTACATAAAAAAGTGCTTAGCTGAATTTCAACTGGCTGACATCAATGCATGTGGCTTTTGCAAGTTTATGTATCGCAACGCAGCTAATTAACAATAAGAAGAGCTGAACATATTTCAAAATACCAGGTCTAATACAATACATTTCAGATGGATTAACACAAGTCAAAAACTCTGGCAAAGGATTAAGTAGACAAAGACTAATTGACTTTATGAACGCCCTGAGTGTGAATTCACCTTTTTATTGAGCTCTCTAAGGGAATCCAGCTCCTTCAGGAGAAAGGCGATGTTTTTCTCTTTATCCAGAACTGGGACTTGCTTTTTGGAGTCACCGATAACTTTGGAGTTTCCCTGGTCCTCATGAGAATGCCTTCAGAAAAGACAAAAGTTCATTAGAAACGCTCTTATATTAGACTCCCAAACGGGCAACAAAAAAAAAACGAATCACATTCTGACATGCAATTATCAAATACACAAGGGATGCGGTCTCCCACTTTCAAGAATATTACTGTGACTTATTTACTTTGAGATATTAGTCAAATCATACAGTTGACCTTTAAGGTAATATTAAAGTATTACTTGCACTGTATTGCAGGGTAAATTACTTCCCTCTTGTAGCCAGGAATACGATTCGTTTCTTATTAAGGAGGCAAAGAAAATGCACTGGAATCTATATTTATAACGGCACGAGGCATGCTGTGATATAATTAAAATCATCTTAACAATGGACAACGATGCTATACTAATCATTTTTGAGTTAAGGCCTTCTTGATAGTACTCAAGTAAAGTGAAACTAATCAGCTGTTGCATATAGAATGTGTGTGCAATGACAAACTACCTGTTATTTAATAGGAGTTGATGTGCAATATTAAAACAGTGCACAATATCCAATTGTAATAATGCAAGTGTTGGACAACCTACTCTTTGCCCAATTGAATTCATACAGCACACCAAACTACAGAATAAACACCCCTAAAAAGACGTTTATGTTATACATTTATTTTTTTGTTGATATTGTAAACAATATATGTATTGTTTATTGTTGCTTAGGATGCATACATGCATAACAACTAATACTGAAGTATTGCAATTTTAATTTATGTTTTAAGCCAATGTATAAGTATAATGACATGAAAGTGTGGATAAAATGAAATGTACACTTATATTAATTTAATATATAGATAAAGGTAAGATTATTTGCCCTCCTGTCAAACTTAAATACTTTTTCAAATATTTCTCAAAAGACGTGTAACAGGACAGGGACATTTCACAGTATGTGCTTTGGTAAACATTACTTTATAAAAAGTTTCTTTTAACTTGGCTAGAATAAAACGTTTTTTGATTAAAAAAAACAAAAAACAAAAAACAAATTTAATGAATTTTTTTTGATTGGTGGAGAAACAAAATAATTATCCAATGAGTTGCCTAATTAACCTAACTCTCCTAATAAGCTTAGTTAAGACTCTAAATTGCACTTTAAGCTCAATACTAGTATCTTATACGACGTACATTCATTATGGCAAAGGCAAAATAAATTAGTTATTAAATCTATAAGGCATCAAAATGTGATAAAACAAATCTTATTTCTGTTAAATAGTAATTGGAAAATATTTTTTAAAAAGAGTCACAATTTCACATGAGGACATATAAAATAAAATGTCAAAATTATTCCTCCTCTGATTTTTATTTTATTTTTTAAATATTTCCCAAATGATGTTTAACAGAGCAAGGATTTTTTCACAATATTTCCTATAATATTTTTTCTTCTGCAGAAAGTCTGATTTGTTGTATTTTGGCTAAAATAAAAGCAGTTTTTAATGTTTAAAAACCCTTTTAAGATCAATATTATTAGCCCCCTTAAGCAATATTTCTTTTCAATTGTCTAAAGAACAAACCACCATTATACAATTACTTGTCTTATTACCCTAACTTGCCTAATTAACCTAGTTAAGCCTTTTAATGTCACTTTAAGCTGAATACTAGTGTCTAAAAAAAATATTTTTTAAAATATTATGTACTGTCATCATGGCAAAGATAAAAGAAATCAGTTATTAGAAATGAGTTATTAAAACTATCATGTTCAGAAATGTGGTGAAAAATCTTTTTTCTGTTAAACAGGGAAAAAAAATATACAGGAGGGCTAATAATTCTGGAGGGCTAGTAATTATGATAATTTTTATACAAATACACTGCATAGCATGCACTAAGTACACTGAAAAAAAATTATTCAAAGAAGATTTCTTGGATTTTTTTTTTAAGTGGTTGTAAACAATTTATTTGGGCTGAATTTAAACAAAGAATTTAAGTTGAACATTACTAAATGTAATTTGTTTGTTTAAATTCAGCCCAAATGACATGTTTGCAACAATTTTGCAGACATAAGTTTTTTCAGAGTAGTATACAATTAGAGTATTCTTTATATTCAGTTTCTCTTAAAAAGCAAGAAACACAAAAAGAGAGAAGAGGTAAGAGTATAATGAACTTTTAACTGCAGATTTTTACATTTAATTAGCCGTGTGAATGAGTGCGTCTACTCATGACAGCTAGAGTCTGTTCTCCTGACCTGAGCGCAGCAGAGCCCGTCCTGCTGATGTGAGGTGTGTGAACTGGACTGCTGGCTGTCTCATTAATGTCCTGTTCCTGCTGCGCCGCGTCTCTCTGTGAAGCTCGTCTCTCCTCCTCCATGATCCTCACTTCAGCTGGAGCTGGGACAGGCACAGGTGGGGGTGGAGGGGGCTCGGGCAGCACTCCTTCTCTGGGTCTGGAACTCTTAGATACTGTATGTGGTAAAAAACAAAACAAAAAATTAAGCATGTACAACAATGTACAAAAAAAAAAAATCTAACTTAATCTTCATAGTTTTATAGGTGCTGCATTTGCTACACAATTTTTCAAAAAGCCACCAACGCAATATTCCATATTTGAAGTGGTTTTAAAAAGTTGTTCAAAATTGTCTTAAGACAAGAGTAGGTGTTTGATGAAAGGTTTTGATCCACTTCAAATGTTGACTACTGTATATCATTATTACCATAGATGCCCTACCAAAGTTGATCACGTGTGATATTAAATATTACAGAAAGAGAGAAATTGCTATTGAAGTATATCGTCAAACTTGAAAATGTTTTGCTTTTTTTATTTATTTCATGTTTTTTGTTTTTAATACTAAAAATAAATATTTGTTTATTGAATATATATATATATATATATATTTTTATAAATTATTGTTTTTTTGGGCACCAATAATTAATGTAAAAAAAACTGCTTTAATTTAACTTGTCATTTACTGGAAATCTGAAATGGTTTTTCAAATCTCCTTTATGCAGTTCATCTATCATACTCAAATTTGTCATGATGTGACTGGTAATAAGACATGAGAACATACAGAATTTTGGTTTAATGACTTTAAATCTTTAGTCATTTTTAGAAGCGCCATGTTTGCCAACTTTCAACGCTGCAGCTGAAAAATTATTATTAACAAATTATTACTTGAATTGCAGCTTTTTTCCTCGCACAACAACTGAAAAGCAGGAATAAGAAAGCTAATCATCGGTTACTGCAACAAGGCAGAATTTCAGTTATTAGGTGAGCATTTGATATACCTATCTATTCAACCATGTTACAACCATGAGTCAAAAGTGCTCAGATCTGCAGATTCTGGTTTAGTTTAAAGGGTCACGTTTCAAAAGTAGAGGTGATCTCTGTTTTTGGCCCCAAGTTGTGAAATGGTCTGAACTGCCTTTAATTTATCTATTTTTAAATCCCCTCTTAAAATGTATCTGTTCTCATTGGCGTTTAATAGTTTGACTTGATGTTCAACAATTCTTTATTTTAGCGAATCATCTCAGTGTGAGTTTTATTGTTCTAATTTTTTTTATTGTTTACCAATTTGTTGAGTTGTCTTTGTGTTTCATACACACTCAGAAAATTACTTCTGCAACTAGTTCAAACTACATACTTAAAATGAAATGAAACAACACAATTCTTTAGATTTTTGGGGGACAACTTAATTGTTTTATGTTTAATCCACTTACATTTGCAAAAACGTTTAAGTTAACTTATTCAATTTGAGTTGGAACAACATGAAGGTATGGAACACAGCCTTTTGTTCTTACAGTGCTCTGTGCAGCACTTTAGTCAACTGCAGCTGTTTTAAATGTGCTATACAAATATACACTACCTGACAAAAGTCTTGTCGTCTATCCAAGTTTTAGGAACAACAAATAACTTGCCTAGCAGTCGATCATTTGGTATCAGATGTGGCTTATATAAAAGGCAAAGACCTCTAGATTACGCTTATTTTACCAAAATAAAATATGATCATGCCTTGATTTTGAATTATTTAATTAGGACAGTAAGGTCTGACTTTGGACAAAAGTCTCGTCACTTAACAGAAATAATGTACAGTATAGAAAATAAAGTCATGGTGCAGTGGAAAAAGAATTAAAATTGTGTTCGGCTACAATGAGCTTGGAGGACTGCATCCAAACATCTCTGCAGTGACTCAAATAACTTATTAATAAAGTCATCTGGAATGGCAAAGAAAGTGTTCCTGCAGGACTCCCAGAGTTCATCAAGATTCTTTGGATTCATCTTCAGTGCCTCCTCCATTTTACCCCAGACATGCTCAATAATGTTCATATCTGGGGACTGGGCTGGCCAATCCTAGAGCACCTTGTCCTTCTTTGCTTTCAGGAACTTTGATGTGGAGGCTGAAGTTTGAGAAGGAGTGCTATCCTGCTGAAGAATTTGCCCTCTCCTGTGGTTTGTACTGTAATGGGCAGCACAAATGTCTTGATACCTCAGGCTGTTGATGTTGCCATCCACTCTGTAGATCTCTCGCACACCCCACACTGAATGTAACCCCAAACTATGATTTTTCCTTCACCAAAATTTACTGATTTCTGTGAGAATATAGGGTCCATGTGAGTTCCTATAGGTCTTCAGCAGTATTTGTGATGATTGTGATGCAGTTCAACAGATGATTCATTGGTAAAACTACCTTCTCCCACTTTTCCAAATGATCAACTGGAAGTCAAGTTACTATTTGCTGCTCTTACAACTGTGATCGACAACAAGGTAATGTAAGCAGGGGCGCCGCTAAGGGGGGGAAAGTTAGGACGATTCTAAGGGCCCATGCACTCTAGGGGCCCCCAGAGATCTGCTTTATAATTAATACCAGTACTATAATGTAATATAAATTATTAATGTATCTCTAAATTACAAGTAAAACAATTTATTACAAAAAAAACGGCTTATATCTGCCTCTTGTGTCTGTCACCGTCAAATTGCACCCCCCTCCTTTCACTGTATGGTTCAATCCGTCAGTAGCGGGAAGAGAGTTGATGCTTTGATGAGTGCGAGCGATCGTCAGGTAAACTGTCAAAGCAGCGACGTCCTCGAGTCGAGGTTAACAAAGATTAAATCCGGTCATCAAAAACGGAAAGAGAGGCTACAAAAAGCAGAGAGGGTGAAAAGGTAACGGCAGTTGCTATCACAGTTTTTTGAAAAGAAGGGTAACGTTATATCTATTCACAGAGCTTTCTTTTTGCGGTAATGACAGCGCCGCTAGTTTAATTTACTTTGCTGATGATAAGCTCTCTATATATACGCCCTCACCCGCTCTTCCCTACGAAGTTCCCCAAACTTATCTCCCAGTTGAAGAAGCAGGTAACTGAGATCCTGCCTTTAAAAATAGCATGTGCATTGCAGTCTGCGTTTAAGTATTAATTTCACTATGATATTAACTTAATTGTTGACGTGGCCACTATTAAATGACTGCTGTTTTTCCACAATGTTGATTATGTAGAATGATATTAGTTATAACAGCAAAGCAAACATAAAACTGAAAGACAAAACTTTAAATTTATCAAGTTTGGTTTCCTTTAAAGTTAATGATCTATTAATTTTTTTTTTGCCCAGTGGACCATTTCTAGTATATAACTGATTAGTCAAACTCATACCATATCAGCAGAATAGTGTAAAACAATATCTCAATGTCCATACAGACAAGTTTTGAATTAATTATGTATCTTTTAAATATGTCATAGCCAGGATGCTCCTCAAGCCAGTCTTTTGAGCCTAGATTGTTAAAGTAGAGCCCATAGTGAATGGCGTAATTTAAATGTAATAAATCTGCAGAATTCTGTCTGTATTACTTTACTGCATGTACTCAGTTACACAAGCACGTGTGTAAACACACACACACACACATACAGATATACACACATACAGATATTAGTCCCCCTTTTAATTTTTTTTTCTTTTTTAAATATTTCCTAAATGATGTTTAACAGAGCAAATTTTCACAGTATGTCTGATATATTTTTTTTCTTCTGGAGAAAGTCTTATTTGTTGTATTTTGGCTAGAATAAAAACAGTTTTTAATTTTTTAAAAACCATTTTAAGGTCAAAATTATTAGCCCCTTTAAGCAATTTTTTTTTTCTTGATAGTCTACAGAACAAACCACTGTTATACAGTAACTTGTCTAATTACCCTAACCTGCCTAGTTAACCTAATTAACCTAGTTAAGCCTTTAAATGTCACTTTAGGCTGTATAGAAGTGTCTTGAAAAATATCCAGTGTAATATTATTTACTGTCATCATGACAAAGATAAAAGAAATCAGTGATTAGAGATGAGTTATTAAAACTATTATGTTTAGAAATGTGTTTAAAAAAATCTTCACTCCGTTGAACAGAAATTGGGGAAAAAATAAACGGGGCTAATAATTCTGACTTCAACTGTATGTATATATGCACATAATTTTTTTTTCAGTGAATATTTTATTACTGTTCCTTTTTTTGTACTACGTTTACATTTGAACAATAAATCATCTGCTAGCATACAGTCATGGTCGTTCTCTTACTAAATACTGATAATTGGTGGACAAAATCAATAATAAAATGCATAGGTCACTATAACTACATCGTGTAGCTAGCTTGGTAGTAGGGGGCCCATCCTCATATTTTTTCATGGGGCCCAAAATTGCTAGCGGCGCCCCTGAATGTAAGCATTGTATTATTTTATATTCTGAAATTTCACTTGAGTTCAAAAATAATGCTAATTTTCAAACAGGTTTTTAAGCAGTCCGCTGTTTGTCATTGGTCAGCCAAATGGATAACCCCGCCTCAAAATAATGCTAGTGGTTGAGTGAATGTTAGGTTGTTCAAAACAAATGAGCATGTATTATAGTGTCAATGCATTTCCAGCTCTGCATATTAATCAAATATATTTAAGCATGCAGAGAAGGCTATTTGGAGGCTAAATAAAGAGGAAAACCCACAATAAAGAAGCTGAAACCATAACATAGAAGACTTCCATTCCTCTGCTGTGAGATTACAGTCTGAAAGGCAGCTCTGTTGGCTGGTTTTTGCGTCAGCTCTCTGAAAAGGAAACTAGGTCTGGCCGTCTTTCACGAGGGAATGTGGCGATCTGTGCCGAGTGACTGGCAGGAGGGGGAAACAAGGTCTTCTGTCAATGTTTCTGTAGCGCTCAGGGCCAGAGATGCAAACACGGAGGCCTGTCTCTCTGGCAGCCTTTCTGAAGACACCATCAGCTCCTCGGGGAAAGCTGGATGTGCCCCGGATAGTTTGTGATCAAAATCAAAGAGCCCTTGTATCAGAGACGTTTTAAACGAAAGCAAATTTGTGATGACACAACTAGTAAAAATAGACACTTGAAAGATACAGCGAAAGCTAAAATTGCAATGTGAGAATCTGAGGGTGTTAAATTATTACCCTGAATTTCTGTGTTTGCGTTAGGGGAAAATAAAGTTTTCTGAACACTCCCTATGTTTGCCATTGGCCAGCCAAGGAGTCCCACCAACAACTGGTTACATGTTACTATTGAAGTGTACTGTTTCTGTGCCAATTTGCATAAGGTACAACCAAACAGGTTTCCTGAATTACATATTGCAAGAGGATAGTCCCACATCCAAACTTGCATCATTGGTTGAATGTTGAAGTGTGTTGTTTTGGGGTAAAATTGATAACATTTCCAAATGTTTCCCCCTTTTTTGCATTAGTAAAAACATTGATTACTTTTACAGACTTCCTGTAATCCCAACCTATAACATTAGTCAGCCAAATAGATCCCACCAACAAGCTCACACCATTGGCTAAATGTTGCTGTTGAAGTGTAAAATTTTGGTGCAAATTTGCATGAAGTAAAATAAATATATATATTTTTCCCCCGAACAGGATTCCTAAATTAACTATTGGCAAGAAGATAGTCCCACGTCCAAACTCATGCCATTGGTTGAAAGCACCAGCTGAAGTGTGCCGTTTTTGGAAATTTGCATTAGGTAAAATTAGTAACATTTGCCAAATTTTCCCTTTTTTGAATGAGTAAAAACATGACAGACTTTTACAAACTTACTGCACTCCCAACATAAAACATTAGTCAGCCAAACAGATAATCCTGCCTACAAGCTCACACCATTGGCTAAATGTTGCTGTTATTTAAGTGTAAAATTTCTGTGCCAATTTGCATAAGGTACAATAATAATAATAATAATAATAATAATAATAATAATAATAATAATAA
>CAIGQQ010036011.1:1133180-1143870 GCA_903798035.1 Danio albolineatus
ATTAAATTAAATTAAATTAAATTAAATTAAATTAAATTAAATTAAATCATTACTGTGGCACTGTGGGTAGCACAATCTCCTCACAGCAAGGTCACTGGTTCGAGCCCCAGCTGGACCAGTTGGCATTTCTGTGTGGAGTTTGCATGTTCTCTCCACGTTCACGTGGGTTTCCTCTGGGTGCACCAATAGCATAAACATTTAAACAAAAGATGACATTACTCACATTTTTACAAAGCCAGTATCATCAATATGTAGGTTAGAAATACAGGTCCCAATTTATATTAAGTGTCCTTAACTACTATGTACTTGCATCAAAAAATAAATACAATGTACTTACTGTGTTCATAATGTATTTGAGAACACTTGTGGTGGTCTTGAGTTGGGATAGGGGGAGGTTTAAAGACAAGTTTGGTGGTATATCGGTAGGTTTAAGTGTGGGTTATGGTGTAAGGGATGGTCAGCAGCGTACTTACAAATTTAAATACAGAAATAATTTAGAGATGTAATTACATACAGGTATTTAATCAAGCATAAGTGATGTAAAAACATGTATTTACACAAAAACTACACTGTAACGAATTATTAATTTTGGTGTAAGTACATATTAGTTAAGGCCACTTAATATAAAGTGGGACCGAAATAAATGTGAGGATTTACAAACTTAAAATGTTCCATTTGAATGACATAAAGCAATTCATTCAACCATTTCTGATAACAGGAAGCCTTTGGAGATTTTCAATTAAGTAAGATCATCTTTTTATTTCTGAACACATTTAAATAGATTAAAAATGTAAAAAAATATTTTAAAGTAGTGAATTTTTTTGAATTGCGTTAATTCCAATTTAGGGCGACATGGTGGCTCAGAAGTTAGCACTGTCATCTCAAAGCAAAAAGGTCGCTGGTTCGAGTTCCAGCTGGATCAGTTGGCGTTTCTGTGTCGAGTTCCCCGTGTTCGAGTGGGTTTCTTCTGTGTGTTCCCAAAATCAAAAGACGTGGTACAGGTGAATTGAATGAACTAAATTGTTCGTAGTGTATGTATGTGAATGAGTGTGTATGGATGTTTCCCAGTTTCACCAGTCCAAAGACATGCGGTACAGGTGAATTAGTGTGTATGTATGTGAATGTGAGAATGTATAGATGTTTCTTAGTACATGGTTGCAGCTGGAAGGGCATCCTCTGTGTAAAACATATGCTGGATAAGTTGGCGGTTCATTCCGCTGTGGCAACCCCTGATGAATAAAGGGACTAAGCTGAAGAAAAAGGTGAATGAATGAATAATTCCAATTTAATTCATAATTCAAAATGCAAATTAGGCTTCTGCTTCCATATTGACTTCTGAAACGTGATTGGATTTTAACATCTAGTTTTATTTCTGTTCTGAATGGTGCAAAAACTAGCATATATTGCTAAATAATCTGAATTCAAAACATTAAAATGAACTTAAAATTAACTAAAGTATTTTTTTACATGAAAAGTATTTTAAATTGTGAAGTGGGTTTGTGTTTTATTGCTTTTAATATAATTCCAATTGAATTCTAAATCCTCATTTAAAATTCTGTAATGTAACCGCAGAACTCGGTTCAGTAGCGAATGCTGCACAACAAAAGGTCACATTTCATGTAATTAAAGGGGTAAAAAGTGACCAGACATGAGGATGAATACTCACACGGCCATTCGCTCCTGATAAAGAAAATACAGCTAGCAGCAGTCCCGTGCCGTCTTACTAATGTCTGTCACTAATAATCAAACACAGGCTGATTAACCGCCTGCAAAAAGATTGAAGTGTTTCACCAACAGCCCAAATGTATATTTGAGCAGTGAGGCAGAATAAATTTGCATATCAGGAGCGTCTGGTGAAGGGTTGGTAAATACTCTGTTTATCTCTCATTGTCATTCCAACCAGTCTATCTAAATAGTGGCTCTTCCACAGCGTTATGGCTGAGGTAAAGTTATTATCCAGCAGCCCGTCATTGTGGAATAATATAAATAGTGTTTATGTCGATAAGTGTATAAATAACATGCAAATAAATGTTATCGTATTGTTCAGAAACAATTAAAGCAAGTAATACAAGTCCTCAATCAAAAAAATAGTAAAAAATGGAAAATACAAAATTTGCATGATTAAAAAAACAAAGCTAAGTCTTAATAACTGTGAAATGACACAATTAACTTTTTATTGTGACATAATTTTGTTATGATCTGCTGTGATTGGAATTTATTATCACAAAAACCCTCTCATTTATAATTAATTACCTTGTATGAGTTTTTCCTCAAGGGCTTTTGATATACTCTGACACTGAGATACAGCTGAGGTGGTTTCTCCAAAAGTTGACCTGAAAAAAAAGGAAAAAATATATATATTTGCAAAATAAATATATAAAACTGACACACTTTCTATGTGACAGCAGTTGACTGTGCAATGCTGTCTGACACACGCGGGTGAAGACAGGTACAGGATATTGACAAACTGTACATCAATGACACTGCTTTGAAGGACCTGCATGTTTTGTTTCAAAGCGCTGAGTAAAGCGAGCACATAAAGCAAATATCAAAGACCTTCAAGTGTCCTGACCCAAAGACGACACACTGCAAATAAATGCCTTTTAACTTGAGGATTCTAGTCAAAATATGTCAAATTTCTTAAATCAAAAAGCAATTTAGTCTTGTCTAGTCTAGTGTTTTTTTTTACTTTTATTTTTTTAATAAAAAGTCAAAATTAAATGAGTTTCACTTAAAACAAGCAAAATAGTCTGCCAGTGGGTTAAGCAAAATCATTGATTACATTTTATTTACCCAGATTATATACCTTGTTTTAAGGAAACAAACTCATTTAAACGTTAACTTATAGACAATTTTTCACTTTACTGAAAAATGCTTCTTGATTTAAGAATGTTTATATATTTGAACAAGACAAAACTCTAAGAGCATTTTTTGCATTAGATTTTAAGCATGCATATGTCAAAATATTACCAAACAGTAATTTAAATTAGGGCTGCATGATAAAAAAAAAATTTACATTGAAAAAAATGGAAAAATTTGACATTGCGATACTTTTCTGCGATTAATATTGCAAAATATAATCAATTTCACCAGATGACTTAATTGCTATTTAGAAATAATTTATACATTTAGATCCACTGGACTGATTCTGTAGGGAAGTGAATCGTTCAAAAAAAAAAAGTCAAAAATATTTGAAAAAAAAGTGACGATATTGGGAAAATGTGACGATAATGCGCGTTTTTTCTACGATAAATATTTCACTAGTTCACAACTTCACCAGATGACTTAAACTGCAATTTAGAAATAATTTCTTTATTTAGATCGATGGGACTGATTCTGTAGGGAAGTGAATCGTTTATAAAAATGTAAAAAATATTGGAAAAATGTGACGATACTGAAAAAAAAAGTTACGATAATGTACGATATTTTGTTTTTCTGCGATAAATATTGCAAAATAACAAAAATTTCACCAGATGACTTAAACTGCTATTTAGAAATAATTAACTTATTTAGATCGATGAGACTGATTCTGTAAGAAAGGGAATCGCTTATAAAAAATCTAAAAAATATTGGAAAAATGTGCAGTACTGAGAAAAAAAGTTCCGATATTGTACGATATTTTGTTTTTCTGTGATAAATATTGCAATATAACAACAATTTCACCAGATGACTTAAACTGCTATTTAGAAATAATTCATTCATTTAGATCGATGGGACTGATTCTGTAGGGAAGCGAATCATTTATAAAAATGTTAAAAATTAATTAATGAAAACCAAAGATAATAATAAACAGTGTTTTATGGTTTTGGAGGGAATCAAGAAGTACTCAGGTGCAGAATTTGAATAATCAAATGTAAAATAACACTGAAAACGTCTTTATTGTATAATTCAAAATTAAATTAAAGTTACAAATGGTAAAATGACTTGTGCCTGAACACTTTGAACGCTGTCAGGCCTTTTGGTTAAACTCCATTTTGGTTAAACTACACAATTCTCATCGGTCCTAAATGCTTTTTCCTGGTTAACTATAATCGTAACAGAACATTGCAGATCCTGCGATGTGACTACTGCAGATGTGCAAATTGCGATGCTAAAAAGATATATTGTGCAGCCCTAATTAATATAACATAAACTGACCTACTAATATCAGTATATAATAAATAAATAAATGCAAATAAATCAATACAAAAAAAAAATTATGACATGGTTTAAAATTCAGACAGTATAAAACAAATGATGACTGAATTAAATTGTTCAATGATCATTTCTTAGCAGGTTTTATTAAGTTGCATTTATGTAGTAAACAACAATGCATGATTACGTTGTAATTAAAACAAATCCAGTATAAATCATAAAATAAATCAACTCAATACTGAATTTCTTTAAGTTAATTAAACTGTTTTACTGCAAGTATTGTAAATCAAGCATTTTCTGCACAAATACTACCATTTTAAATCATTATACGTCAAAGTAAGTTGTAGTCTACCACAAAAACAAAAGCAGGGATTACTGTAAATAAAAGTAAATCCATATTTACATTGCATTTTCATGAATGACACTTTAAATACACGCATAATAAGATAAGCTCTAAAAAAAAACAACATTTCCAGCACAAACATTGCACCTGTAACCAATTTACATTTGCGTTGCACTAAAGATGAACAAACTAACCTAGCAGCTGATTTTTAAACATCGTAACACTGTTTCGGATTTAGAAAACACATCTCTGCAAAGATATCATTACAGCGTGTAATCATCGCCTGCAATGTACACTGATAAACATTTCGCACATATTAAAAAAAAAAACGTCCTTAATTGTAACATGTGGAAGAAAGCCATTGACAAACACGGTAAAATGAGCCGAGGAAGGCATCTTTACCCAAGTTGTGGTGTGGTCTCTGAACAATGGTGCTTTACAGGGGACGGCAGCCTTTGTTTCAGTTCTTCATTGACTTTAGGATTAGCTGGAAATATATAGAAGGGATATGATTAATTTCAGCGCGGAACGAAAAAAAAAATGCTTTTCATCACAGGCTCACTTCTTTTCCATTAGACTTAGAAAGGTTAGTATTAATTACAGCCTGTCAATATGATCTCGGGGTGCTTGGTGGAGAGCGATCTTTAATAACCTCTGGAGAAGAGGCAGCAAAACAAGACAGGCGGCTTTTAATTTGCGGTGTGAAATTATGCTTTAAGACTTTGTCGTTATCTCATCCACTGTGTACCAGTGCTTTACCTCGCAGTTTATGGAGGACTAATGAACGCGGGCAATTAACAAAGTGTAATCCCACCATGCAATCGTTTTAATGCTTTTAGCTATCAGGAAAGTAAACAGCCATTTAATACAGCTCAAGCCATATCAGATCCTAGTCAGGAACCGCCAATTAAAGCGTCATCTACTCAGGTGTAATTAAATAATGGTGGCTAATTCAGTTCCGCGAACGGAAGCTAATTCATAAGCAAGCAACAAACAGACAGGAGGCAATTAGCAGGAACGCTGACATTCAGACAAGCAGAGCCTGTTGCTGATGCTGCAGGAGTCATGGTGGAGAGCTTCCCTCTAGTGGTGGAGCTTCTGAGATAAATCAACTTCACACACACACACCGCAAACATAAACACTTACAGTGGCACTTCTGTCGACTGTAGGTGCCTTGTGGCATCACATTTATAAAGCAAATTAATACAGGACATCTTCAAGGAACACAGAATGTTCCTTCCTCGTACCCTTTTTATCCGGCACTTAGACTTTTTTTATCCAAAGTGATATTTTGGAGTCATATTGAATGCTTGTGTTAGGACAAGCCCAGACGAGCCCCCATATGGTACAACCGGCTCAAAATTTTAACATAAGAGAGACAATGTGGACCAAGTAAACCGTAAAGAGAAATAATTTATTTAAAAAAGACATAATTAATAAAAGATATTTAATCAAAGTCTGTATAAATGGAAGTCAGTGAAGTGCGTACACATGGTATTGAACTGAGATCATGATCCAAAACAAAATAAAATATTGAAAAGGACAGGCAGGAAGGTCCGGCTAATCGAGCTCCTCTCACATGTTGGACGCTTTATAGGCACCACATAATGGGTCTCAGGTGAGACGACCCACCAATCAGGAACCTCTGCAAATCACATAACCAAAACAAACAGGTCCAACATTGTCCCTAACAGCTTATTATAAAATTTTTTTCTTAATATCTCCTAGTTGGAATTCTGCATCTTGGTTTTGGAAAACTCGCCAGAAATTCTGAAACCAAATATTTCGTACTCCACACATCTATTGAACATTTTTCATTTTCTGCCCTGAACTGATCTAATTTGGTTTGGGATTTATTTGGCTTTCGAGAAATGTAATTTAAAAGTAACAGTAAATGTTTTTAAAGTCTAAAGGCTGTTCTTTTGAACTTTCAACTCACACAGTGTGAGAATTCTAAAACAAACAGAAGATTCTTCTTTCAACAACATTTATTGTAAGAAATGCTGATTGGAAAAGGAAATGGGCCTTTAATGCTAAACATTAAATCTTGCCATCACAAACGCAAAACAAAAAACTACTGAAAAAAGGTTCTAGCATTTTACACTACCGGTCAATTTTTTTTTTCTTGTTTTTTTTTAGAAAGAAAAATTATTCTGTTAATCAAGGTGGGATTTATTAAACGTTAAATTGCTAAATATTTATTACAATTTTAAATAACTGCTTTCTTATTGTATGTAGCTTCAAATGAAATTTCTACTCTAGTCATTACTGCTTTTATCACTATTATTAATAAAAATAATAATAATAATAATTAATATTAGAGTGATTCCTGAAGGATCATGTGACTCTGAAGCCTGGAGTAATGAAGCTGAGAATTCATCATTAAAATCACTGAGATAAATTATTAAATTAAATGATAAACTGCTTTAAACAGTTATTTTATAGTGCAATAACATTTCACAATTTTACTATTTGTGCTGTATTTCTGATTAAATAAATGCAGCCTTGGTGAGCAGGAGAAGCTTATTTTGAAACATTTAAAAATCCTACAGACCCCCAAACTTTTGACTGTTAGCATAAATCTTATATTATCTAATATTAAACTACATATCCTATATCCTCTTATAATAAAGGTTCTTATATATTATATTATTGGTTTAAAACAGTTTGAAAGATTAAGTAAGGTTCTTTTATGGAATCACTGCAAGAACAATCACTTGTTCAAAACAAGAGTCTTGAATGGAAAAATGGAAAAGAATGTAATTTTCTGCAATCTATAGCTCCATAAATAAACATTATCCTCATTCTTAGGAATTTTTTTTTAGCTCATTAAAATGCTACAGAAAATATTTACAAAAACATAAATCTTTAAAGAACTCTTTACTGTAAGTTATTTGAGAATTAAAAGCCACATAACTTTAAATGGTTCATGGTTCATTATTAGCAGTAAAGGTTCCAAGAAACCCTGTCATTCACCAAAAATTCTTTATAGTGGACAAGAAAGGTATTTATATTATTAAAATGTGCCATTTTAAAACTGCATTATTCTAATATATGGCATCCTTTTGAAACAGATTAACACTTAAGAGTGCAAAAAGAAACCCTATATCATATACATTCTTAAAAATTAAGAAATCCTTCAGTTCTTTAAGGAACCATGTTTTTCCTACAGGGAGGAATATTGTAATAATCTAATGAATAGTTTATAGATCTCACTGAGAAAAGAAGCTTTGGTGAAACAAGTAAGTTTAAGACAGTAAAACAATGGCTTTTGCTGATTGTTTAAACTACTTATTTGAAATGAGCTGAATTAACAACATCATTGAGGCAACTTAATTGTTTTATGTTCAATCCACTTAAAATTGTAAAAATAATCAAGTTTGATTTGTGTTGGGAAACATGAAGGAATTGTGTGGAACCACACAGCATTTTTTTACAGAGTATCTAAAAAAACCACAAGACAACCAGTGATGGTCTTCATGGGAAAAGGCAAGAAAGGTCGTGAAGAAGATCTAGGGCATGACAGACAGACAGCCAGCCAGCATGAGAGAAAGTTGGCAGAAGATGGCTATAAGAAGACATAAAAAGTGAGTGCTCTTGGGAGGTTGTGCGCTAGGCGGGTGGGACTGACCCCTGGGGCAGATGCCAGTGGAACGTTATCCGCGCGCTGTAAGCCAGCACACACAGCTCACACCGCTCACACGCTATTCAGCTCAGACACAGTCAGGCGTGAACGGACAACTGGCTTTTTGTGCCAAACACCGCAGGGCTCCATTAATCTCAGTGATAGACTCGGAGCGGGAGCTGGCCCCGCGCGCCGCACTTTCACAGAGAAAAGAGAGGAGGACGAGGATGAAGAAAGACTTTAAAGATAGTAGGTGCGGCTAAGACGCCTGGTAATCCTTTAACACTAACAAGAGAAAGCAGCTTTGGGGAAGGCAGAAAAGGGGGGAAAAAACAACGCAAAAGCATACAAACCTGACCTTTTTGATGTCGGCGTAATTTTCCCCCGTTAGACAGTTCTCTTTTACCAAATACAATTTTGGACCGATTCGTTGACTGACACCGAGAGAATCGCCCCCCTAGAAACTTAATGAAACTGATACCATCCAATAATCCGATATTGAAAAACAGCGTAGAGCTCGTTTCTGGCTTAATGAAAGTTTGAATTGTGCCCGAGTGCAATAGGAGGCCTGTTTCTTTTTGCGAGCGCCGCTCCAGATGGTGAATTAGCATCGCATCTACATTTTTCCACATAATCTGCTGTGAGTTTCATGATAGATTAATGAGCTATTAGCCTCGGTGCTCGCAGGGCAGCGCTGAAAACTACACTCACACCAAAAGCCTGCAGAGTAGAAGAAGCTACAATGAAGCCAATTTAACAGTTATTGTGTATACACAACGGCATTAGAGAGCTGATTGGAATCAAATCATCTTTTAATCAGCAGTTTATGCATCTGAATTAAATGCTAGTTCAACTAAATGAAATGTAAAAATCAGTAGTTAAAAGTAGACGTTTAGTTTACTGAATGTTTTTTTTTTATTATAAGATAGGCTATTTAGCTTTTTTCAAGTTTGCCAAGATTTAAAAGTTGACTGGCCTAAAAATATTTGGCACAAACTGTCTTGGCCAATGGGGTGAGTTCAGGGCAGGACTATCTGTTTGACTGGCCAATGGCGTACAGAGGGAGTATTTGGGAAACCATTAAAAAAAATAAATACAAAAAAAAATAATAATAAAATAAAATAAAATAAAATAATAAAAATAAATAAATAAATAAATAAAATAATAAATAAAATAAAATAAAATAAAATAAAATAAAATAAAATAAAATAAAATAAAATAAAATAAAATAAAATAAAATTAAATTAAAAGGGAGTATTTGGCAAACCTTTTTATAAAATAAAAAATTATAAAATTAAATAAAATTAAATTAAAAACTAAATTAAAATTAAATTAAAAATTAAATTAAAAATTAAATTAAGAATTAAATTAAAAAAATTAAATATAAAAAAATTAAATTAAATTAAGTTAAATTAAATTAAACCAATCTGAAATTTTATTTTACAACAAAAGTCTAAGTCATTCATAAATTAAATTATACAATAAAAAATTAATTAATTAAATGAAATGAAATGAAATTAAATTCATTTAAATATAAAGTTATTTTACAATACAATTCTAAATAATTTATGACAACATTATGTCAAAATAAGTTAAAATAATTCTATGTAAATGTCATCAGTTGTTTACAGAATTAAAATCATTTTAAAATTAAAAAATGATGTTTAACTCAAATATAAAGCTAAAAATCACAAATCCAGAGAAATTAAGAACTTTCAAGTGGTGTCATAATTGTCATTTACACACCCACAACATCAGCAAACATTCGATTTACATTTCTTATACATATAAAAGGCATTAAACGCAAGTATCTGCTTTACTGTTTAATGTAAGTAATTCATAGTAAAAATACATTAGAGTAACACATATATGCAAGTAGTCATAATTGTTTCTTTTACTTTTTGAAAAACACACACACATACATGCACATAACATAATATAATATAATATAATATAATATAATATAATATAATATAATGCGCCACAGTGGCGTAGTGGTTAGCACGTTCGCCTCACAGCAACAAGGTTGCTGGTTCGAGCCTCAGCTGGGTCAGTTGGCCTTTCTGTGTGGAGTTTGCACGTTTTCCCCGTGGTCACGTGGGTTTCCTCCGGGTGCTCCGGTTTCCCCCACAAGTCCAAAGACATGTGGTATAGGTGAATTGGGTAGGCTAAATTGTCTGTAGTGTATGAGTGTGTATGGATGTTTCCCAGAGATGGGTTGCTGCTGGAAGGGCATCCGCTGCGTAAAACATGTGCTGGATAAGTTGGCGGATCATTCCGCTGTGGCGACCCCTGATTAATAAAGGGACTAAGCCGACAAGAAAATTAATGAATGAATAAATAATGTAATGTAATGTAATGCAATGTAATGTAATGTAATGTAATATAATATAATATAATATAATATATTTCCCAGAGATGGGTTGTGGCTGGAAGGGCATCCGCTGCGTAAAACAAATGCTGGATAAGTTGGCGGTTCATTCCGCTGTGGCGACCCCGGATTAATAAAGGGACTAAGCCGAAAAGAAAATGAATGAATGAATAATATAATATAATATAATATAATATAATATAATATAATATAATA
>CAIGQQ010036011.1:1166029-1181503 GCA_903798035.1 Danio albolineatus
AGATAGATAGATAGATAGATAGATAGATAGATAGATAGATAGATAGAAAATGACAGAGTTGTAAATTTCCCACGTCGACAGTACATGAATTAGCAATGAAAGTCAGTATTAGAAACATGGACCAGTTTTATTTGATTTGCACTGCATGATGAGTTGCATTTGTAGCCATTATAATTGCACATTTCTGAAAGCTATGTGTATGGGAAAGAGAGGCGTGATGGGTTATGTCAAAGGTGGATCCACCTGCTAGGAACAAAGCTTGTTGAGACTGTAGCCCCATTTCTGGTCTTGTCGGGAAGGCCAATTCAACTCCATAGGAAACTGAGCATGTTTGTTATGATGGACTTGGTGTGTGTGCTTTGAATTTGGGCTGCAAAAGGACAGTTTACCCATGCAGGAAGACAATCCGCGGTCTCAGTTGTAATAACACGAGCCAGCCTACAGCAGTCAGCTTATCCCAAACCCCGTCAGACAAATAAAATCAGCAGGGACGCAGACGCGAAAAGAAACACCGCCCCACATGCGTGAAATTCAATTTGGGTTCAAAGACGTGCGTTCACCCTTATTCAACTGCTCCGTGCCACTTTGAAAAACAATCAGAGAGTCTAGAGCAAAGGTGGTCAAGAAGAACATGCTGCTATATGTTTAAATACTGGAAAATTAAAGGTTTACAATAGCAAATATTAAATGGACAGTAATTTTTAAAGGCCCATTTTTCCTATACATTAAAATGTGATGTGAAGAGTAAAAACATTTGCAAAAAATAAAACAAAAATACTTATGATTTACAGAAGACTAAAATAAAAATGTCATTCAGGGTAACAATAGTTCATATCCTAATAATCTCATCAAGCATATTAAGAACGATGATCATATTATAGGCCTTTAATGATTAATTTAATGCAGCACCAAAAATCTAAATAATATTTTGGCACATTTTCTTAAAGAACCAGGTTTTACCATTTATCAGGATGTGGTGTTTAAGCATTTATAACACAATAAAACATCCTTTATCTTTTTTAGATTTTAATAAGAGCATGTCAGTCATCGTGTTCTTTCATTTTACATATCACTTGCTGAATGATGATTGTTTTTTTTTTACCCTTTTTTCCACAATGAAGGGACAGTTTACATTAATTAACCCATTTCCAAGAATGTAAATGTACCCAAATTAGGCCAAAGTGTTTATTGGTAGTCATTTTGCCAGATGCTATAGGCCTACATGCAAGTAAGTTACTTACTTACTTCCAGGGCCATGTATATCGAAGCTGATATTTAGCTGCACTATATTGGTGTTTCGTAACATCTAGTTTTTATGAGGTGAGTTGTTAGCCCAATGCTCAACCCCCAATCTAGAGGACCAGGACATACACACGTACACTACAGCAATTTAGCTTACCCAATTCACCTATAGCGCATGTCTTTGGACTGTGGGGGAAACCCACGCCAACACAGGGAGAACATGCAAACTCCAAACAGAAATGCCAACTGACCCAGCCGGGGCTCGAACTAGTGACCTTCTTGCTGTGAGGTGACAGCGCTACCCACCGTGCCACCGTGTCGCCTAAATGACTTATTTAATTTAAAAGTTACTTGGAACGTGAAAAAGAACCCTTTTTTGTATTAAATATGCTTTCTATGATTACACTTTATGGTGGGTTGTTGTAAGATATCCCAACGTTGAGTCAAATGTGGACAAACCCAACATATTTTTCTTACTTTATTTATATAACACGTTTCAAAGAGCCACAAGCCTGAAGTGCTTTACGACATCATAAAACAAGAGACACAAAACGAGAGATAGAAAAATGATTAAAACAGAACATACATCATTAATTACTTAACCTTTTTAACCCAACGGTTAATCCATATTTAACCCAGCATTTTTTTTTACCATAGAGAGATAGGTAGACAGATAGCGGATGGATGGATGGATGGATGGATGGAGGGATGGAGGGATAATGTCAGAAACATACTTTTTAACCCTTTTAACCCAGCGGTTGAGTTAATGCATATTTAACCCATATTTTTTTTACCATGGCACATACATCAAAATGAGATGCCTAATGAATCTCAAATGCTATGTACATTAATAGGGTAAACGCACATGGACTTTTAATTTTCAGTCAGCCAGCCCAAGTGCTTCCAGTGAACTATTGCACATTACATAATTGCCACATTTTATATATTCACTGTCTTACAAATATTAGATATAAAGTGGGTCTCAGACTGGACAAGAAGCACTGCATTAAATTCCATTTTCCCCCACCATGTCTTTAAAATAGTTTATTTTACCCCAGTATTTTTAATAGAGTTTCTACGCTCGCCTGCAGCTACTGACGGTGTCTTTCATCTCCTTTTATGTTTGAACAACTAAATGAATGCTTCAGTCAATTAACTGATTATATTTTAATGACATTACAACATCGAAGTTGTAAGCATTCGATGGGCATATAGCTGTGCATATAGCCCATGAAAACTTATCTTCTTATGGATCCAAATGTTGCAAGCAAAGAAAGAAAGAAAGAAAAAAGAAAGAAAGAGAAAAGAAAGAAAAAAGAAAGAAAAAAGAAAGAACGAGAAAAGAAAGAAAAAAGAAAGAAAGAAAAAAGAAAGAAGAAAGAAAGAAAGAAAGAAAGAAAGAAAGAAAGAAAGAAAGAAAGAAAGAAAGAAAGAAAGAAAGAAAGAAAGAAAGAAAGAAAGAAAGAAAGAAAGAAAGAAGGGTCAAACTTAAAGGGCACCTATGATGAAAATCATCTTTTGTAAGCTGTTTGGACAGAACTGTGTGTAGGTATAGTGTGTCCACAGTCATAATGGGGTGATAGAAACACAATAAGTCTATTTTTTTAATTTCCTGACGTTAAAATAGCATCCAAATCCTTCCCAATTCGAGGCCGACCGCAACTTGTGTGCGGTCCCCCGCCCACCGAATTGATTGACAGCAGCGTATTAACATGTCTCCGTAGTAACGCGTATAATCATATCATCAAGACAGGACGTGTACAAAGCAACTGGGATTAAAGATCTGTTCAGTTCGCTGTGATCATCAATCATCATCAAATGTGATCAAGAATGAGGTTTACAAGTTTAAAATGTTTTTAAAACAGTGCATGTTTGTAACGAAGACAGTAAAATCGCTGTAATTCATCACCACAGCTGGTGCAATAATAATTAATCTGATGGGTGTTTTGAGCTGAAACTTAACAGACACATTCTGAAGACACAAAAGATTTATCATAAAGCTTGAAAAGGGGTAAAACAGGTGCCCTTTAAAATTTCAATTTCAAAGTATTAAAAATGCAATGGACATGAAATCTACAACAAAACAGCTCATCTAATTAGATAAGAGGGATTAAAATGTATGGAAAGAGTAAAAAAATCCTATTCTTTTTTAATTCTGCCTTTTCTACTATTTAATAAATGCATCTGACAGTCCGTCTAAGAACAGATCACGTTTTACTAAACTTCTGCGGTTCCACATCACTAATAATTTGCTGTCAAATTGCGCTCTATCTGCTTGTATTTCAGGCAGACTGACAGCCAACTGCCACCTGCATCTCAGTAACTGTACTCTTTCCTGTAGTAAAAGATAAGAACAGCAAACTAAACAAACACTAAAACAAGATTAAAGCAAGACTCGGGTAGCCTTTATGCACATCCGACACCAAAAAGGAAGAAGATGGGCGACTTCATGCAAAACATCATCCAGAAAAAAACCCCAACAGATCAAACTAATGATCATACAATATACAAGCTTGTATTCGTGACTGGCAGACATAATGTCTGTGCACCACAAACACACAAACCCATAAAATCAGGCGTGTGGCCATATAGCCACAGGCGCACACGCACACACACGCTCGCTTAGGCGTCTAAGATATCAGGATACATGCTAAGCAGATCCTGTTGCAGATCTTGGCCTCCACCCATCACTAGGATGTAATGCTTTGGGTTGGGCTCTTCTACTACAGGATGTGTCAGCACATCAGAGAAACGGCTAGCCTGGCATTAACTCCAAAAAAACAAACACACACAACGCAGAGGTCATGCAAATCAATCCAACCTCATCTGTGCCCTTTATGATGCACATCCCTGTTTCAAAGCCAATGAATGATAAAGGATTTCTTTTTCAAGTATTTCTCAAATTATATTCAGAGCAAAGAATTTTTCACAGTATTCCCTATAATATTTTTTCTTAAGTCTTATTTGTTTTATTTCGGCTAGAATAAAAGAGTTTCTCATATTTAAAAAACATTTTAAGGTCTATTATTTTGACTAAATTTTTAACTGTCTACAGAACAAACCACGGTTATAGAATGACTTGCCTAATTACTTTGACTTGCCTAATTAACCTAGTTAAGCCTTTAAATTGTACTTTAGGCTGAATACTTGTATCTTGAAAAATCTCTAGTAAAATATTATGTACCGTCATCATGGCAAACATAAAATAACTTTATACATAGTAGATTACGAATACAGATGAATTTGAGTTTATATATTACTTTTGTTGTATTTTTTTGCTAAATTGAACATTTTAACTTGTCAATTTGTATGACGATATTTAAAATAAAATTGTTGCTCAAAGAAAATATGGCTGGAAACTACAAACGTTCAATGCGGATCATAATGACAATGCAATGACAGAAAGAACATTAAAGTAATACAATTTTACATAACCCTTTTTTGTATATTTTATTAAGTACAAATTAATAATTGTGTCGCTTCATGTTCATATTTATAATCCTAAATAGATAGATAGAGTATTATTTCATGCATTTCATAACATTCTATTTTTAAAATAAAAAAATAAACCAGTTTATAAAAGGTATATACAAAACATCACTCGAAAAGTAGGTGAAAAAGTTTAAAGGAATTTAAAAGGAATCTGTCATCAAAATTTGCTTTTACATTTAATTTATCATATAAAAATTATCAATATTTTTAATATATATTTTTGAATGGAGTCTTTTCTCCAAGGCTGTATTATTTGATTAAAGCTACAGTTTGAAACAGTAATATTGTGAACTATATTTACTATTTAAAAGGAGCCTTATATTTGAAAACATTTTACATTTCTACCTTATTTTATATATTTTAATGCTTAAGTCTTTTGTGCAGTCAAGATTTGGTGCTTAAGAATCATTTCTTATTATTAACAATACTGAAAACCCTTTTTGTATAATATGTGAGGGAACTTCAGAATTATTTGCTGCATAAAAAAGTCAAAAGATCGGCACTTAATTCATTATTAAAAACAGAAATGTTTTATGAAATTACAAATGACCATGATCAATTTAATGTATCATTACTGAACAAAAATTATAATATATACGTATTTTTATGGACCTGTTTGAACAGGAATGTATAGCATAAAGTACTTGTACAATGGGATATGGATTTTTATGTGCATAATAAAGAATTTAAAAAAAGTCATTACCAGATTCTATAGTCATGATATTTACTAAGCAAAAACATGGTATCTACAAATATGGTATTGGAAACAGTACTAAAATCTCATCCCACAAGGTTTTTGCCAGGAATGTGCAGGCTTTTAAAATCTTTAAACTGTGATAATCCATTTATATGCACATCTTAGGACCTTCTGATATTTGGCTGTGTTCAAATATCTAATTTTGCTCTTAAAATTAATATAAGTAATGCCACTAACACCTTGACACGGTTTAGGATTATTTGACATGATAAGGCTGCCCTCTAGTGACCCGATCTAAGTACAGCCTTCCAATAGTGTGAATATAATACCCCAATAGCATAAATTTAAGCTTAAAATGACCTTAACATACCAAATAAAATAAAAAAAAACACCTGTCCAGTTCAAACTCAGTTCATCAACACTACCAATGAAAAAAAACCTGTGTCGAATATGAAGGATGGTATTGTCTTCACACTCACCTTTGTACATGTCAACCAGTGAATCCTTCAGTTCCTGTTTGTGCATCCATGCCAGCTGATGCAGCTCCTCTTCACTCTCGGAGCAGCTCTCCCTAAAAACGAACAGAGGATATGCATCAATAACTCTCTTCTGTTATGCTTCATTGTGTAGTGGCTACTGGTCATATGTTTGCTAGCTCTCTGTGTGTGTTAGACTAATCTCTTCTGCAATGTCCTCATGAGCTCAGGGCTCACATATCAAAAGCTGTGTGTGTGTGTGTGTGTGTGTGTGTGTGTGTGTGTGTGTGTGTGTGAAGCTTTCATTCCTAACTTTGTGTCCCCACAAATATAGCAATACCAGTTTGACCATGGGAGATATTTTTAGGTCCACATGAGAAAAGCGGCACATAAAAAAAAAGAAATGACACAGAATGAGGTATTTTGGAACTGCAGATTGTCTCCAGTGAGGATTTGCTTTAAGTCCTGGCTTAAAGAAAATCATATTTCTTTTAGACAGAATAACATATTTAGTAGTAAATTAACCATAAAATCAATGCTATTATTTAAATCCATGTATTAGCAGTATGTTGTGTAGAATTATGCCATGTTTGCATCAATGTGTTTACAAGTGCTGACAATGCTATTTATTATATTATATTTATTATACTATATTCTATATCAATAATATACTGATGTCACACACACATACAATGTCTGAATGACAATTTCTCAAGGTAAAGTGGTATTTATCTTAAAGACAGACAACAAAACCACACAGTTAATGTAATACACTTGTTACTCAGTTGAGACAACTATGAACTTAAGGGGGAAGTTCAAGTGTGATTAGTTAAAAAGTAGTTAAAAGTGGAACACACTTTTCTTTAAGTCCTGGCTATCAAAGAAAAACAGGTTCGATGCAACCACTACAGTATGTAATCCATTAATGTGAATTTCTTAGATTAATTTTTTTGTTTTATTGACATAAAATTATACAACAAAATAATATATACATATTACATTTAGGGCTTCCACTAAAAGTCCAAGTACACTAAAGGAGGTCAAGCATTTTCATTGGTTCCTATACTCTGGAATATTTTTAGGTCCACATGAGAAAAGCGACTCTTAAAAAAAAAGAAAAAGAAAAGAAATGACACAGAATGAGGTATTTTGGAAATGTAAAAATGCAGATTGTTTACTGTGAGGGTTTTATTTAAGTCCTGGCTGTCAAAGAAAAACATGTCCGATGCAACCACTCTGGTAATCCATTATTGTGGATTTCTTACGATTTTATTTAATTTTTTTCATTGACGAAAGATTGTACAACAATAAAATAATATATAAATATTACATTCAGGGCTTCTGGTTTTACCTGGAAAAGCTAAATCCACTAAAGAAGGTCAAGCGTTTTCATATATGGCCCCTAAACTCTGAAATATTTTTAGGACTACTTGAGAAAAGCGGCTCCTAAAAAAGAAATGACACAGAATGAGGTATTTTGAAAATGTAAAAATGCAGATTGTTTACTGTGAGGATTTTATTTAAGTCTTGTTTGTCAAAGAAGACATGTCCGATGCGATCACTATGGTAATCCATTATTGTGAATTTTTTAGATTAAATTTTTTTTTCATTGACATGAAAAATTGTACAACAACAAAATAACATAGAAATATAAAATTTAGGTTTTTTGGTAGTACTCAGAATAGCAAAGTCCACTGAACGAGGTCAAGCGTTTTCATATATGGCTCCTAAACTCTGGAATATTTGTAGGTCTACTTGAGAAAAGCGGCTCATAAAAACGAAATGACACAGAATGAAGTATTTTGCAAATGTAAAAATGCAGATTGTTTACTGTGAGGGTTTTATTTAAGTCCTGTCTGTCAAAGAAGACATGTTCGATGCGATCACTATGGTAATCCATTATTGTGAATTTCTAAGATTTTTTTTTTTTTCATAGACATAAGATTGTACAACAATAAAATACTTTATAAATATTACATCTAGGGCTTCTGGTAATACCCAGAACAGCAAAATCTACTAAAGGAGGTCAAGCGTTTTCATGTATGGCAGCTAAACTCTAGAATATGTTTAGGTCCACGTGAGAAAAGCGGCTCATAAAAAAGAAATGACACAGAATGAGGTATTTTAAAAATGTAAAAATGCTGATTGTTTGTTGTGAGGGTTTTCTTTAAGTCCTGGCTGTCAAATAAAAACAGGCCTGATGCAACCACATATGGTATGTAGACATGGGACGTTAACCGTTTTCAAGGTGTACCGCGGTATGGAAAAGTCAAGGTTTTCATACCGCCAAAATTTTCTGCTATACCGTTCCTAAGGTATGTGTAAGATTTTTTTATTTACTTTTTTTGTTTTGTTTTTTAGGTGTAAATTGTAAAAAACATCTGTGTTTTTGAAGACAGCAGAAGTCAATGATTCACTTGTATTATTTAGCCTGACATGTTTACTGCCACAAAATATTTTAAATGTTTCTCAAAATAAAATATTTTGTGTTCAAAGGGGAAAAGGTTTTGTTTTTTAACCAGACATTTAAACAATATATTTTAGAGCAGTAAACACAATACCGTGATATCGTGAAACCGTGATATTTTTATCCAAGGTTATCATACCGTCAGAATCTTATACCAGCCCATATATAATCCATTAATGTGAATTTCTTAGAATTTTTTTTTTCATTGACATAAAATTATAAAACAACAAAACAATATATAAATATTAAATTCAGGGCTTCTGAATTTAATGAATGAGGTATGAAATTAAGGTATTGGAAATGAAGGTATACACAGAATGAGGTATTTTGGAAATGTAAAAATGCAGATTCTTTACTTTGAGGTTTTTTTTAAGTCTTGTATGTCAAAGAAGACATGTCCGATGCAATCACTATGGTAATCCATTATTGTGAATTTCTTAGATTAAATTTTTTTTTCATTGACATTAAAAATTGTACAACAACAAAATAAAATATAAATATTAAATTTAGGTTTTTTTTTGGTAATACCCAGAACAGCAAAGCCTACTAAAGGAGGTCAAGTGTTTTCATGTATGGCTGCTAAACTCTAGAATATGTTAAGGGGGAAGTGTGAGAAAAACGGCTCATTAAAAAAGAAATGACACGGAATGACGTATTTTGGAAATGTAAAAATGCAGATTGTTTACTGTGAGGGTTTTATTTAAGTCCTGGCTGTCAAAGCAAACATGTTCAATGCAACTACTCTGGTAATCCATTATTGTGAATTTCTTAGATTTTTTTTTTCATTGACATGAAAAATTGTACAACAACAATATAACATAGAAATATAAAATTTAGTTTTTTTTTTGGTAGTACCCAGAATAGCAAAGTCCACTAAAGGAGGTTGGTTGTTTTCATATGGCTCCTAAACTCTGGAATAGCATTTCTGATAATGTCCAAGGATATCTCAGTTCAAAACTAGATTAAAGGCTTATCATTTTTAATAAACCACACACACAATGCAGAATATCAGACTTCAGCATTGTTTTTCAGATAAACAAGAATGTTCACTTAACATGTTTCTTAAATATCTGCAAACATATTCAGACATTTGTATGCTTTAGAAGAGTCAAACACATACCTACAGCACCTTAAAATAAACTCCACCTGCTCATTCTACAATTAAAAGTAAAACACTCATCTGATCTGATGTATTAAAGACTAATATCACGACATTAGCAATGTGTGGCACTACATTTCTAACATCGCTCTAGTCAAAACACTTCGAAATGCACAATTTATTCACCTAATTAAAATCTACACTACAGGACAATCATGCTTATGCAACCTCTTAGATATTTGCGTTATTATGTCCCATTATGCACATCAGTGTAACTGCTTAATAACCAAGATCCCATTGTACTCACTTTCTAGACAGCTCATTCTCCAAAGATGATATTTTATGTTTTGCCCTCTGAAGTGCACAATGAACATCCCGAGCCATGCTTCTGATATTCATGTATGTGTTAGCGTGTATACTAAGCCGGCGTTTTCAGACTGGACACCGTATACTTCATCTCAGCTTGCAGATCCCATGCATTCACACGAAACATGATATGTGTGAGGAGACAATGGCTGTGTCTCAAAACCTACCGAGATCCCTACGTTGTGAGTTGTACTTAATTTAATTTGCTTTTATACTTCTTTTATACTTATATTTCCTAATATTAACTGCACCTAATATTAATTGAATGACTTGCACCTGAGAAGACGATGCAGACACACAATGAACGCGTGGTGGCGTTTGAAAGCGTGATGCTCTTGACCAGGGGTGCCCAAACTTTTTCTTAGGAAGGGCCAAAAACCAAACTTGATTGAGGCTAGTGGGCCAATAGTAAATATAGTTTCCATGGGTAATTTCCTAATTTATTTATATAATGTTTAACAATGACTACAAAATATTGCCTTATATGAACTAATACAGTATCAATTTTGACATTTTATAATGAACTTATTACAGTAAAAACAAAACAATCTCATTTATAACAGAATTACACTAGTTTTTTCCTTGATTTGCTCACCGATGTCTTCTGCATAGTACTCTAACCGTTGTTTTTACATTTTAAAATAAAAAAAGATTCATTTACAACATTTAATGGAAACATTTAATTTCAGTTTGCTCTAAATAAAATTAAAAAAAATCCATAAATTAAAACAAAAAAAGATTATGTCAAATTAGAAATGATGATCTCTGTGTTAAAAACATTTGCCCCAACCCTCTCCATCATTCTCATTTTTCTCTCACATGGGACGGTGGGCCAAATCAAAGGTTACAATGGGACAATTTTGGCCAGCGGGCCCTATAGGGCAACTTTGCTCTTGACAATTCTGGAGGTAATTAATAAAATAATAAAATATACTGAAATGTTTAATGTGTTTTAGTATGACCGAAACAAAGTTTTACAGTGTGCTCAGCCTGCTGGTTTGTCCATTCACACACATTTCCATGATCACACGATCTCTTACAACAAAATCACATGCCCTTTTTTAATGCGCATACTGGAATTTGTTATCAATTATCAGATGTTATCCTGCTCAGTTATGTGCATACATTGTTTATGCACATCTTCAAAATTTTTGCGCATGGCGTTTCCATCAACCTATTTTTTTAAAGATGGATGGATGGAAACGTAGCTATTGTTGTTTTTAAACGAGTGTCATTGAAACATTTCTGATTCAACAAAATACCATTGTATAAAAACTTTTGATAAACATTTAGTTTTTTTTGTTTCAATGATGGACATTTAATAGTAAATATCTAATTTTTCTACCACTTCTCAATGTGTAGTTTCATAACAAGACTATGAAGGTGAATTTCTGTCTTCAAATCCATCCTAGCAAAGATCAACCTTTATCCTTGTAGCGGCTACGTGGAGTAACAGCTGAGAGGCTAAATCAGAGACATGATTTGTGACGCAAACATCAAATAAAATATAAGCAAGGCAAGAAGTTGTTCCAATCTCTTGTCTTGTTTATTTTCTCAATAAAAACACCTTTGCGACTTGACAGTGTAGATTTGACTTTGGGTTTGAGCTTGAGTTTGTTCAACAAAGAATACCGCGTTCCCGTTCACCCCTCTCTCTGCACAATTATGAATAAACAGGTGCCCCATATAAACAAACTACGTAACCCTTGTGACCTTCCACCACAATCACGTGAAACAGGTTAAGCATTAAATGTCTACTACAATCCTTCTTCTCAATACTCTATTAGAATCAGAATCAGAAAGAGCTTTTTTGCCAGGTATGTTCACACATACGAGGAATTTGTTTTCGTGACAGAGCTTCTACAGTGCAACAGAATTATTAGGATTATTTGAATCAGTATTTCATCTTTGAAATATTTTTGACTAATAAATTAAGTTAAAACATCACCTAATTTAGGAATGTTCAGTTGAAGTGTCTTTGTCCTTATCTTTGTCTGTCAAAACTCTATTTTCAGAAGCTACTAAACCAGGTCATAGGCCATGGAGACCTCTTGAGTGGAACTGCAGGGCCTGATGACTGGAAACAACTGTTTTCTATTGTTATTTGCTATCTTTTAATTATGTCTAAAGTGATATTGCTATTTTTATGTGTTAATTCTGTTGATTTAATTCTGAAATGATTTCCTTTTTGTGCAAGATAGACTTTGTGTATGTAGAAACTGCCAGTTTGGATGTAGATTGTACCAGTTGTTAAACAGTTTTGATAAAACGACTGATAGGACACTCAGCCTTGGGTAAGAAACAGATTGTAATTTGAGTGTGTGCGTTCTATCCCTTTGTGGACCATTTCACAGTTCTGGGGTCAACTCTGAACAGCCTACCAGTGGCTGTCTGACGTTTGTCTGCTTGAGATATTAAGATATCGTTCAGAATTGTACGCACTTACACATGCTGATATTTTCTTAGTCTATCTGTGTTTTAACCAATCAGGTCAAAACACCAATATGTACAGTACGACGCAGTTAATGACATTATGTTAGAGTATAATTGTTGTTGTGTAAAGAGAGCGGCCTATGAACTATCTTCAGTAAACTTTCTTTTTAACTGAATCCCTGACTCCAGCTCTTCTTCATCTGACAGACTGGTCATTTTTGGGTTAAAACTGTATATGTCCCCTACAGCAACAATTTGATACACACATAGTAATTGAGCATCAATGGCACGGTATTTCTATTTAGAGGCAATAATTATCTAAAGGTTTTATTTTAGTGCCTAGTATATTATTACAGTAACCCTGTAAACAAATTAAAAGTAAAGCGCTAAATTCATAGAGTTGTACTAGTTTTTCTGTGTTTTTTTTATTGTGCTAATAAGTTTTACAATATAGTTATAGTTGTATGCTTTATGCTACTCTTTAAGAGATGTAACATTCATGAATTGATCTTAGACTACAGTATGAATTTTCTGATCCCAATTCATCTATACCACATGTCTTTGGACTTGTGGGGGAAACTGGAGCACCCGGAGGAAACCCACGCAACCACGGGGAGAACATGCAAACTCCACACAGAAATGCCAACTGACCCAGCCGAGGCTTAAACCAGCGACCTTCTTGCTGTGAGGCGAACGTGCTACTCACTACGCCACCGTGGCGCCTGCATTCACACTGAAAACGAATAAGAGCACCTAAATTACCCGGATGATGCAATTATTCAACTGGTAAAATTAAGTGTGTAATGTTGTACACTCAACAACCGCAGCTTTGCTCAGGTAGTGGAAGGGGCGGAGCTATTGGGTGCTCATGTTGGATTACATTATTTTGTAGTGTGAAAGCACTGCTACGAGAGTGATTATACCACCTCCCAAAGATGAACACGGTTATACTCATGGCAGGTTTGGTAGTTTGGTCATTTATTTCACGAATTTGGCAACCGTCAAACGCCCTCAGGGAAACGATTTTAATTTCCGGTTAGTAAAAAACCCAATAGTGTTCCATTTGGGATGACACTACATACATCTACTATGCTGTTGAGTGTGTAAGTGCATAAGTGGATAGTGTGCCATTTGGAACGGAGCTTTGCTTCTGAAGGGCCAGTGTTGTACAGAGTTTAGCTCCAACCACAATCAAACACGCCTGCCTATTTCTTTCGAGTGATATTGAAGCACTGATTAGCATGATCAGGTGTGTTCCATTAGTGTTGGAACAAAAATCTGTATGACCCTGGCCCTCCAGGTTCAAAGGTGCGTCCCAAATCGAATACTTATGCACTATTCTATGCCATTTAAATAGTGTAACTAGTGCATTCACACTGAAAACTCTAAAAAACAAAATTAATAAATAAATTCACTTTTAAATACCCAACCTCGGCTGGGTCAGTTGGCATTTCTGTGTGGAGTTTGCATGTTCTCCCCGTGTTCGTGTGGGTTACGCTTGATTACTTTCTGATTTATAAGTGGCTTTGGGAAAAAGTGTGTAAAATATATCAGATAATAATTAATTATCTGATATCTATAATATTGATAAGTGTTCTTTTTAACATGACTTATTGTGTTGTTACACTGTGCTTCATAACATATATCTTTAGGGTGACACAGTGGCTCAGTGGTTAGCACTGTCACCTCACAGCAAGAAGGTTGCTGGTTCGAGTCCCGGCTGGGTCAGTTAGTATTTCTGTGCGGAGTTTATATGTTCGCCTTGTGTACGCGTGGGTTTCCTCCAGGTGCTCCGATTTCCCCCATAGTCCAAAGACATGCGCTAATGGTGAACTGAATAAACTAAATTGGCCGTAGTGTATGTGTGTATATGGATGTTTCCCAGTACTGGACTGCAGCTGGAAGGACATCCGCTGTGTACAACATGTGCTGGATAAGTTGGTGGTTCATTCGACTGTGGCGACCCCTGATGAATAAAGGGACTAAGCCGAAGGAAAATGAATGAATGAATGAATGAATGAAATAGCTTAAATTGGCTAATGTACTCAAAGCTAACTACAAGAACGGTCTGAAATGTAGAAAATTGTAGGTTGTTCTCTCATTTTATCTTTATAATACGTTTATATATTAGCCTTTAAAATACTTTTGTTTTATTATTCATGTTATTTTTTTAAATATACAATGTATGCGTTTCTTAATTACACAATGAGAGCTACACCATTCACTGACCCATGGTAAAATTATATCACCGTATCACGGCATTCAACATTAGTCTTTTGTGAAGCTACACACAACATTTGAAGCTTGATACCAAAACAAGTGCGTCTATGCAGTCTGCTGTCTATGTAGGGAGCTCGAAAAGTGTTGAGCCACCGCCGTTCAGTCCATACTAGCATCCAAACAGTGATAGTTTGAGTAGCCTTTAACTTGTAACAAAGTAACACTTGACTGAAGCCGGAATATTTAGCTCTAATGTGTTACAACTTCCAAGACAAACCACAATCCAACTAATCAAGCCAGCAAACCAGTGTCTTCACCTTCCTGACTGACGCGGCGTCAAAACATAAACATTGCTTTTATTTTCTTCATTAGTCATTCAGTGAAGGCATGAATATTTATGCAGCGAGCCACCGATAGGAGTGTTCATTCAAAGCCTAGCCGTCTTTGGACTTACCATAATAAGGGCTGTATGGTCAGCGTTCATTTGTTGCTGGTCCGACAGGATTGTTTCCTAAAAGTTTTGGAGGGGAACTTCCTTTACAGTGTACGTAGTCACGCTTCACACCGGCCCATAGGAGAATGACAATGCTGCGCTTGGCCACTAGAGGCCGCTGCTTAATATAGATCCACTCAACTACATTTTTAATATCAAACTTTTTTTTTCATTTAACTGTTGTTTTTAATCATTTATTTGAATTTACATATAGTATTATTATTATAGTATTGTTCTGTGTTTTTTTTGTTGCTGCTATTATTGCAATTTGTGAAATTTTATATAAAAATTATTTAAAATAATACTTAACAGTTATTTCGTTTTGGGCAATCATACTGCTTTGTTAGTAAATATGTTTTTTTTGCTGCTATTATAACAATTTGTTATCTTTTAGGTAATATTTATTTTACCTTGTACGTAATCACGCTTCACACAAGCCCATGGGCACAGGACAATGCTGGGCTTGGCCACTAGAGGCCGCTGCGTAAG
>CAIGQQ010036011.1:1186503-1345693 GCA_903798035.1 Danio albolineatus
TGCATTTGCAAATAATATTGATACTAAATTCATCCCATAATATGAGGACACATGCGTATATATGAAACTTATATGCAGTATATATACACATCTATGATCATATATACGCTGCATATATGTGTATATATGCCACATATAGGCAAAACTGAGGTACATATATGTGCATATACAGGCCATATAGGTCTCCTGTATTTCTTCTTTATATCCACACATAAGTCCTATATGTACATACAATATATGTCTCCTATATAGCTCATATCTCACTTTGGCAACTGTCATACATGATGCCTAGCTCATATTTTCTATTATCAAGGCAATAACTAAGAACTAAAAAAAATGCAAAAACCTTATGCATGTGCGAATACTTGACATGACATGTTATGAAAATTAACTATGGTAAATAAGTGAGAGCCCACACAGCTCTAGTGTTATTTCCGTGTGGGATAACACCTGGTAAAAACAGTCTGCAGAAATATTTTCCCTGTGTACCCCCACTCACTAGTGACAATCTCTTCCTCATTAGCATAGACAGCCCTAAGTGAGAAGCAGCCATCCTTCATTAGTGTTTTTGTGCCGTACCTGCCAAAGATAATGTCAGCAACTAAGATGCATTATAAATGCCAAGTTTTAGGCAATCAATTGAACAGCGTATTCCATAGACTACCTATGTCTGAGCCACTTCTTTTGTCATTTCAGTTTTTCACATAGATAACGTTAGTCCTGTTTTACTGACGCATAGGCATGGGCCAGTATAAGATTCTGATGGTATGATAACCTTGGATAAAAAATCACGGTTTCACAGTTTGACGATATTGCGATTACTGCTCTAAGATATATTCTATTTAAGTGTCTGGGCAAAGGACACATTACATTTTATTTTGAGAAACATTTAAAATATTTAGCAACAGTAAACATGTCGGGCTAAATAATGAAAATAAATCATTGACTTCTGCTGTCTTCATTTGTTTCAAAAACACAGATTTCTTTACAATTTAAAATGTCCTCTTTGGAGATCTTTTTTGCTGTGGATGCTGTTGTCCTGAAAAAAAACAAAAAAACAAAACAAAAAAAATGGAAATAAAAAAATCTTACACATACCTTAGAAACGGTTTTACAGAAAATTTTGGCGGTTTTAAAACCTTGATTTTTCCAAACCGCGTTATACATTGAAGACAATTATCATCCCATGCCTACTGACGCATAGGTATTTGTAGCTCCGCCTCCTTAAAAAAAAAAGGGCTGGGAGCACAATCTCATTTGAATGCAAAGTGACAGTCACCAAAACGGCACCATTTAGATCAAACCTTGAAAATGTCAGTTTCAAAGAGTTATACAAATATTATCAGTGGGGTATTTTGTGTTTAAACTTCACATACACACTCTAAAAAACGGCACAATAGGTCCCATTTAAGAATGAACAGTTTTTGTAACCTTAGTAGTACTATCTCTTGAAAATATTTTACACAGCAAAACTAACAGTAACAGGCATAACTGAGTTGAAACTGTATTCGGGGACACCTGACAGTATGAAGAGGATGTGAAAACTGATCAGATAATGTTGTCATATGATAATTCAATTCTCAGATTTGACAGCACTCCTTCATTAAAGTTGCAAGGCAAGCAGCACTGTTACTACTGTAGGTTTTTCAGGCAGTTTACATCGGGCAGACAATAAAACAGAATACAAAAGAGACTTTTTTGACTTGGCCAAGCAAAAAAAATATTTTAATCCTTTTGTATTTTTGCCCAAAATGGTGTCTGTCCAGTTGTCATGAGATCGTGGCCTTGAGATTGTGCCTCAGTGTATCTGTTTGTATTATTATTACAGTGTGGGCGCAGACGCAGAGATAGAACAGCAGAACAGTTGTTTGTGCTTTTCTTGTTAGATATCACAGTAACTAAAACATCATATGATCATCTTCAAGGACCCTTTTTAAGTCTAAGCTGTTTTTTTCTGTATCAAGATAGTTTAGCAATCTGTCAGTGAAGTTTTTTACTAATATACTATCGTAACTATACTTGTTTTATGTTAATTAGAATTTGATATGAAAGGACACATTAAATTGATCAAAAGCTACAGCTGCATCTATTTCTATTTGGAAAAAAATATTTTTTTCTTTGAACATTCTGTGATTCAAAAATCCTGAAGAAAGCATCATGGTTTCACAAAAATATTAAGCAGTAGAATCTGTTTTCACCTGACAGCAAGAGGGTTCCTAGTTCAAGTCCCAGCTGTGCCAGTTGGCATTTCTGTGTGGAGTTTGCATGTTCAGACAGTCCAAAGACATGTGCTATAGGTGATTTGGATGAACTAGATTGGCCATAGTGTAAGAGTGTGTGTGAATACAAGTGTATATGGGTGTTTCCCAGTATGGTTGTGGCTGGAAGGGCATCCGCTGTGTAAAACATATGCCAGAGTAGTTGGAGGTTCATTCCACTGTGGCAACCCCTGATAAATAAGAGACTAAGCTGAAGGAAAATGAATGAATTAATTAATTAATAAATCTGTTTAAACAATGATAACAATACTTTTTCTTGGGCGCCAAATCAGAAATTAAGTCCGTTGAAGGATCATGTGATACTGAAAACTGAAGTAATGATGCTGACAGTTCAGCTTTGCATCACATTATATTATATAAAACAGAACATAATAGGCTACACCAGCTTTTAGATGAGAATTAGAAACTATTTTAAATTGTAATACATTTTCACTATGTTCTTATTTATTTATTTTTGTCAAATAAATGCCTTCTTGCTGAACAAGCGCGACTCAGTTTTAATCCCTCAAATGTTTAAGCGCTAATGTAGTTCAGTCCGCTTTTAAAACTGCAGTTTAATGGGATAGTTCACCCAAAACTGAGAATTCAGTCATCATTTACTCACCTTTTATTTGTTCCAAACCTGTTTGACTTTCTTTCTTCTGATGAACATTGAACACTAAAGAAGATATTTTGAACAAAAGCTGGAAACCTGCAACCATTGACTTCAATAATATTAGTTTTTTTGTCAATGGTTACAGGTTTTCATCTTTCTTCAAAATATCTTCTTTAGTGTTTAACAGAATACAGAAACACCATGAGGAAGGGAGTAATAATAGTGAGTAATACATACACTTTCACTTTTAGTGAACTGTAAGGCTTGAAGCTTATGCTGCTATTCTAAACCAATAATTGAAAACAGAAAGCAGTTGAAGGATGGTGTGTTTAAATCAATTATTTATCTGACTCCAATGTAATTAATCTGACTTCATTAAAGATGTTATCATCATTGATAAAGAGAATCTCAACTTCTTAAAGCAGGCAGAGTTGTTTATTAAGTTAAATGTTTATATAAACAGACAGTAGAATGAAACGAACTAACATACTGTATAAAGAAACTGTAACATACTGTATAAAGCTGTAACATACACTTACCGGCCACTTTATTAGGCACACCTTTCCAACTGCTCATTGGATCATAAATTTCTAATCAGCCAATCACATGGCAGCAACTCAACACATTTAGGCATGTAGACATGGGTAAGATCTGTTGCTGCAGTTCAAACTGAGCATCAGAATGGGGAAGAAAGGTAGTTTAAGTTACTTTGAATGTGGCATGGTTGTTGGTGCCAGACGGGCTGGTCAGAGTATTTCAGAAACTGCTGATCTACTGAGATTTTCACGAACAACCATCTCTAGGGTTTACAGAGAATGGTCCAAAAAAGAGAAAATATCCAGTGAGCAGCGGTTCTGTGGGCGCAAATGCCTTGTTGATGCCAGAGGTCAGAATGGCCAGACTGGTTTGAGTTGATAGAAAGGCAACAGTAACTCAAATAACCACTTGTTACAACCGAGGTATGCAGAACACGTCCAACCTTGAGGCGGATGGGCTACAACAGCAGAAGACACACCGGGTGCCACTCCTGTCTGCTAAGAACAGGAAACTGAGGCTACAATTCGCACAGGCTCACCAAAAATGGACCACAGTGTACTCATCTTCTGATGGCAACTTCCAGCAGGAGAACGCGCCATGTCATAAAGCGCACATCATCTCAGACTGTTTTCTTGAACATGACAATGAGATCAATGTCCTCAAATGGTCTCCACAGTCACCAGAGCTCAATCCAATAGAGCACCTTTGGGATGTGGTGTAATAGTACCTTCCAGTATCTAGTTGAATCTATGCCATGAAGGATTAAGGCAAAAGGGGGTCCAACCCGGTACTAGGAAGGTGCACCTAATAAGGTGGCCGGTGAGTGTATGAACTGCTGTGTAACAAAGAAGGTGAGACTGCCTTTGTTAGCATATGAGGCTACACACTATTGTGCGGGAGAAGCAGAGTAAAAGCCATTCTCCCTGATCAACAGTTACCTTTCCTTTTTATACCCTGAACAAAGCATGAGTGAAATACCACCCTCAAAACCAGCTGAACATGAAAGTAAAGTTGAGGAGATAAAATGGGGGAAAAGTAGACTAACATACAGTATTCTCCTCAGGTCATGACTAACAATAGTAAATAGATTGTACGTTGAAATACAACAATATCTCTATTGGGTTCATCACTACAACGCTGGGGTCATAAACTGTCAAATGACACCAAGCATGATAAAGTTATATGAAAGAATATCACGAGCAGATGAATTGTGTTTTGTGAAAAGCACACTGTAAGCAAATTGCAGATATATGTATTGGACCTGTGAGGAACTCTGCCACACCAGGAGGACTCCTCCTTTAATTGGAATGTCTCAGTTGTCCTTTATTAGCATAGAAGTAATAGTATATCATATTTTCTCAGCTTACAGAACTATCCCTTTAAGATCTATGCCAAAAAATAGGCCAAAATACCACAATGTTTTTATTCTATGTCAGCCATTTTGAACTTTCTGTTGAGCATCTTTATAGTCAGATAAATGTAGCACTTGACTGCATTGTGTACTGAAGACTAAAGTATAATGCAGATAGACATTAGTAACATGAGATTGCTTTACTGAATGCTGTCAGGGCTGAAAATCTCTTACACGTGTCCAGTTTCCTAGATGCTTATTTAGGCCGCTCATAGACTAAACACACTTTGGACGGAAACTTGCTTTTGAAAAGTGTTGCCTGCTCTAAGATTAGGCTAAAGGAGGATAACAAATGGCAAAAAGGGAATTATAGACGTCACGTTTCCTTGCTGAATGCAGTCTTGCCAGCATAATCTGCCATATAAATGCCTTGTTTCCCTTTGTCATAGCTGTAAACAAAAGTACACGTCATTCGTTTCCTTTATGTAAATGCAACTCATGCTGTTGTTTGCGCAACTGACCTTTGTCTACATAAATCTCAGCACTCTTATAGACTCGCTGCCTCTTGTCTGGTTGTAAATAGTTAAGATGGATGTGGCATTTTTCCATGGTCATTATTAGACAAAGTTGTGGCATTTTCTAATCTGTCAAGTCACATTTATTTTTATGAAGCAGTAAACACAATACAGACTGTTTTAATACTAGCTTCACTGTTATAAACAAGAAATAGTAATGGTGCAAATGTTTTATATGAATAATGTATTGTTTGTGGGCGCCACGGTGGTGCAGTGGGTAGCACGATCGCCTCACAGCAAGAAGGTCGCTGGTTTGAGCCTCGGCTGGGTCAGTTGGCATTTCTGTGTGGAGTTTGCATGTTCTCCCCGTTGTTGCGTGGGTTTCCTTCGGGTGCTCTGGTTTCCCCCACAGTCCAAAGATATATGGTATAGGTGAATTGGGTAGGTGAGACAGATGTAATGAGTGCGACAGATCAAGGATGAGGCATGAATCAATTCTCTATTTAAGCTTTTTACTTCATGGATTAAACAATAAGTAACAATAATAAATGTGTCACGGTTGGGTTAGGGAAAGGAGAGCGAGGACTCAATTGCAATAAAATGGGGAATTTATTTATAATAAAAAATAAAAGGAAAAAGGAAAAACAAACTACCCCGAGGGGGAAAACATTAACAAAACAAACAAACAAACAATCAAAAACAAACTTCACTGGGCTGGCAGGGAAAGAGCAGGGCTGGACAGGGCTAGACATGACTAGACAGGAGGATAATCAACGACGAACTGGCACAGGACAGCAGACATGAGGAGAATTTAAAGCAGAAATAATTAACAAACAGACAGGTGAACATGACAGACTAATAATGGGTTAACAAGGAGGGTGGGACTAGACAATAGACAGGAGAGTGCATGACAACACAAGCCATACACTCGCATAGAGACTAGAACATGCAGCCAATGAGAGAACTCAATAACTGCGTGCTCACATGACAACTCAAGCACGTGGTGTGTGTGTAAACACACACACACCACGTGCTAAACACAGAGGACTGAACGCGAGACACAAGCACACGATAAAATGAAAACATCCTACCGTGCGCTCACACATATGCAACGCGCATGCTTCATCCTAGCGCCATCCCAAACCGGAACCAACTAGACGGAAGCTGAGGATGAAGCAGCGCGATGCCGACAGAACAAAACAAACACTAGGACGAGAGTGCGCAATCGCGAACACGCCCAGACCTCACGCGCCCGCATCAAGCGGGAGCACGCAAGGTCCGAGCGCGCCCACAATTGGCACTCATACATGGACACAGTGACAACACAGGACTAGACAGAGCCAGTGTCCGGACTCTGCCACCAAAAACAAGAATTAACAAGACTGGAGTGGCAGAACCCTGACAAAATGGGGAAAAACAAAATAAACATTTACGATGTTATCTTTAAACGAAAACAATGAGTGTAAGCCAAATCAAAGAAATTAACAAAACAAAACAATCCTTAAATCTAAAGTCTAAACTAGGCGACAAAAAAATAAATAATGAAAAATAAACCCGACATCTTCAGCGTATACGACACCCGATCTAAACTAATTAAACTACAAAACTCAAAACTACACAGGTGGCAAAACACTCGAACTAATCTAACAAAACTCAATCTAAACTAAAACAAACCTACCAAGAAGGTCATAGATTCAGTTTAGAATCAAACAACAACCATCAGATCGTTTTACTTAAAGCTAACGAAGTTTAACAAGTAAACTCAAATTACCACAGTAAGACTGAGATAAATCGCAACAAAGCCTAAGCATGAAACCACAAGATTGCGTGGAGCACAAAGGGTACGCCGAGGCAGAGCGCACACCACACACTGGTGTGTCGGAGCTTTAAATCACAGGCCGCGTCCAGGGGTTGGTGGAACTGGCACTGTCATAATGATGATTGACAGATAGAATTGGACCATTAAGAAACCTGAAGGTGGAGTAGGAAACCGAGAGTATGAGAATAATAAATACACGAAAAAAACTAACATTGAACATAACAGTAGGCTAAATTGTCTGTAGTGTATGAGTGTGTATGGATGTATCCCAGTGATGGGTTGCAGCTGGAAGGGCATCAGTGCTTAAAACATATGCTGGATAAGTTGGTGGTTCATTCCGCTGCGGCGACACTAGATTAATAAAGGGACTAAGCCGAAAAGAAAATTAATGAATGTACTGTGTGTGTTTTTTGCTTGAGGCGCACTTGGTTGGTAAGCCTTATTTGGGTTGCAACAACTTGAGGGTTTGTAAATGACACGTTGTTTGGATTTAATGTTAATTTCTGATTTTGACTCTGTTTTTGTGCTTTCAGTGTTAAATCCGTGCAGCAGCAAGATGCTGGGAAGTACTGGTGTGAAGTTGAATATCACGGCACAATCATTTCCTCTGAGCCTGCTTGGATTACAGTAGAAGGTATGTCACTGAAACTTAAAGCACACTGAAAAAAATATTCATTGGATTTAGTATTTTTTTAAGGCAAACAATTTATATGGGCTGAATGTAAACAAACAAATTAAATGTAGGAATGGTCATCTTTATTATTATTATTGTTATTATTATTATTATTATTTATTATTATTATTTATTTATTTATTTATTATTATTATTAAATAAAACACATGATTCTTTTTTACATTTATTAAAATTACAGAACTATAATTGGCTAAACAGCACCATATATAATAAAAAATAATACACTGCACAACTGAATTTCTTCACCTTATTTAAAGGTCAAAGCAGCAGAACTTTGGATTGAATCTTAAATTTAAGTTGCAATATTAATTTGTGCTTCCTGATTTTAATCAGTTTCCAGGTTTTTGTGAAGGAACAACAGAATATAGAATTTTTTCCCCCTTTAGCTGATTACTTTTACGATAACTCCAGATTATACTTCGTTTACGTTCAGTCATGATGTCGACAGCTCCGCTCTCGAGTTTTACAACCCACGCTGGGTGTGTGTGTGGTGTCTGTACCACTGTGCCGTGAGATAACACTGACCTATCAGCTGAGATACAGCGGAAGAATATTATAGTTCCCATTCGTGTTCCTATTTGAGTAAATATTTATATAATATGTGGCCCTATACTTATTTAGATATTTCAAAATCTCTGATCACTCAGTAAGAAAAAACCCAGTAAAGATCGATACTTTTGCTTAAGGATCGATCCTTTCAATACATTGCCAGTATCGAAATTATCGATACTTCCGAATCGATCCGCCCAACAGAGTTTTTTCTTAAAAAAGGCAAAATAATCTGCAAAATAAGATTAATTTGCTTGTTTTAAAAAGCTTGGGAAAAGTCACTTAATTGTGACATTATTTCTGAAGACAAGACAAAATGTTTTACTAGACTAGGACTAGAAACAAGCCAAAAACTTTAAGTACAAAAATGTATGAATGGTTTTGAGTTATATGGTCATGTATCTTGTTTTTTCAGCACAAACACTGCACCCATTGTTTCTTACTGCTTGTTTTTCCAGGTGTGCCTCATTTTGGGGTGGAACCTGAGGATGTGGCTGCGTTTGCAGGGGAGCCGTTCAATCTGACGTGTGCTGCCTCGGGCCCTCCAGAGCCTGTGGAGGTGCTGTGGTGGCTGGGGGGTGAACAGAAGGGTGATTTCACTCCCTCCCCATCAGTTCTCTTTGTTAAAGGTGAGACATTAAAAAAGGTCTGTCCCAATAAAAATAATATAGGAAATAGAGTGAAAATGTTGCACTTTTTAACATCACCTCAGAAGTATATTTTTAAAAATAATAAGAGTGTTTCACAGGAAGGCATTTGATAAGCTTGTACCTCTTCAACCTTACTATTGTAACTGCAGTTAATTTAGTTGTTTAATTAAGTAAGCAAGTTTAATTAGTTTTTGCCTAGGGAAAACTCTCAATCCTATATTAAATGGTCTATCGTAAAGCTCATAATAGTTAAACAGTGATTCAAGAATATATTTATAATCACATTATGAAACGTGAAAGTTTAAGATTCGGTTCCTCTTTCAGATCTTCTGTGAGATATTTTGGACTGATAAAATGTTGAACTGGTTCACTGGTTGTTTTCAGTGGGTGGTGTGACTTGAGTTTCTCGAAAGGTGAAGTGTGTAATATATTTCCAGTGAGGCAAGTGTTTATATGTAAATATAGGAATATTAAAGGGGATAGTTGAAATGTTAGGAAAAAAAACAGCCATAGTATTTTTTGTTCCTACTATGAATGTTAATGGCTGCTTTTTTCCCAAACATTCTTCTGAAAATCTTGTTATGTTTTAAAAAGAAGAAAAAAAAACTTTTTAGAACCACTTAAATGTGTAAAAAATGTAACATTTTGTATGAACTGTGCCTTTGAATGTTGTAGCGCCATTTTGCTCTAAGCCACTATCTCAGAAAGGACAAACAATGACATGTGAGTCCGTAGTGAAACTTTTCCGTCGTTTATTCTCATCACATCGTGATCCATTAAATCAGTGAAATAGCTTCATTGCTGATCAGCAGCATCAGACACCTCATACCAACTCATGTGCTGCTTCTCAATTCCAAGAACGTTCTTGGGGAGACCGGTTTTGCCAAGTTACCTCGGAAGAAAGAACTCGGCAGATCGCGAGAACAGATAACACATCCTGTGAGAAATGAGATGCTGCGTTCTTCCTGATGGTCACATGACCTTCACACAACTGAAAATTATTTAAACATTACAGCATTCATACAACGATTTATTGTTTGTCCCCTTTCCACAATATATGAAGTCAAGACCTTACAAATATACGATTCACAATACAAATAAAACGGTCACAATTTATTTTGATGGTCCAATTGTTGAATTTAAGTTACATTGCAACTAATTCTCATTAGATTATAAGTAGACTGTTAGGTTGGAGTTAGGGTTGGGGTTAGGGGTGGGGTTAGTGTAAGTTGACATGTACTTGTACTTGTATAAGTTTCTTATAGTCAGTTAAATGTCTATTGAATGTCAGTATCGACAGATATTAAGTAGAGTCTACTAATACTCAAATGGACCATCGAAATAAAGTGTTACCAATAAAACTAATTTTAATTCAAATTTCAGCAAATAAACTCGCTTATGCCTTTATAAAGATTTTCATGGTAATGTTTACTTTCACAGTCTCATTTAGGGAAACTCCTGAGACAAATAAGTTATATCACTGAACTTTATTTATAAATCTATATAAAATGCTGCATTTCTCACCTCAGCCGCAATGACTTCTGGGACTTCTTGAGCCAACTTTGCTCTGAAGTCTGCATCAGTGCGTCCTCGATATCAAGAACACATCAGGGAAATTTCACGCATCCTCCATTCTTGCGGTCTTAAGTTTTGGAACTGACCTTTGACAGGTGATGATGATGAGAACATGAGGATGCAAGATCGCTGAAGAGCTCGTATTAGAAACCTGCACAGTCTGAATATTGTTGCCTCTTTTCCCTTACCTGCCCCACCTACTACCATAGCTACCTTTTTTTAATTGATTATAAGTCATATATTTTGTCTTTAATGGGCAAAAAAAAGTCTTTAAAAAAGTCTTCTAAAAGTAAAAGATGGCATTCAATGTATAACCTTATTTAATTTTCCCTCTGGTTTGTGTTTTTTTTTAATTATTATTTTACTTTATTTTATTTTTAATTTTAATTTTTCTTATTTTTTCTTTCTTCTTAAAATGTATTTTGCAGATTGTAACTTCTCAAATTTTTTCCTAATGTTCCACATCTCTGCAATCTATTTTAACTGTTTTTGAAACTAATAAATAAATAAATAAAATACCATAGCTGCCTTAAATCCGGATTTGCATTGATAGAATAAAAGTCTTCATTCACAAAATCAAAGAATTAAAGCAAACAGTCAAACATGAATAATATACAATAAAGCAAATACCCAAACATAAGTAATATACAATAAAGGAAATACTCAAACATAATATACAATAATTATCAGACATAAATTTTATCAAGTTAACCTATTCAGTCTAAACCTAGAAATAGACAAAATAAATAAATATTTACAACAACAGCTGAAAATGTATAGCAGCAGGTTGACTTTGTTGTCATTTGTTGAATCGCTGAATCACTAAAGATCTTTAATTCATACCATTTGGACAGTGTGCATAACTTTTAATCAAAATATGTTTTGCTTTGTTGGAGTTTTCTGATAATGTTGTTTGAATTCCTCATCATGCTCATGTTCAAAGCCTTTTGTCAGATGATGGCAAGGCCAGTTCATCACTCCGCCTTTACATTTGGTAACTGGATCTCTTGTTTTGTGAGGGAATGCATTATAGTAATCAATACTGCTGGTGTGGTAAAGCCCAGTAAAGTAAACTTTCCATTTTAAAAGCCTATGCTGAGAAATCCTTGAGTCATTAGAAGTATGTAAGACTATGTGTCATGCACTCCTATCATCAACCACTTGCACCTTTTGCATAAATAGAGTTTTGACTCACTCAGTGTTGGGAACTAGAATGTTATAACATCGAGGACAAATAGATATGTCGTTATTTTAAACAATGTCACAGCTATCATGGCCTTGGAAAGTATTTGGTTGTTCAGAAATTCATGTTGATGATTCACTGTTGCTGATTCACGCTTTTTACATGCTTTTTCTGTCGAGTTCAACCTCAACCAGCTTTTATTGAGAATTGTTTGAATGTCACGAATGCATGATCAAATCAAACGAATGTTGGGTAACACCACGGTAAAGACTCATTTGTTATTTATCATTAGTTAAAGGTGCAATAAGAGATTTTGGTGAATGCTAATGGTAGCCTGATAGCACTTAAGTCTATGTGTATTGTTCAAATTGACTACCCTTTGTTATGTTAGTTGCTGCTTTTGCCCCATTTCACTCCATTCGCTAAAACACAGAGAAAGCCGTGGCCAAATTAAGACTTAAGCTGCGTCCCAAATGGCACACTATACACTGTGCACTTATGCAGTATGTACTTATGCACTCACACACTCAACAACATAGCATATCTATGTAGTGCTGTCCCAAATGAAACACTAATGGTTTTTATACTAAGCGGAAGTTCAAACCGTTGTTTTATGCAGTGGATGCCCTTCCAGCCGCAACCCATCTCTGGGAAACATCCATACACTCTCATTCACACACATAACTACGGACAATTTAGCTTACCCAATTCACCTATACCGCATATCTTTGGACTGTGGGGGAAACCGGAGCACCCGGAGGAAACCTACATGAACATGGGGAGAACATGCAAACTCCACACAGAAATGCCAACTGAGCTAGCCGAGGCTCGAACCAACGACCTTTTTGCTGTGAGGTGACAGCACTACCTACTGCGCCACCGTGTCGCCCAATTAGTGAAATAAATTACCAAAATACCAAATAATACCTGGCATTAGCATAACCGCATTCACCATCGGGAGGCGCTATAATCACTCTCGTAGGAGAATTTTGCTTTCACAATCCAAAATAAATAAAGTTATCCAACATGTGCGCCCGATAGCTCTGCCCCTTCCGCTACGTGAGCAAAGCTGCGGTCGTTGAGTGTGTGAAGTGTCCATCATAACACACTTCATTTTACCGATTGCTAGAGTGCATATTATTTTTAGAGTTTTCAGTGTGAACGCACTACTTACACTATTTATACACTATTTACACTACAAAATGGCGTAGAATAGTGCACAAGTATGCGATTTGGGATGCACCTTTAATATCACCCAAGATTGGATGACAGCATCCCCAAAACCACAGGGTTGAAGGTTACATTGCATCCATCAATCACCATTCCAAGCCATGCCTCCTGAATGCGTGAATGCACACTAGACAACAACTTTATAGGACAGTTTTTAATTACAATACCAAACACGCAGATGACGTAATCTTTTCTGAGCTAACAGGATGTGCAGAGGAATGCAATTACATATATTGACAGGCACATATGACGGCCTACCATAATGTTTGGACCAAACGTTTTTATTGGATGAACTTTTCTTGGTCCTACATCTTCCACAGAATATTAAAATACATAGAAATACATTTGGACCATTTAATTAAATTAGGATGTGAAAAGACTTTCTACCCGAATAACAAAAATTGTTTCTGAAGGCCTGAATCACATGTTGCACCTATTAAGGATATAATGCAATAATCGCTGTAAAGTTTGTTAATGTCAACATTTTTCAGTACTGTACAGTACATTGTTATTATCAAACATTGTATCTGTTAATGTTAAAGGAACCCGATCTAACATGAACTAACAGTAAACGGTTGTGTAACTGACAATAAAAATGTATATTACAGTTTTTTACAATTGATTTGCAACAAATTTCAGAACCCTGATGTCAATTTTCAAAACTCTAGACACAAAATTTTAAACCAGGAGTCACCAAACTTGTTCCTGGAGGGCCGGTGTCCTGCAGATTTTAGCTCCAACCCTAATCAAACACACCTGAACAAGCTAATCAAGGTCTTACTAGCTATACATGAAACATCCAGGCAGGTATGTTGAGGCAAGTTGGAGCTTGGGACACCGGCCCTCCAGGACAGAGATTGGTGACCCCTGCTCTAAACAGCCACTACTTTTAATGCAGGCTCTCCAATGTTCAAAAATCTGCATGTTGCGTTCATTTCTTTAGAGAAGTCTTGCATTTGCAGGATCATTGGTTCACATAATCTTTAATCATACAAATACTACAGGAACATTACTTTAGATCACCCATAAACAAGATACACACCGTTTCAATAAACAATCATTAAATATTGTTTTTTAAAATATATGATACAGGTTTTATTATGGTTTATACATAAGTGTATAAGATGTCACAAATCCAAAGGCATGCGCTATAGGTGAATTGAATAAACTAAATTGGCTGTAGTGTATGTGTGTGAATGAGTGTGTAAGGGTGTTTCCTGGTATTGGGTTGCAGCTGGAAGGGCATCCGCTGTGTAAAACATATGCTGGATAAGTTGGCGGTTCATTCCACTGTGGCGACCACAGATTAGTAAAGGGACTAAGCTGAAAATAAAATAAATTAATTAATAAATTTACGGTACACTGCCTGTTATAAGTTTGAAAGTAATTGTTTTATTTGCATTTTTTTTATCAGTCTCAGTGCTCACCAAGGCTGTAAATATTTGATCACAAATACAATAAAATTGTGCATTATTATTTCAATTTAAAATGAATGTGAATACATATTAAAATGTAATTTATTTCTGTGTTTCAGAGTTTTCTGCATCATTATGCCAGTTCCTTCAGAAATCATTCAAATTGGCTGATTTGCTGCTATTTTATGATCAGTTATTATTAGTGCTCAGTCATGAATAATACTTTTTATTATTATCAATGGTTAATAAATGTTTACTTCATATATTTGTGGTAATCATAATACATTTAACTTTTCAAAATTCTTTGAGGAATAGAAAAGAGCAGCATTTATTTGGTAGTGTTTTTTAATTAATTTATTTTAATTTCTGTGTGGAGTTTGCATGTTCTACTCTTGTTTGTGTTGGTTCCCTCCGGGTGCTTTGGTTTCCTCCACAGCCCAAAGACATGCATACTTACGCTATGTACAGTTGCCTTGAACCAGGCCGAAGCATGCTTGTCCCCCGTCCCGTCTCCCTTGACCGCCCGCAATCACATTACATTCGGGCCTGAGCATGCTTACGTCATTGATAATGCGCTGTTCAGTTTAAGAGAAGCGCTCTCCTTAGCACAGTGGAGATTTCTTTATATCATTATATCGTTTTAATAATAATAATAATATTAATAATTCCATAATTTATATAGCGCTTTTCTGGGCACTCAAAGCGCTTTACACAATGGGGGGGATCTCCTCATCCACGACCAGTGTGCAGCATCCACCTGGATGACGCGACGGCAGCCATTTTGCGCCAGACCGCACACCACACACCAGCTGATTGGTGGAGAGGAGACAGAGTGATGAAGCCAATTAGGATATGGGGATGGTTGGGAGGCCATGATGGACAGAGGCCAATGGGCAGATTTGGCCAGGATGCCGGGGTTAAACCCCTACTCTTTTTCGAAGAACATCCTGGGATTTTTAACGACCACAGAGAGTCGGGATCTGAAAGACGGTGCTCACTGAGCAGTATAGAGTCCCCGTCTCTATACTGGGGCATTAGGACCCACACAGACCGCAGGTTGGGCGCCCCCTGCTGGCCTCACTAACACCACTTCCGGCAGCAACCTAGCTTTCCCATGTGGTCTCCCATCCAGGTACTGACCGGGCGCAGCCCTGCTTAGCTTTCAGTGGGCGACCATGTGAGAGTTGCAGAGAGCTAGCTGCCGGTTTTAGTGGTTTGATATGCAGTGACATGCAGTCAAATATTTCACCAAACAGATCAGCCACTTTTGACGCTCATAAACAATCATAAAATCCTCGTGCTGCAGGAATTAGGAGGTTTGCTGAAGGTGCAGCTGTGGTGCAGTGAGGGGTTTGCGTCTTTAATAATCTACGACAGTTTGTGTTCATTAAATAGTAAGAATGATAAATAAATCCATATGAAACAGTCCCCAAATGTCCAGTCTCCTCTTTAGTTTTGGGCTCAGGCACACTTTGCACTCACACTACAAGCGTACCGCGCCAAAGCCCAAGTGAACCGCGCTCAGACACACCTCCTCCAACCGGGCCAGGACCGGCCAACTGAACCGTGCCTGAGCCCGATTCAGAGCACTCACACTTCTCAAACGATCCGAGAAACGGGCCTGGGCACGGTTCGGATAGCATAGTGTGAGTACGCCCTCAGTGAATTGAAGAAACCAAATTAACTGCAGTATATGAGTGTATGTGAATGAGTGTGTATGGGTGTTTCTCAGTACTGGGTTGCAGCTGGGCATCCGCTGCGTAAAACATATGACGGAATAGTTGGCGGTTTATTCCGCTGTGGCAACCTCTGAAATACAGACTACGCAGAAGGAAAATGAATGAGTGATTGAATGAATAATTTTAATAATAGTGTACAGTACAATACACACACTAATGCACTGTACAATACATCAGAGTACAAGAGGTTACAATGTCACATTATAATGTAATTTTCTTTTTTCAAAATGTATTTTGCATATTGTTATTTTAATTTTTAGGGTAAATGTGACTCTCTTAACATACTTAGCATGAAATTTTGCCCAATTTAATGTGCATTTTTTTCAACTTATCCTGGGACACTTGGGGCAATTCCACGCTAACCGATATGATGTTTCTCATGTGCTCAACCAGGTCTGAGTGAGAGCATAAAGTTTCACTGTGAGGCCAAGAACGCTCGAGGCATCTCCGTGTCTCGCACAGGCACAGTGCACATTAAAGGCAAGACATACCACTGCACTTTACATCTTTATTGCATAACTTACATTGTTCTGATCCAGCATAATTGCCTTGAAAATTATAAATGAGTTATTGGTTTTTCTTTTGCCAGTAATCCATCATACATTTTACCAACTATATTAATCAGTGAGTAGATAAACACAAATATAATGTTTTTATTTAAATGCGTGTTGTTGTTTTTTATGTACAGTCCGGCCTAATTCCCCTCGGGACGTCCAGGTTCATCATGTGTCAGATTTTAACATAACTTTAACATGGAATCCAGGCTTCACTGGGCATTCGCAGCTTTCCACCTGCACTATACAGGTAAAGTATTTCATATTTGTTTGATATTTGATATTATTACATGCTCTCGTATGGCCAGGTAGTCTTATGGTGTACTCACACTAGACACGGTTGCCTTGAACTGTGCCCAGGTGTGATTGTCCCCGCTCCCCTCTTCACCTCGGCCTGCACTCACACTGCAATTTTACCTTCCGAGTCCGAGCATGCTTACGTCATCAATGATGAAACTGTTCAGTTTTGAATAGAAGCACTCTCTCGCCGTACAATGGAGATTGCTTTAGTTATATTGGTTTATATTATTTTTAGTCATTTGGGATGCGACGACACATGATATTTTGCTGAACAGATCCACCACTTTTGACGCTCATAAATGTTCATGAAAGTCTTCGTGCTGCACGTATTAGAATGTTTCCTGAAGGCAGAAGATGATGTGCAGGAAGGGGTTTGCATCTTTAATAAACTATTACAGTTCGCGTTCACTGAAAATAAGAATGATTAATAAATCCATATGAAACAGTTTCTTAAAAGTGACGAAGCGTTTTTAGTTTCACACTCAGGCACACTTTGCACTCACACTAAAAGCACATTGCGCCAAAGCCCAACCGAACCACGCTCCAGACCACCTCTTCAAACCAGGCCAGGACCGGCCAACTGAGCTACACCCGAGCACAATTTTGAGCACTCTTGCATGCCAAATGAACCGGGAAATGGGGGTCAAACGTGCTCAGGCATGGTTCGAATAGCCTAGTGTGAGTACGCCCTTAGTCTAATGAATACCAGATGACAGGGAGAATATTTTACATATTTTACATAAGTCATATGGGTTATTTTAAAGATGCCTTTTGAAGTTAAGGACAGCACCCGTCCTCTTTCCTTTAATGATGTAGAGTTTGACTCTCAGATAAATGTTTACTTTATGTTTTTAAGGTTAGATTAGGCTAGTGACCCCTACCTTTCAGTATGTCTTGCTGCTTTCTTGGAAAAAACATTTTGCATGCAAACAATTTTAAACAGACATCTCTTAAAAAGTAACTTTTTTGTGCACACTCAAAGTACTCGAATTTGAATTTTGAGGTAAAATGTAGTTTTTGCTTTTTACAAAAAAAAATATGAATTGTGAGACGTAAACTCAGATCTATGCAACAACAAAGCTTTCTTACTAAGAGTTTTTGATCTCGTTTCTAATCCAAATATCTAAAAATTCTTAAATCAAGAAGCATTTTTTAGATAGGTAAACATATTGTCTTGTTTTCAGAAATAATAAGTTGACATTATGTGAGTTTTACCTTAAAACAAGCTAAATTATCTGCCAGTGGAGTAAGTAAAGTAATCTTTTTTCTTTTTTTTTTACTGAAAACGGGATTATTTTGGGCCACATGCTGGCTCAGTGGTCGCCTCACAGCTAGAAAGTCTCATTCTAACTGTAAAGGTTTTATAGGTCTTATATAAGGTTTTAGGTCACCCTTATTTTTGAAGATCCGTTTGTTGAGTTTAAGTGACATTAAAACTAATTCTCATTAGATTATAAGTAGACTGTTAGGTTGGGGTTAGGGTTAGGGTTAGTGTAAGTTGACATGTACTTGCAACTTATAAATGTCTGTTGAATGTCAGTATCAACAGATATTAAGTAGACAGTCTACTAATACTCAAATTGACCATCGAAATAAAGTGTTACCAGGTTTTATATATAATTAATTTAAGTGAAGTTTTATAAACTAATTTCGAGAGAAGCATATGATTGAGCACAGCTGGCTTCTCATCTGTAATCAATAAGAATCTGATCAGATTGATCCAAGCTAATAATAAGTAGACCAATTTCACCCTACTGCATTATCTTCGTTTTGGAAGAATCCCCCCCCCATCCATCCCATCTCCTCCCTTTTCTCCTTTTTCAAGGGGGAGCTCTCGAGACCTACCTGATCTTGGACGCGTTTTATATGCTTATTGACTAGACGGGAGCCTTGGGCTCAATTGTCTCTGAACTCGGGGTTCCCTCCCGGGACAGCATGCCAAATCTGCTATTAACGCCAAGCATATCTAAGTGTGAACTCTTGAATTGAGTTTAAGATTCTGTCGTTATTTTCTTAATTTGCCAATACATGCAGCTGTCAACTTTATTGGAAAAAATGGCAACATTGTTTAAGAAGTTTTAAATAAACAGTAGCATAGTGTTGCATACTTTGTGATTATGCTAGGTCTTTTTCTTTGGTGCTGTTAAAAACGCCACATTAAACCTGTAGCCCTTTTTTTTAAATGGTAGTAAATCACATTTTAAATCGCAATTTTGATCAGATAAATCTTAATTTGATCCAAATTGTGCAGCCCCGTTGCTTACACCACTGGCAGATTATTTTGCAATAAGTAAAACATATTTAATGGGTGTCACAGTGGTGCAGTGGGTAGCACGATTGCCTAACAGCAAGAAGGTCGCTGGTTTGAGCCTTGGCTGGGTCAGTTGGCATGTTCTCCGTGTGGTTGGCGGGGGTTTCCTCCGGGTGCTTCGGTGAATTGGGTAAGCTAAATTGTCCATAGGGTATGTGGGCGAATGAGTGCGTATGATGTTTCTCAGTCATGGGTTGCAGCTGGAAGGGCTAAATATGAATGAAAGAATTGATGAATGAATGAGTAAAACATATTTCATTTAGACTTTTTTCTGAAATCAAGACAAAAAAAATCAGTTGTCTCGAAAATTATTTTTGATTTAAGAAATTAAACAACAACAACAACAACAAAAAAAACAGTTTTCCAGTGTAATTACAAGACAAAAACCACAATTGTGAGCTTAAAATTTCTCAGTTCTGAGGGGCAAAGTGAGAATTGTGAGCGGTCATTTTTATGTTTACGCTGCTACAGAAATAAGCATCCATGCCTTGTTAAATAAATAGTTAGCAAACGTAGTTCCTGTCCAGATTCTCAGGATTGTAATCCGTCTGTTTGCAGTTATCAAGGGGACCTGGAAAGAAGGTCAAGCTTCCTGATGTGGTTGTAGAAGTTCCTCCATTCCAGCACGTGTTTGAAGGGCTCCGCAGCTACTCGAATTACAGTGTGAGAATCCGGTGTGATAATGAGGTGGGCTCTTCGCCCTTCTCCCCCTGGGTGGACTTTCACACTCCACAGGCAGGTATGGCAAACATTAGATAAGGTAATGACATTATGCATTAGCTCAGTGTGGTCAAATGAATATAAATGGCCTTTTGTTGTAGCCTGAAGGACATTGATATCATTACAGACGTTTGATGCATTTAAAATAAACCAAAATCAGCAGTTGTTTTCAAAAAGTACAAAAGTTTATCAGTTCTTGCATTCCTCTGGAATCAAATCCAAGACCTTGGCATGGCTAGTTTAGTGCTATATTATTTGAGTTACAGAATGACAATTTAAAAAAGTTCACATTGGCTTGCAAAACCTGAAAAATTCTGAATCAAGCACTAAATATGTTATGAAAGTTTATTAAAAGTGCTCAAAAGTGTTATTATTATCTGCTGTTGTTGTTTTTTATTACGTATAAAATAGTTAATCAGCTATAAGTTGCTCGATATCAGTGAAGTCTCTGTAAAATGTTTTTAGTTTCTCAGTGTTAAAATATCCCAGCTTAATATTTATTCGTTCATTCATTTTCCTTCGGCTGAGTCCTTGTATTCATCAGGGGTCGCCACAGCAGAATGATCCGCCAACTTATCCAGCATATGTTTTACACAGCAGATGACCTTCCAGCCACAACGCAATACGCAGAAACACCCATACACACTCTTTCACACTACAGCCAATTTAGTTTACTCAATTCACCTATAGTGCATGTCTTTGGACTTGTGGGGGAAACCGGAGCACCCGGAGGAAACCCACACCAACACAGGGAGAACACACTGAACTCCACACTGAAACGCCAACTGGCCTATCCAGGGCATCGAGGCTCTTGCTTTATGGCGACAGTGCTAACCACTGAAATTAATTAATTAATTAATTAATATTCATTCATTCATTCATTTATTTTCTTTTTAGCTTAGTCCCTTTATTAATCCGGGGTCGCCACAGCGGAATGAACCTGCCAACTTATCCAGCATTTGTTTTACGCAGCAGATGCCCTTCCAGCTGCAACCCATCACTGGGAAACATCCAGACACACTCATTCACACACATACACTACGGACAATTTTACCTACCCAATTCACCTATACCACATGTCTTTGGACTTGTGGGGGAAACCGAAGCACCTGGAGAAAACCCACGCAACCACATGCAAACTCCACACAGAAATGCTAACTGACCCAGCTGGGGCTTGAACCAGCGACCTTCTTGCTGTGAGGCGAACGTGCTACCCACTACTTAATATATGCGGCACCCCAACTTAATATATGCAAAGTAAATATAAGATGTTTAAAATATACTGTAAGTCCCATGAAGTGAATATCACATTAAAACTTCAGATGAAACACGTTTTAATGATCATTAAAAAAAAAAGTAAACCATATTTTTAATAATAAAAAAATTGTTCCCGAATGTCCAAAACTTTGAATACTAAATATTTTTTCCTGTTACAAGCTATTTTACTAGCTCAGATAAGAAATTGTTGATTTTCTGTTTATTACTTGCAAAACTTATAATTGCTTGTTATTGGAAAAATACAGAAAGCTCTCCTTTTAAACAATGCTTGCAAGAATTGTCTCATTGTTTGGCATTAGAAAAATTCACTTAAATAGTTTTTTCAAAATATGAATTCCCTTCATACGGTTTCTGGAAGAAGCTGATATGAATATTTTGTCCATAACTTTTTTCTTGTATCATCTGCAATTAATATACCATTAAATTGATACCTTTATATTGTATGTGTATGCACATGGATTTATCTATATATAGATATACTTGTAAATTTTAATTATTATTATTTATTTATGTAGAATTTTGTGTTTTCTTTTCTTTAATACACGTTTAAATTTAATAAAGACAGTGTTTAAAAAATATATAATAAAAATAGATCACTTAAATACAGCAAATATCTTGAAGTAAAATATTATGTCTCGATTTATTTGATTTATAATCTGATCATCCCCTTACTTTGTGCGTGTGTTAAGAAGAGAATAAGAAAGGAAGGAAATTGCGTTTACGAATGTCACATCCATCCTGAAGGAAGCTCATAGTTTTCAACACATAGTTTGCTGTATACATCACTACATGATTAGGTTACTAATTAAAGCTGACACATTTATTTCTGCACTGTGACTCCATTCGATGAGTTCAAAGTTCTGACAGCGTTCAGAGGGATGAACATTTCTAAGATTCCATCAGGAATAAAATGGTTCTGACCAGCGTTTTTGGTGGGCTGGAAGTAAACAAACAGCCCAGAGAGCCGTTTCTGGCCAGATGCCTGGGGTGAGGGGGTTTTGAAAGAGGAGGATGGGTTTGAGGAGCAGAAGGGGTTTCTGAAGTTGACCCTGTTTGCATGTTTGTAAACTGGTAGCACTGGCTGAGGTCCGGTGGATTCCAGGCTGAGTGGTACAATGCGGCATTGTGTGTGTCCCCAATCCATTTCAAAGCACTGCTGTTGCATACAGACAGAGTCGAATATAATTATATCCACCTACTGGTCAACATGGGCACTGCAGAGTCCCCTTCCAAAATGAAGTGAGCCTTGTCCAATATGATTTTTACCCATACTCCAAGTGCACACACACATTTTGAGTGAGGAGTGAGAACACACACACAGTGAGCATGCCCAGTGGGTAGCTATTGCTTCCAGCAGCTGTAGAGCAATTAGGGGTTAGTCGCCTTGCTCAGAGGCATCTCAGCTGGGTATCGGAGATGGAGAAAGTGCAATTGATGCTCCCTGTTTTCAGTTCCTGCCAGGACCAGAAATTGAACCTGCAACCTTTTGATTACTTTTAAGTCCAACTTCCCAAACCATTAAGCCACACTGATCCCTCGTCCTCTTCCCAAATAACCCCAAAACGCTTTTGAGTGCCCAGAAAAACACTTTATTATTATTATTATTATTATTATTATTGTTATTATTATTATTATTATTGTTGTTGTTGTTACTATTATTATTGTTATTATTGTTATTGTTATAATTATTATTATTGTTGTTGTTACTATTATTGTTGTTATTATTATTATTATTATTATTATTGTTGTTGTTGTTACTATTATTGTTGTTGTTGTTATTATTATTATTACTGTGGTTGTTGTTGTTGTTGTTGTTATTATTATTATTATTATTATTATTATTATTATTATTACTTAGGCCTGTCACTATAATCAATAAATTGACTTATAGCTTAACACATGGACATGACCTCAATCATTTTTGGTGATGTTATATATATCGCCCATTGTCACAATCACCAGCGATCTACGCTTGCAGATGGCAGGTAAACATGCAGTTCGCCAAAGAACTACACATTCGCTTGTATAGGGACTACAAGATCTAGTCATGCACCACTCACACGTACAGCCAGAGGATCATTACAGACTTATTACATGGACATTAAAAGCAGCACAGGCACAGACTATTTGCTGAGTCTTGTTATACAGTATTGTGAACATTACTTTACTTTTTACCTTGCACATTTTTGTTAAGATTTATTATTATTTATTTAGGATATGCATTTTCCTTGGTGCAATATATCATACAGCGAAAAATAGATATCATGACAGGCCTATTAATATTAATATTAAAACTTGTTTAATTTTGTTCACATACACAGCATATTTTGTGAATCTTTTTTTCATTCCATAATTTGGAAAATACTTCAAACTGTCTTATTATATACATTCAAAATGTATTTTCCAAATTATACTTTTTTTGTAGAAGAAAATGTTGTTTCAGGAAAGTTATGTATGAGATAAATTAAATTGTGTGTGTGGAGCTGCAGAAGTAGAGATTCATGGATTTATGCAGGAGAATAAAGTCTGTCTTTTAAAGTATGTGTTGTAAGTGAAATCTACAGACACAGATTGATCTGAAAGTGTATTTTGGAAGTTCTTTATCCATCATACTGAAAAACAAAAAACTCTTAATGAAAAGCCCAAATTATCAAAATGCCATAAAAAACAGCAATGCCAACATCGTCTTTCCTTATCCCTTTTATCCAGTAAGAACGTAGTAATTTCCTGTACATTTAAAATCCATTCCAGAAGTTTTGTTCTTATCTAAAGAACAGTCGGGCCTGGCTATGACTTCATTTATTATCATGCAGAGGCGTTTGACTCATATTTTTGCCTGTACAGGGCAGTTCATCCTCTGCATGCTTATTTTTTTACTGTTTTCATATCTTCCATGTACAGCACCGTCAGCAGCTCCAAAGAACTTTACCTTTGACCTCAGCGAGCAGCAGCTCACTCTGTCCTGGGCGACGCTGGAACAGGAGGAGCTTCGAGGAAGATTACTGGCTTATAAACTGCAGTGGAACCAAGGAGGAGAGAGTCAGGTACGTCATTATAAAGTAAGGCACAATTACAGAGGAGGTTTTGCAACACTGACACTGTTGTTGAACTGAACTGAATCAACATTGAGACTGAACGTTGCTGAATAATGACAGTGAAGCTTTGTAGCTCAGCTGAATTTATTTCTTTAATGGACATCATTATTAAACTGAGTTGAATCAACTCTTAATCTGAACTGAGCTGAGTAACACTATTAACACTAAACACTATATTGAGTTTATATTATTTATATTTTATATGTTGAGTCTGAACTGATCTGAATAATGATTATGAAGCTTTGTATCTAAAGTTCTAAAGTAATTTCTTTAAAGGACATCATTTTTAAACTGAATTGTATCAACACTAAATCTGAACTGAATCTGAATCTGAACACTAAATTAAATGTATTCCATCATTTATGAACTTTGCAACATTGCCATATTTATTGAGATAAACTGAATCAACATTAAATCTAATTTTAGCTAAACGAGGCTCTGTCAACCTCCTCTTACTTAATTCTGATATTTTTGATGAACTTTGAAATATTGTCACTTTTATGTGAGCATATTGAATCAACATTGAATCTGAATTTATCCGTATAATAGCGCATTTTCTTGTAAAGCTGCATGATAGCTAAGTTTAGCTGATTAATTTGCAACACCGATAGTATGTGATTATTTTGCAATAATGCCAAATTCATTTAATAACAATGAGATTATTGGCTTCTGAAGAGCTGCTTCATAGCTAAACTGATTCATTTCATTTAATATGGCTGTTTCATAATCTTGCGACAGTAATTTTCCTGTTTATTACTGTAAAGGCTGGTTTATACTGATCGCCGTGAACCACGGCGCATGCCATGCGCATAGTCGTGCATTTATACCTCTGCATGCTTTTTGTGTTTCTCTGCAATAACACTTCCGAAATGCTAGTTGGCAGTAGGTTTTTATCTTCCTCTGTGTCGCGTTTTTCGCAGGTTATTTGTTTTTTCTGAACGCTACCTTAATGTACAAGTAACTACAACTCACTCAATCAGAGGCGCGACCAACATACGTGCAGCAACTTTAATCATGAGGTAAACACAAAACAAAATTTCCATCTCAAGCTCCTCCTTGGGACTCTACATTCGCTCCATCGGGCTCGCTCCTCTCTGCACCGCCAACTCGTCACAGCTACCAAGCCGACCAGTCACAGAGCTTGCAATTGGCGCCGTTGTGATGTGTAGCACGTGATAACAAAACAAAAAATCTTGCAGTACATTTAATCTGAATAACATGTTAATAGTTAAAATCTCACAGTTCTGACCTTTTTTATAAATACTGAAGTAATGATTTCTGAATTTTAACAAGTGTGAGATTTGTCACGATTACTATTTAATTTTATTTCAAGAAATAGGCTTTCATATATCAAACAATATGTATTACAGAAAGCAATATTTAATTAAATGTCTCGACTTGAAATACTCTTGAACATAATGCTGCGTTCACACCAGACGCAGTAGACATGTCAAGCGCGATGTTAACTCAATGCAAAGACGTGAATAGGCATCCTGCGGCGCAAATGGCGCAACGAGAATGACGAGAATTGCGTGGCGCGAATTGAGCGATTTGCACGTAAATCGCTCCAGTTTGAAAACCTGAACTTTAGTGGACATTCACGCCGCGTTAACCAATCAGGAGCTTGCTCTTGTGGGGGGTGTGATTATGATGTAGTGCCTGTTGTTGGTGTCCCAGGGGAAAATCCTCCTGCCGACACCGACATCAAACTGGGCTTGGCTCTGTCAGAAGCACTGCTGAAAGCTTCCATCATCCAAGTTAAGTTTCTGGAGGAGTTAATGAACTCATAGAGCTCGGTGCACATCTGAAAAAATCTAGTGGATTCAGATAAAGCTCCAAACGAATTAACGCTGTTTTTCAGCCTTCATAAAGCACATAAACACAGTTATTCTCCCTATAAAACCCCTGTTAGCCATAGCAATAAAGCTACAGTCACCAAGCCATAGAAAGAAGCCCTGCCCATGACGCAAATCCGCATATGTTCTCAAGTGAAGCGGATTTGTACGCACAAATGAAGCGAGTAAACTCAAATGTTCAGGCGTCTATTTATGTGCGAATAGTGCGATTTCTCTGAGCTTGCCACATCTGGTGTGAGCACAGCATATGAATTTTAATTTTCCTGTTAATACTCAGCAGGCACAGGATGTCAACATAACGTCAGATTGATATTGTAACCCAACGTGGTGGGAATGTTGCATTTTGGGTGGAAATGAAAATCGTGTTATCATCAGACCGATGTCAGTGTCCAACATTGGACAGAGATTGGGCTTTGGTCACTTTTCAACGCAACCTAAAAATAACCAAAAATCAATGTCTAATGATTAACGTTGTGTGGACGCTACCAATGTGACATCTATCAGGCGTTGGATTTTGGTCACCATACCTGACGAATAAATGTCAGTATTTGTCGTCAATATGACGTTGGTTTAATATGTTGGCTCGACGTTAGATTATGGTCACTTTCCAGCACAACCTAAAATCAACCAAATATCAACATCATTTGACGAATGGGAGATTGAAACCCTGATATATGTCTTTTTGATTTTATTTGATTGTCTTTAAATGACTTTTAAGAGCTACCCACTTCAAATCTTGACATCTCTCTTTATAGGATCCCTTACTGTTCAAGGAGAATGTTGCCCATCTTTCGGGTGCAGGGCGGTTCTTTAACGCCACCTTCCAGGTTGCAGCGTGCACAATGGCAGGATGTGGCCCGTGGAGTCAGCCTGTTCTTGTCATGCCTGTGTCAGGTCAGTCCTCTATCATTGTCTGCCCTCCTGCCGTTTGGAGTTGGGAAAACTGCTGTCACTGTAGCTTTTTTTGTGACCACAATTTCAGCGCTCTGAGAGCTGGTGTGTGATCATTGGCTGTCGGTGATTATGCAGGAATGGCATCTCTTCAGGCACTTTTGAGCAGAAGTGGTGTTTAACGCTCTTGTTGTCTGCTTTCAGCCATGCAGGCTCAGACACAGAGGGGCCACATGTGGGTGGGCCTGCTTTTCGGGCTTCTTGTGGCCACAATGGTGGGACTCTTGATGATTGTACTGATACGAAACCGAGGCAAAGAGACACAGTTTGGGTATGTTTTCCAATTAACATTTGCTGCCTAAAGGCTTCTTTCCACCTGGTGTTAAAGAGATAGTTCACCCAAAATTGAAGATGACCTCAGCGTTGACCATACCTGTCAACATTGGGATGTGACAATAAGGGATCCCCCCCTCAAAAAAAAAAACTAATTAAAAAAATCTCCATATTAAATATGTCATTCTGCTGTTTCAATGTAAATAAACAGTTAAACGGTCAGTAATAATTTTTAATATTATTATTTACAAAAGAAAATTGAATAGTATACGTTAGCAAACAGTTTAGCTTATTAAAATTAGCTATTATAAAGAAATAGAATCAAGTTATAAAATCTTATTCATCCTTTCCTCACTGTATAACTTACACATACTTACACACACTTACTGTATTACTTATTCTGAATACAGAGCAGTGAATGAATCTCATTTATTTAGAATTTTTGTATGATTACATTAAATAACAGAGGTGTCTCTGTTATAAATAACATAAGTTTACATCTATCGTTATAATGACGGCATTCGACTGCTTTCCTAACGTTTTATGCTCATTTAGGAGAAAATTAGTTGTTTGAAAAAAAAACTATCAAGTTCGACATCTTTAGATGTTATTATTATTGATTACGTGTGTATGTCTGTTCAAACACGCACCCTAAACCCAGTATCCACTTTCGCTATGCTTTAAATCACATGTACAGAATCCGTTTGGGAAACAGCGACTATTTATCACTACGGACGCGTCAGCTGACAGTCACCGCTTTATGACTGTTTTGAGGATTGCATAGGAGGGGCGACAGCATTTGTAATGAAAAGGAAAGGAAATCGCGCCGTTTGTATGTTTATTTCAGAGTGTTTTATGCCTAAATAAAACGAAAGCAAAGAACAGATTCACATTTAAGAGCAAGGGTGGCCCCTGGTGGTTCGGCGGTATGGGTTGCGAATAGGGAGGATCGCCTAATGTTTATTGACACCCGTCGGAGAACACCTGAAAATACGGGAAAAATACGTGAAAATACCTTTACGGGATGATAGCGGGATAGAACTGTAAAATACGGGAGAATCCTGGGAAATACAGGAGGGTTGACAGGTATGGCGTTGACTCTCCCTCATGTGGTTTTAAATCTTTAGGAGTTCCTTTCTCCTGTTGGACACAAACAAAGATATTTAAAAAAATGCTGCTTGATGGCACCCATTGACTTCCATGGTAGGAAAAAAGTGCTATGGAAGTCAATGGGTGCCATCAAGGGTGAGTAAATGATGGTATTTTTGTGTGAACTATCCATTTTATTTGCATTTTCAGTGATCCAATCTAAAGTGATCCACCAAATCATGTTATGCTTCCATCTGGTATAAACATGAATTCAAATGTATTTATAACTTGAAAGCAATTTCGATCCAATCGATCTCAAAGTGGTCAGAAGTGGACAAGCTTTAGACTTCATATTTATTTAGCATCATTCACTAGTGATTGACTTCGTTTACATGGACATCAGTAATCGAATTATTTGCCTTAATCTGAATAAGACAATAGTTTGATAAAGGTGTATGCATGAGTTTCTTTTTGAATGTTCCTTTCCTGATCCCGTTTTACATGTTGATTCATTCATTCGTTTTCTTTTCGGCTTAGTCCCTTTATTAATCTGGGGTCACCACAGTGCAATGAACCACCAACTTATCCAGCATATGTTTTATGCAGTGGATGCCCTCCCAGCTGCAACCCATCACTGGGAAAAATCCATATAAACTCATTCACACACATACACTACGGACAATTCAGTGGGAGAAAACGGAGCACCCAGAGAAATCCCACACGAACACAGAGAGAAAATGCAAACTCCACACAGAAATGCTAACTGACCCAGCTCAGGCTCGAACCTGCAACCTTCTTGCTGTGAGGTGATCGTGCTACCCACTGTGCCACCGTGACACCCGTTTTACATGTTATAGCACATTATTCGATTATCGTCATTGCTTCACCACGATATCCACATTTGCTCTGGAGTTTTTTTATTTTCCAGAGTCATTTTATCTATTTATAAAGCCAGAAATGCTCCTCAATTTTTTATTTGTGATCAAATCTGATCATACAAGCATTTTATTTAAAAAAAACAAAAGGCTGTGGTCTCTCGGTCTGAAATCTGTCTGCTGGTCTGAATGAATTATGCTTAAATTTCATGAAATCTGGACTTTAAATATGTTCAATTTAATGCATTGTTCTAAATTCCTGTCATGTTGTAGTTTGGGTAATTTACTTAAGATTTATTTCCAAAATTATGTTTAAAACTGAGCAATGCATGAGTATTTATTTCCTTATTGTTTATGTGTAGGTCTGCATTCGCAGCTCAAGGAACGGAAGTACCGGTTTCCTTCACAGCTGCAAGGTCCTTCAACAGGCAGTTCCCCGAGCTCCCAGAATCCACATGTTGGTGCACATGTTACCGTCTCATGCATGACTGCTCTTGCATTGACATCCCACCATACATGTTTGACAGGAAAATACATGAAATTTCTACTCTGTTTCCCTCTAGTGGACAGTCTGGGTATCAACAGTGATTTGAAGGCCAAGTTACAGGATGTTCTCATCTCCGAAAGGCTCTTAACTCTGGGACGCATGCTTGGAAAAGGTACGTCATGACTTGGATGTTCATTTAAGTCTCTTTTGTTGAGATGAGACATTTTGTTTAGTGTTTTCAAAGCTCCTTTGACATAGTAAATGAATGTAAGCTGTCTGACACCTTACAACACATGCATTTTGTGATGCTTTTGTAAAACCAACAAGAAAAAAGTCCTCACATTAGAAAAAAATATTAGAATAATATTTAATATATAAAATCGGCATGTTAGAGGGATTGCTGAAGGATCATGTGGCGGTGAAGAATGCAGCAATGGCAAAAATTCAGCATTTTGACACACATTTATAGGACACCTATGATGAAAATCATCTTTTGTAAGCTGTTTGGACAGAACTGTGTGTAGATATAGTGTGTCCACAGTCATACTGGGGTGATAGAAACACAATAAGACATTTTAAGTGGCTGATCCCTAAAGAAAGGCTTAAATTAACTCCACAACAAATATATCAAATAACTGTTGTGAAAGTTCTTACGGTAGTAAGGTGGATCTACTTCATTCTTGTCTGTGACTGTGATAGCTCATTAGCTTTAAAGACACAGGCAACAAAACAGCTACAATGTTAAAATAGCTCAATTTAATAATTATTAAATTAAATAAATAAATAAAGAAATGTAATTAATAAATAATCTGATGGGTGTTTAGAGCTGATACTTTACAGAGACATTCTGGAGACACAAAATATTTATATTAAATCTTGAAAAATAGTTAAAATTGGTCCTCTTTAATTATATTTTAGAAAATGTCACCAAAAAATAAAGTTATTTTAATTGTAAAAATAATTGCACAATATTGTGTTTTTTCTTTTTTTGCACTGTTATCTAATGAACATAACTTTGGAGAGCATAAGGAACTTAAATATATAAATATACATACATATATTTTTTATATATAAAAGAGAGAATCTTATTTGAATTTAAAAACGAAAATTTATTCACCGTTTACTCACCCTTCACTTGTTCCAAACCTGTTTGTGTTTCTGTTAACACAAAAGAAGATATCCATAATAGGAAAAACAAATACAGTGGAAGTTAATGATGTTTATTAGAAGAAAAAAAACTCAAACGAACAAGTAAAGGGTGAATAAATAGTTAATTTATTTTGAGTGAGCTATCCCTTTAATTAGGTTTATTGATGTCTAAATAATTGGTGTTGTTAAGACAACATTTAAACGCATGTGGGTTTGGTTTTCTAGGGGAGTTCGGCTCTGTGAGAGAAGCTTTTCTCAAGTCAGAGAATAACTCTGGGCAGAAGGTTGCTGTGAAAGTCCTAAAAAGTAAGTTAACTTGTAAATCATTGGATGTCTGTGAACCATTGATGTTGCTGTTGTTTATGTGCCGTAATACAACTTTCTTTGTGTTTTTAACAGCGGACATTAATTCATCCAGTGACATTGAGCAATGCCTGAAAGAAGCTGCCTATATGAAAGACTTCCACCATCCCAATGTCATTCAGCTTATCGGTTAGTGCACACTGTTTTTGCTTTAAAGGGACAGTTTCCCCAAAAATGAACACTTGGTTATTATTTACTTGGCCTTCACATGTTTCAAACATGTTTGACCTCCTTTTTCCCTTCAAGCACAAAACAAGATAATTTTTAAAATGTTTAAAAAAACAGTGGTCGTTGATTTACATTTTTTTCCCTACTTTGGATGTCAATAGTTGCTGTTTTTCAACATTCTTCAAAATATGTTTTATTGTGTTCGACTAAAAAGAGAGTAAAGGGAAAGGAAGAGTAAATATTAATGAAAATATTTGTTTTTGGGTGATCATTTCTTTAGTTTTCAGTCACAGGGATCTCCATAGAAATGCAGCACAATCCGGTCATATTTCTATCTGTTTCAAGCTATGAATATTTGGACCACATATCAACAGAACAAACGCAGATATATGATCACAAACTGTACATTGTGGGCACTTGTGATCCATATACTGCACTTGTAGATATTCCCCAGCGATTTATTCATTTATGACGACGTTATAGCACAAGAATGTCTGCTTTTGCATTTAGTGTCGGTTTCTTTTGCTTAGATTAATATTTGCTCCAGGGAAAATCTTTTCATTCAATTCTGACATTTATACTTTGATTTTGCATATCAATTTATAATTTAATTGCACTTATGACAGTTATAGGTACCAAAGATTGTTATGAGTCAATGATGCTATACCAATCGGCACAAATACATACATTTCTCCTTTCTGGCTGTTCTTTGTATGAGGGAATTCAGTAGAAACACAGCCCAGGAGTGTCTCCTCATCGGTTAGTAACGATATATCTTATTGCACAACAATTATCCAGCTTTTTGGCTTAAAAAAGAGAAATCACTCAGCTCGTGATTTGGCAGTCAGCGGGAGATAGTAATGCTTTGCCCACCAGGGGTGGCGTCCCCTAATGGTGTGACATTACTTTAAAACTATCAAAAGGCATGTCAAAAGTTCAACTTTTGCATCAAAGCTAATCTCTGACAGTCCCTTTGCATTTTGACATTTTAATGACTAAGCAGGATTTACTGTAGTTGTGCGGTTATGAATTCACTCTTCCAGGTGTGAGTCTGCACAGAAGAGCCCAGCAGCGTCTGCCTATTCCTATGGTCATCCTGCCCTTCATGAAACACGGAGACCTCCACACATTTCTTCTCATGTCTCGCCTCGGAGATGAACCTTTTGTATGTTTTGTCACCTACTCTTACACACAACCATTTCAGTTTGTCTGTCTATCAGTTATTGCTTTAAATCTATCATATGCATCTTTAGGTTGATGCATGTCTGCGTTCTAATGATATTGAATGTTTGTATGTCTGAAATAGGGGTGTATGACACTGGGAAAAACATACATTACTATATATATATTTTTTTGATATACATTGGAGAGAATAAGTATTGAACAGGCCATCATTTTTCTTAGAAAACATATTTCTAAAGGTGCTGTTTACTTGAAATTTTTACTTAATGTAACAACCAAAGAAATCCAAATATGCAAAGAAAACAATTCTACTTAGTTTGCAAATGAAGTTATAAATGATAAAATGATAAAATGAAATGACGCAGGGAAAAAGTATTGAACACATGAAGAAAGGAAGGTGTAGAAAGGCAGTAAAAGCCCAGACAGCATCCCTCTGCCCTTCGTCAGTGTAAATTAATATTCTCTGCATCAGTCCAACATTTACATTATCATGATGATGAAGATAAAGCCAGGGTGGACATTTCAGCAAGACAATGATCCAAAACCTCTCAAATGCTTCCAGAGAAAGAAAATCAAGCTGTAGAATGGTCCAGCCAACTTCAATCCAATAGAACAGGGGTCATCAACTATATTTATCAGCGGACAGAGTTTTACCAGACAGTCTCCGTTGCCCGACCACCAAGAAGAAAATCTAATAAAAATCTAATTTTGGCTTAACATTATGTTTAATGTTTAAAACTTTTTCCATTTCATTACAAAACTGAAGGCATTTGATTCAGGCACCCATCACCTATACCACAGGCAACCACTAGGAGTGATAGATATTTAGCCTCAACTCAATTAAGCTAAGTCAACAAGGGGAAATGTGAGTAGCCCATTTCAGCATTGTGATTTGAATTCAAGCCCACTTAACGTTTCATTTGATGTGCGAATATTATTTGTGACCTGTTTTGTTCTGGTACCAGGTTATTTATTTTCCATGCTATTTAAAGTTGTGCCAGATATTTTTTCCTCGTTTTATTAGTCCTGAGGCAGACATACCAAGTCTCCCGGAAGTTCCGTGAGTCTCCCGCAAATGCATAGAGACTCCCGGATGCCCGCAAATGAATGATAATCTCCCGGATAATCTCCCGTCCCCCTCCCGCTCCTCAAATATGTCACGCACCCCTCTCCAACACATCTCTCCTTGCTTTTCACCACACGTGTCGCGCGCACTCCGCCTACACCCCACCTGGTCTTAAATTGCGCAATAAATCAATAAATGCTTAACGCCGCATAGTCTGTCTGAGTCTGTCCTCATTTCGGAGTGTAGCCTAAATATAGCCATAAATGGTGGTTATTCTGACAAGAGACTCAGTTGTTGTTATTTTTAGTTGCTTTAGAAGTGTGGACCACTATTTTCTTTTTGATCCTCACAATTTTGAAATCCAGTCGCGGGCTGGATTGAATGGCTCAGCAGGCCGGAATCGGCCCGCAGGCCACCAGTTGATGATCAGTGCAATAAAAAAATACAAAATAAAGATCAGATTTGATAGACGAGACTCACAGAACCATCAAGATTTTTACACACTGTTGAAGTCTGTGAAAAAAATGTGACTTCATTCTCCATTTGAGATGTGTCTTCAAGCTGCCATCACCAAAAAGCCTTTTATATAAAGTATTAACTACATTTCAGTAGTTCAGCATTTTCTCCTTGTGTCATTTCTTTGTTATTACACAGAACTCATTTTCAGATTTCTTTTGTTTTGTTTTGTTTTATTTTTGGGTATTGTTTAATTTATGGTATTGTTTGGGTTTTTAACTAAGATTTGGTTCAATTTCATGTTAACACCTCCTTTAGATTTATTCTATCCTTTATTCTTCATCGTATGAATAATAAAATGCATTTCATCTTTGTTAAATCTACTAATTTTATTTTCAGTGCCTGTATGCTTTGAACTGTTGAAATCTCTTTGAAAACGATCTCACAAGTCATAAAAACGCATGCAAATGATGACCTTTCACTCTATTATACTTTACAATGACTCCACAAGTCACGTTCTGAACTGTTTTTCTTGGTCAACTATAATCCTGTGATTCATTGCAATGGCAGTGCTGAAAAATACAGTATATTTTGCAGCCCTATTCTGATGTGGATTGTTGTTTTGGTTTTTATAGACTGTTTCCCAGCAAATTCTCATCCAGTTCATGCTGGATATCGCTCGAGGGATGGAGTATCTTAGCAACAAAAACATCATCCATCGGGATTTGGCTGCTCGCAACTGCATGTGAGCTCATGTCTATGTAACAGCAGCACATTTTAGATGTATCATACATGTATTGTAACTCATTTTTATTGATGATTAACCACAAACTGCTCCTCAATTTTAGGTTGAATGAAAACATGAGCGTGTGTGTAGCAGATTTTGGTCTCTCGAAGAAAATCTACAGCGGTGACTACTACAGACAAGGCTCTGTTTCTAAATTGCCTGTAAAGTGGATCGCTTTGGAAAGCCTGGCTGATAATGTCTACACAACACAGAGCGATGTGGTAATGAACATATCTATCTACTTGCCTTTTTTCTATTGCTAGGTGAGATTCCGAATTTTACTGTACAGTGCTCAGCGCACACCCCATTTTGGAAATGAATATTTTGATCAATTTCTCAGTGAATATAGGTCATATTTTTGGTGCATTTGAACAAAACAGATTTATTAAACAGATATATTTATTGAAACAATATTTTAGTCATCAAACATCTTTAGAAAAAGAAAGAAAATACATTTAAATTCATGCAAAATTTTACAAAAATTACAAACTGCAAAATTTCAACAAAATCTTTTTTTTGTTTGTTTTTTCTCTTGATTTTTAACGCAACCTATAGAAAGTATGAATTTAAGAGATTTGTGAGAGGTGTACTCATATATATGCTGAGCACTGTAAGTCATGAAACATGTACAGGCAGTTCATAGTAAGTAATGTGTATTTATATAGCGCATTTATCATGCATGGCCATACACCCAAAGAGCTTCACAATCATGAGGGGGTCTCCCTACTCCACCAACAGTGTGCAGCATCCACTTGGGTAATGCAACGGCAGCCACAGGACAACTGCGCTAGTGCACTCACCACACACCAGCAGTAGGGGGTAGAGAGAAATTTATTAAGCCAGTTCAGTGAATGGGGATGATTGGAAGGCCATAATGGGCCAATTGAGGGTATTTGGCCAGGACATTGGGGTTACACCCCTACTCTTTACCAGAAGTGCAATTGTGGTCATTAAAGATCCCAAGAGTCATTCATTCATGCATTTATTCATTCATTCATTCATTTTCTTTTCGGCTTAGTCCCTTTATTAATCCGTGGTCGCCACAGCGGAATGAACCGCCAACTTATCCAGCATTTGTTTTACGCAGCGGATGCCCTTCCAGGTGCAACCTATCTCTGGGTAACATCCATACACATTCATTCGCACCCACACACTACGGACAATTTAGCCTACCCAATTCCCCTATACCATATGTCTTTGGACTTGTGGGGGAAACCGGAGCACCCGGAGGAAACCCACGCAACCACGGGGAGAACATGCAAACCCCACACAGAAATGCCAACTGACCCAGCCTAGGCTCGAACCAGCGACCGTCTTGTTGTGAGGTGAACGTGCTACCACTACGCCACCGTGGCGCCCCCCGAGAGTCATATACATTTACATTTTTTATTTCTACCTTAAATTGATTTTAAAAAGGGTGTCATGGTGATGCAGTGGGTAGCACCATCGCCTCACAGCAAGAAGGTTTGAGCCTCGGCTGGCTTTACAAGAAGTGCCATGGGATTTTTAGTGACACAGATTTGATTCATAGGTTTAACCTCTCATCCGAAAGACGGCGCCCACTGACAGTATAGCGCCCCCTTCACTTTACTGGGGCATTAGGACTCACACAGACAGCAGGTTGAACACCACTTCCAACAACAACCTTTTCTCATGTGGTCTCCCATCCAGATACTGACCAGGCTCAGCCCTGCTTTGCTTCAGTGAGTAACCGGGCAGCAGGGTCATCATTATTGCAGATTTAGCACTGAGAGGCTGAGCAGATTATTAACAAACACAGACAAAATTTGTAGAACATCTGCAAATCATTATATGATACTGTGGTCATATCTACCCCACACAGAATCTGCGCCTGCCAAAATCCGCAACTTTTTTGCTGAATTTTGCTGAATTTATTTACCCATGTAATGTAAAAGTGTTTAAATATATATTTATTCAGTTTAAATAATGATTTCAGTAATATTATTAAATAAAACGTGACTGGTTGGTTTAAATTTAAATAGAACTGTTTACATATTTGTACAATACAATTTGTATGCCTGCCAAAATCTCCATGTTTTTGCTGAATTTTGAGCCCATAATTAAATCTAATAATTTACTCTTTGTGACATGGTGGCTCAGTGGTTAGCACTGTTGTCTCACAGCAAGAAGGTCACTGGTTCGAGTCCCGACTGGGCCAGTTGGTGATTCTGTGTGAAGTTTGCATGTTCTCCCCGTGTTGGCTCCGGTTTCCCACACAGTCCAAAGACATGTGCTATAGTTGAATTAAGTAAACTAAATTGGCCGTAGTGTGTGTATGAGAGAGTGTTTGCTTGTACTGAGTTGCAGCTGGGAGGGCATCTGCTGTGTAAAACCTATGCTGGATAAGTTGGTGGTTCATTGCGCTGTGGCGACCCCTGATGAATTGTTTTCTATTTTATGTGTTAAACCTCATACGCTCTCAAAATCTTTTTGCAAATTTACAGCTTTTATTTATTTATTTTACACAATTATGTGCAAAAAACACCAAAAAGTCTCAGATTCTGTCTGGCCCTAGTCTTCACAATACATACACATTTTTGACAACAGAATCTAGTAGCCCAGACAGCTATGTAATAATCTGTAATACTAGGTTTACTAGTGTGCATAGCCCTTGTTACTGACTTGTTGTCCTGTGTTTTTTCTTCTAAGTGGGCGTTTGGTGTGACTATGTGGGAGATCATGACTCGAGGTCAAACACCTTACCCAGGAGTGGAGAACTCCGAGATCTACGAGTATCTTATCAAAGGAGAAAGACTAAAGCAGCCGCCGGACTGCCCTGCTGACATGTACGTTTTATTTAACGGAACACCTCAGTAAATCCGATCTGACAGTCGCATTGTCACATATCTGATTTATATTTCCACATATGAAAGAGGCCTGAAACCGATCTTTGAATATCCGGATGCATGTGCTTTTACACAGTCATAGAACAGATCCGATCTATCACGTTTAACTGGCAGTGTAAACGGGACCCCAGAGAAACTGAATAGTAAATGAGCTAACAGTGGGTGTGGCTTGTTTTTTCTACTGCGAGCTGATTGGATGTAGTAAAGTAAGCATTTCATTCAGAAAGATTTGGAAAATAGTTTGGGGAGAGTTATTAGAACCTAACAGACACCTCCGCCTCATCACATTTCTGTTTGTTGTCAAAACTGACCGTTGCCGGGGTGTGGTTAAGTTTGTTAGCCACTCCCAATACTCCAGACTGTAAAAAATCCAACTTACAAATTGTTCACTCAGTTTAAAATTGTAGGTTAGCTGGACATATTTTTGAGCTCAGAGTTGAATTTACTCATAAAAATTATTCAACTGGATATTTGGAACTGTTTGTTATAGAAAGTAAAAAATTCAGTTGAGGAGACTTTAAATTTTGATTTCTCCATATCTTCAAAAAATAAAAAGTTGAGTTAACTTAAAATTTTAAAGCAACCGACTGCAAAGAAATTTTGAGTTTATAAAGCTTCAATGTTTGCAGTTGTGCCAAATTATTCCGTAATGTATAATTGACTTGTCAGCGCCAGTGGTGTAGTGGTTAGTGCGTCGACACATGTACTCTGGTGTTTACCGCGACCCGAGTTTGATTCCCGCCTCGTGGTCCTATGCTGATCCTTCCCCTCTCTCTGCTCCCCATGCTTTCCTGTCAATACTCTATACCAGTGTTTCTCAACTGGTGGGTCGTTTATTTTGCTTATACCGGACTTTTATTTTGAAATGCCCGCGCGACAACAGGTTAGTTTAGTTCATGGAAACTGAACCTTTCCTTACCCTAACCGCTGTTTACAGTATTTGTCGTTTTTACTTTGTAATATTTCTATAATTTGATACATTTTGTTAAATACAGCAATAAAATATTGTTTATTTGTAAGTCTTGGTGATTTTCTTATGATTTATCTGTCACTACTTGTGTATGTTAACAAATAAATACAAAATAATTATAGTTCCTAAAATTATATTATAGTTCCTAAAAATTGATTGGCTTGATGACCATGCAAAAATTAGGGTCCCATGGCCAAACCAGTTGAGAACCACTGCTCTATACTGTCCTGTCCATTAAAGGTGAAAACCCCGAAAAAATAATTATTTAAAAAAAAGTATAATTGACTTAAACCAGCCTTTTCGGTCAACTTAAAAAAATAATTTGGCTCAACTTCAACCACTGAAGTTCAATAAACTCAAAATTTCTTTGCAGCCGGTTGCTTTAAAATTTTAAGTTAACTCAACTTTTTATTTTTTACAGTGCAGACAGACGTAAACTGAGAATTTATCTGAAAGCAAAAATGAAGTGCAATTTCAGATTTCAATTTTAGATTACAAGGGGTTTTTTTCTTAATGACTTGCACGGATTTGATCACCACAAAACTAGCAATATGAGCTAACAAAATGCAATATGGTTAGTTTTGATTTCATGTGTGCTTTAACCACGAACAATTTCGATGCTCATTCACCCACTTGACCATCCCATATTTTCTCACTTTCAGTTACGAAATCATGCACAGCTGTTGGTCTCCAGTCCCTAAGTGCCGCCCCAGTTTCCAGCACCTCATCGACCAATTGGAGCTCTTGTGGGCAAAGTTGAATCCCGCTCCTGTGAAAGAGCCGTTGCTGTATGTGAACCTGGAGGAGGAAGATGGAGAACAGGCTAATAGTGGGACCAGGAGCGGGGAGGAGCCCTCATGGGGCGTACCGTGGCAGTGTGCAGGTATCGAGGAAGATGAAAAAGATTGGTTAATGGTGTCATCGGGAGCTGCTCTTGCTATTGGTGGAGATTACCGATACATCATTGGCCCGTCTGTTAGCGCCATTGATGAAGAGAGCAGACATTCTGACGACGGACTATCGGAGGATATCAGGGACGAGGAAGAGGATGTTATTATTAATGTGTGATTTTACTGTTGAAGTCAGAATTATTAGCCCACCTGTATATTTTTTTCCCCAATTTCTGTTTACCGAGCGAAAAAATGTGTTTTTAAATATAATAGCTTTAATAACTCATTTCTAATAACTGATTTCTTTTATATTTGCCATGCTGACAGCACATAATAGTTTACTAGATGTTTTTTTAAAGATACTAGTATTCAGCTTAAAGTGTCATTTAAATGCTTAACTTGGGTAATTACAACCCAGGCTCATTCTGATTACGTACCCCTATACACATTTCTGGAGAGCACCAAATACGTCCCAGTAGCTACGTTTTTATTGCAGCTTTTGTTTTTTCGAAACGGCCAGAGGCTGCTGTGTACTCTTTTTCAGATCTCAAATTTCTCTTGTGAGTGTCATTCCTGCCTGCTGTTCTTGTATAAATCCACCAGAGGGTGCTGTCGACTGACTGACTGGCCAACCGACCAAAACCTAAACCCTTCCCTAAACCCAACCGATAATGTTTTAAAAAGCACCGACTGACTCATCCACCCCCTTCCCTAAACCCAACCGCAGTGTTTTCAAAAGCAATGCAGTAAATAAAATCCCTCGCGACCACCTGACTTTTTTACCACGTTTTCAGATTTTACCACATTCATTTATTCATTCATTTTCGGCTTAGTCCCTTTATTAACCCGGGGTCGTCACAGCGGAATGAACCACCAACTTATCCAGCATCTGTTTTACGCAGCGGATGCCCTTCCAGCCGCAACCCATCTCTGGGAAACATCCATACATTCACACTCATACACTACGGACAATTTAGCTTACCCAATTCACCTATACCGCATGTCTTTGGACTGTGGGGGAAACCCACGCGAACACGGAGAGAACATACAAACTCCACACAGAAATGCCAGCTGACCCAGCTGAGGCTCGAACCATCGACCTTCTTGCTGTGAGGTGACGGCACTACCTATTGCGCCACTGTGTCGCCCAATTTTATCACATTCTTACCTTATTATTTACTTGTTTATTTTATTTTTTTGGCTTTTTTATTACCTGCTTTCTGGAACTGTTTTTTACCCTGTCATCTCTCTCTTCATTTTCAGAATGAGCCTATGTTGGTTAATTAGGTTAACAGGTGAAGGTAATTAGCCAAGTCATTGTTCAATTCAACTCATGTTTATTTCTAAAGCGCTTTTACAATGTAGATTGTGTCAAAGCAGCTTAACATAGAAGTTCTAGTAGGTTGAAATTGTGTCAGTCCAGTGTTCAGAGTTGAAGTTCAGTTTAGTTCAGTTCAGTGTATGCTTTTTTCATCTCAAATTTCTCGTGAGTGTCATTCGTGGCTGCGTTCTTGCAGAAATCCACCAGAGGCTGCTGTCGACTGACTGACTGGCCAATCGACCAATCCTCCCCACCCTCCCCCTTCCTTAAACCCAACCAATAATGTTTTAAAAAGCACCGACTGACCCGTCCACCCCTCTTCCCTAAACCCAACCGCAGTGTTTTCAAAAGCAATGCAGTAAAAGAAAACTACTCTCGGCCACCTAAAATTTTTACCACGTTTTCAGATTTCACCACATTCTCACCTTTTATTTTATTTATTTTTTGGCTTTTGTATTACCTGCTTTCTGGAACTGTTCTGTACCCTGTTGTTGCGGTCATCCGACATACGTGTTAAGCTACCAGAGAAACTGGTAACAGTGAAAGAGCCGTCCACATGGAGGTAAGCAGTCAGCTGGTAAGCAAGTAAAGGGACAGCATCATAACACCCCGTAGCGTTCGTTTTAAAGAAAAAATGCAGCCATACGTAGCTCTGGCTACATAATTCTGGATCTCCAGAAACATATATAGGGCTACGTTTTCAGAATGAGCCTATGTTGGTTAATTATGTTAACAAGGTAAGGTAATTAGCCAAGTCATTGTTCAATTCAACTCATGTTTATTTCTATAGTGCTTTTACAATGTAGATTGTGTCAAAGCAGCTTAACATAGAAGTTCTAGTAGGCTGAAATTGTGTCAGTCCAGTGTTCAGAGTTGAAGATCAGCTTAGTTCAGTTCAGTGTGGTTTAATTTTCACTGCTGAAAGTCCAAACACTGAAGAGCAAATCCATCGATGTGCAGCTCCACAAGTCCCAAACCAAGCAAGCCAATGACAAAGAACAAACTTCACCAATTGAAAAATGTGAAGGAAAAAAACCTAGAGAGAAACCGGGCTCAGTTGGGCAGGACCATTTCTCCTCTGGACAAACTTTGTGCAGAGCTGCTGTCTATTGTATAACTGTGGTTTGTTCTGTAGACAATCGCAAATGAATATTGCTTACGTGGGCTAATAAAATTGATCTTAAAATGTTTTTTAAAAATTCAAAACTGCTTTTATTCTAGCCAAAATAAAACAAATAAGGCTTTCTCCAGGAGAGAAAAATATATTATAGGAAATACTGTGAAAAGTTCCTTGCTCTCTTAAACATCATTTGGGAAATTTCTGAAAAATAAAAGAAAAATTCACAGGACGGCTAATCATTTTGACTTCAACTGTATATATATTTTTATATTTTTTTCCCCAAAGCTAATCTAGTAGGTAATGATTGCACAAGACTCTTTAAAAAAAACAGTGTGTCCGTAAAAACATTCCTCAGCCGTTTTACTGGTGAAATTCCAGGAGTAATGCTTAACACAAAGAACTGTTCTCCACGCTAACAGGACGTACAATCAGCTGCTAATACCTTTTTAATGACTAACTTCGAGTGTAGCGAAGCCAGTGTTTCAACAAATGTTTAGAGTCTGATGTGTGATTTGTGAAATGTTATTGTACAGTAAATCATTGTACAGATGTTTTTTGTTTTGTTGCTAGTACTCCGCTAGCATAATGTGTATTTTCCATGTGTAAAAATGTCAATCATGTTATGGGACTCACATATGTGGTGCCTTTACTTTCAAACAGTTTGTTACACTGCATGAAGAAAAATTCCTGTGGATTTAAAATGTGAGCTATTACATAAGCTCAGATTGTCACTTTTGTGCTTGTACTTAAAGGAATGTTCCGGGTTAAATGCAGGGCAAACTGGGCTAAGCTGCATGATTATTAATTATATGTCAGTATTTTTGCAGCAGGGTAAACCTAGAAAGATTTGTCACGAGTTTCAATGCCATAGAACATATATTTATATCGAAGTCAGAATTATTAGCCCTCCTGATTTAATAGCTCCCCTGTATATTTTTGTGCCCCCCAATTTTTTGTTTAACAGAAATATTTTTTTTCAACACATTTCTAAACATAATAGTTTTATTAACTCATTTCTAATAACTGATTTCTTTTATCTTGGCCATGATGACAGTACATAATATTTTACAAGATATTTTTCAAGATTCAGCTTTAAGTGACATTTAAAGGCTTAATTGGGTTAGGGGAGAGCAGGGACTAAAGGATAATTTTTTATAAAAAACTATTTTTAAAAGATAATGGTTTATCAGAAATATATTTTTGCTGTGGTTATTAACTCATAAGTGTTGTCTATCAATATCAGGCTGTTTTTTGAAAAAGAAATGTAGAACAGCTTCAAAATAATTTCACTTTAAACATAAATTGCGCACTGTTACTTTTGACTTCCTCAGTAGGGACAAAAGTAACACAATATTTGCTAGATTTACTGGTTTAATCTTGTTTATTTTAAATATATCTGACCTTCTAACCTTGTTAATGTTAGCTAAACATATTTGTTACATAAACATATTTTTTCCTTTGTTTATTTGCACAAAATATTAAATGGCATTTTCATTTTAAATTTCACTTCAAATTTCAAATAACCATCTAACTATGCAAAATGTAAAGGTAAAACATTTCTACAATTTTTAAATATGTTATTGCCATTATTATTGGCAAAATGCATTCATTTTATAAAACATCTCAATCAAAACACTGAAAACTCTAATGTGGAAGTGGAAGTGAAAAATAAGGTATGACTGTGCAGTGGGACATAAATAACAGTGTTACTTTTGTCCTCACAGGAACTCTTGATTTTCTAAACCTGATATACTTTTAAACTGAAAGATTGCAAACTCAAGGATGTGTTATTGCATTAAATAACCTGTAGATTGATCATTACTGTGATGAAAAGAGAAACACAACTAGTAATTAGAAAAAGAAAAACCTACAATTATTTAGTTTCTGCACTTAAATTTTAACTGAAATTTAGACCTAACCACAGAACACGGTCCTGAAAATTGGTGAAATTTGGCAGCTCCATCAAGGGCTGCATGCTGAGTGTGCTGTGACAGCCTGGAAAGCAAATGTTGTCAGTGCTTTGATAAAATCGCTTTGTTACTTTCCTCCCATGTTACTTTCGTCCCTCCTTAACTAGGCAAGTTAGGGTAATTAGGCAAGTCATTGTATAAAAATGATGAGAAAAAATTCCTTAAAGGGGTGATCCAGAGTGTGTTTTTGAGGCTTGGTTGTTTATAAGATGCAACGCAATGTGTGCTCATGCTTCACTTGTAGAAAATCAGGTTATTTTTTATCATAATACTTACTTTAATTATATACAGCTACTCTGCTAACATGAAAACAACTGTCATATTTCCTCCCCTGAAAGGCCCGCCCTCAAGAGGCTCTGATTGGTCAGCTAACATAATGTGCTGTGATTCGCTTATTTACACCCATACAAGCGCACGCTTTTGTGCTGCGTAAACTGCCTGAATAAGACAGAAAAATGAAGAGCACACAGCTGAACCTCTTGCTTGCTCTCTAAAATAATATCTAACAAGGGTCTTTTACATATATTCGGAATAAGCATGTGTAAGTAATATGAAACTTTCTCATATCTGTCACGAGTTTGTTATTTGAGATGTAGAATGCAGGGAAAGCGTCCACATAGAGAGACACTGAAAACGTCCCCATAGAGAGACATTGAAAGCGTCCACAGAGAGAGACACTGCAGCGCTGCTGAAGATTGTGGCTGTTTACAGCGGTTTGACTGATAAATATGAATTTGTAGCTAAATTGTTATCGGTGCCAAACAGCATTTCCCATTGTTTACATACTTGTTTACATCCGGATGTATTTTTTGTAGTCCCCAAACTTTGTTCACTGTAGGCTTTGCTAAGCTAACTCTGTAAAAGCCAATGTCTCTCTTTGCATTTAAGCATATTACATTCAAAGATGTTGTTTATGTTCACACATCTACATTACACATCAACTAAAGTGTAAAATTTGATATCATTGTGGACCACCCATTTAAGAGGGCTTATACAGTAATATTGACCTTGAAATTAAGAACTGCTGTTATTCTAGCTGAAATAAAACAAATAGACTTTCTCCAGAAGAAAAAATATTATAGGAAATACTGTGAAACATTCCTTACTCTGTTAAACATCATTTGGGAAATATTTGAAAAAGAAATAAATTACCGGAGGGTGAATAATTCTGACTTCAACTGTATATGACTCGTCCTGATTGTTTATAGATCACCAGTGTGAAATAATGTTACTATCAGTCCGTTTATAGTTAGGACGAGTCAAAATGATTATTTTCTGTGTTTGCTGCATTTAAACCGGATCATTTCATTTAGGTGTACATCAAACTCTCATTAGAGCTTAGGTCTCAAACTGGATTCCTGGACAGCCACAGCTTTGCACAGTTTCGCTCCAACCCTAATCAAACACAGCTGATCCAAAAAAAACAAAGTGTTTAGAGTTGTTTGGAGCTAAACTTTGTAGAGCTGCGGCCCCTTCAGGAACTGAGTTTGAGAGCACTGCTTCAGAGCATTCTTAGAGTGGGATATCAAGGGACGTTATGTTTGTATTACATTCAAATTAAAAAAAATTTAATGCTGTATGTTATGATTACTTACAACAGCGGACTTTGCTGCTCGGTATGCAAAGCAAAGTTGTGTTTTTCAAGAGTTAAAATCAGTAGGTTTTGTATTTTACTTCATCACTGTACAAACTTTAGTGATGTGGGAAAATCTGACACAAAAATTCAGTGTTATTAATCGTGGAAAGGAAGGCTCCTACTCACTACTTTTAATTAAGATCTTTATTCCAGCTAATTACAAATGAAGCAAAGAGAGACTTGCTTTATTATGGTTAGAGCCTTGTAGATTTCAAGTCCTGTAAGAAAACAAATCCCCTTAATGCAGGCAAATTGTAGATTTTTAGAGTGTAAGTTTATAATAAAATGAGTAAGAGTGTTGCACAAAAGTAGCAATGCCTGACACCTGTATGTTGATGATTTGTATGGTGCTTACAGATGTGAAGTTGTTGAAGTGTTTTCCAATTCATTTCAGTATCTGTAAATAAAACATTAATTATAGGCCTAAAAAATCAGTGAACATTTGCTGGGGCTTGTAGAGAATGGTGTGGTTAGTGTGTAGTGTCATAGAAAATTCATTCGTTCATTTTCCCTCTGCACTCTCAGGAATAAAGATACACGAGCTGTCACTGGGGTGGTACCTTTTCAAAAGCTACATATTTGTACTTAAAGGGTCCATATTGGTACCTCAAAAGTATATATTAGTACCTACAAAATTTAAGAGGAACACTTTTGTACTTTTTAGGTACTAATATGAACCCTTGAGGTGTTGATATGGACCCTTTAAGTACAAGTGTGTTCCTTATGAAAAGGTACCACCCCATTGACAGCTCGCGTACCTTTATTTCTGAAAGTGTGCGAAGTCTCTTGATTTATCAGGGGTTGCCACAGCGGAATGAACCGCCAACTTATTCAGCATATGTTATATGCGGTGAATGCCCTTCCAGCCACAACCAAGCACTAGTAGGAAACACCCTTACACACTCATTCACTCCTTCTTTTTGTTTTATGGCGACTAGCTAATTAAAAGCACTATCGCCACCTACTGTACCGGATGTATCTCTTGTGGTGAGTCCGAATAATAAAGAGGGGCAGGAAGAAGATAAGAGAGGGGAGGGAAAGAGTATAAAAAATATATAAATAAATCTTTGACACTCTGACCACATTTTCATGGCAGCACTGTGTGTTCAGCTCCCCTAACACTCATAGGGTCTTAATGTCCATGACTGAGAATACTCTCATTCATAAATGTTATAATCTAAAACCTAAACCTGAATCTTCTATACCTGATAAGTGCTCTATATACACTCTCAGAAATAAAGGTACTGGAGCTGTCACTGGGGCAGTACCTTTTCCAAAGGTACATATTTGTACCCGAAGAGTCCATGATGGTACCTCTAAGGTACTTTTTAGGTACATATAGGCACTAATATGTTCCTTTGAGGTAGCACTGTGGGCTCTTTGGGTACAAATATGTATCTTTTGAAAAGGTACTGCCCCAGTGACCCTTTATTTCTGAGAGTGTACTTACCAATCCATTATACTTTTTCCTAAAATAGTTTTATTTATCGGTGCCACGGTGGCGTGTGAGTAGCACGTTCGCCTCACAGCAAGAAGGTCGCTGGTTCGATCCCCGGTTGGGGCAGGTCCCGGTTGGGCCAGTTGGCATTTCTGTGTGGAGTTTGCATGTTCTCCCCGTGGTTGCGTGGGTTCCCTTCGGGTGCTCCGGTTTCCCCCACAGTCCAAAGACATGCAGTACAGGTGAATTGGGTAAGCTAAATTGTCCATAGTGTATGTGTGTGAATGAGAATGTATGGATGTGTTTCCCAGAGATGGGTTGTGGCTGGAAGGGCATCCGCTGCGTAAAACAAATGCTGGATAAGTTGGCGGTTCATTCCGCTGTGGCGACCCCGGATTATTAAAGGGACTAAGCCGAAAAGAAAATGAATGAATGATTGAATGAATGAGTTTTATTTATCAATTTGACTACATTTATCAATTTGACTTGTTTGTTATATTTGCTACATAAAATAGCACACGATCCACATTTTCAGTTACACCACATACATTTCCCATCTTCATGTAGACCCACCAATGCAAGTGTTGCGTTTGACCCTGCCCCAATCTTAATATTGATGACCATACTTCTTCCTTCCTATTTCTTACTGGATATAGTGTTGTCCCTACTGTCTGTATAATACTATAGTACCATCTTCAGTATTACTATATACCATCCAAATTGCCATTTATTCATTAGTTTTTCCTTAGATTTTGCCTCCCTTTTCCACACTCATATATGGCCAGTTTAGCTCATTCTATTAACCAATAGCGCATGTCTTTGGACAAATGTCTAAAGATTTATAAACCAAGATGCCTTCACTCACAAAGCAAAATGGCCCAGGTAGTGCTGTTTTCAATGAAATTGCTTAATGTGCATCAAGTTTATGCATAAAATGAATTTAAAAAATATTGGGAATGTATTATACTTGAAAACACCCAGTCAGTGCTATGACTTTTAGACATTTTGTTAGATTTTTTTTAAAGATCTTTTATTGTGGAAGGTTGAACACAAATGAAAATTTACATTACAAATAGTAAGAATGTTACAGTGGAAAGACTGATGTGTAATAACTATGATAGTTTGAGTGATTATAACTAATGATTATTAATAATGATTAGACATCCTTTGCATCAACAAATGGATAGTTCATCAAACAATGTAAGTTCTCTTTCTCAAGGGGTTTCAAATATTTGTTTCTTTATTCTGTTGAACACTGATGAAGATATTTTGAAAAATGCTGAAAACTGGTAAGCATTGACTTCTGCGGTAAGAAAAAAATAGCATACTGTGGAGATCAATGCTTACAGGTTTTCAGCATTTTTCAAATGTTCTTCTCCAGTGTTAAGCAGAAGAAAGACAATCAGGTTTGGAAAAGTAAAGGGTGAGTAAACAATGACAGAATTGTCGTATTTTTGTGAACGATCCCTTTAAGTTAATATGTTTTAAAGTATACAGGATTGGTCAGATTCTAATTGGATTTATTAAGTTATTATAATAATAAAAGCACACAGTGTACACATCAGTTCAGAAAGGAATTACTCTTGAATATGCTAACATTTGTATTAATTCCAAACGCAATAAATGTGTCACTTATTAAAATAGTAAACCTTAAATACCATCCTACAGAGCTACAATGCACCAAATAACCTATAATACGTTCTCTCTTTAACAAAATCTAATGGTGTGCCATATAAAATCAGCCTCTGTCAAAAGAACACTTAATTTGCCCAGTTAATATTGTATTTACTTTGTGTAATGTCCGTTTGTCCATCCTTTGAAAGTGAAAACAAGTAACGTCAAGAAAAATGGAGAGCGTGTTTAATGGTGCAGTGAACAAAGGATTTGACTGCGGTGCACTGAAAAAAAGGCATGGCAGCATCGTGACACAACTCCCTGTCTTTAAATCCATATTAGCGGTCCCCAAAATGAAGCTATGATCACGAATCTTCGCATTAATAACGCCATCAAACGTCAAAGCAGACGCATTATATGCCGACCTCCTTTCCTCTCCGACATTCGAATAAAAACCGGACCAGTGCGTATCGAGGCAGCCATGACGTAAACAAAGGCGTTAAGTAAACGCATGCGCGTTACAGCCATCGATCCTCATCAGTCAGAAGGAGCGCATGCGCAGTTGCGCACGGCGTTTACACGAGGACGACGTGCAATGTTTTGAGCGGCGACGTTCTGACGTCATCGCACGCACGCAAACCTCGGAGGGTGAGACGCACGGTGTAGTAATGTGGGAAGGGAGAGAGAAAAAACACGATTAACGAAGACAGGAGAGACAGTATGCATAATATGCATTTCTTAGTGACAAAAGGTAACGGTCTAATCCGGAGGCAGCTGTACCTGTTAAAGAAATCGAAAGAAACCGGATGAACAAGGGCGCGTTTTGTTATTACATCGTGGCCAGAGCAGACCATCTCGCCTCAGATTCGAGATGTTTCGACGTGCACGCGTGGAGGCGCCAACTTTTAGTTCTCGGGCCTAGTAGAGACACGCGCCATCGACGAATATAACTCGACGCACTTTATACAAAAGGTGACTGAAACTCCATTTCTTGACTTTAAAAGGACATATAATATATATGCACGCCCATGGCTACCACGTTTACTCACCTGTGAGTTAGGTAAAATAGGTAGCATTGCACTGTTGTTTAGCAGAACCGGTTTGCTAGCCTTTTCGGTAACGTTATTCACGACCGCGTCGCGTTACAAATTGTTCGATATTTTCCGAGTAATTTAGCTTTTTGGTCAAAATCGGTTTGTAATAAAGATGGGATTTGTTTAGCTTTGCCAAGAGCATGTGGTTAAAGTGTTGTCATGGCGTTGAAATACACATTTTTTGCAGTATTTTACTTTGTGCTGACAAAGTCCATAATACCTAAACAACACAGAATTATTAATAAATTGTCACTTGAGTGTTTTACATCTTGTTTTCGCACACATATAAAACAGTTTACGCGTTATTACGGTGTATTATTTTATGCTACACGTTGATCACTTGAGCGAAAAGCTATGTTTAAAACTAATTTAAATTCTAGTGCTTCTGTTAATAATACCGTTTGCTATTAATACTTATTTATAGATGCATAACAAGTCATATGTAATTAATGTGTTGTAATCATTAAAAAAGTATGACTATGCCAAAGACAAAATTTGTTTGGATTTGCTTGTATTTTTGTTTTTTTCTGAGCTGTATGAAACTGAAAGTTATTCAGTGATTTGCCACTGGGGGGTGATCCGAGTGAAACTGTGAACTAAATCGATTGTATTATGCTATACAGATCGTCCCCTAGTGGCAAGTTATTGAATTAAAAAATGTTTCAAGACAGCTATAATAAAACTATGCGACCCCAACATATTTGATAAATTTTCCTAACCACTGAATCAAGACTAAAGATACAAAAAGTTTTTGTGGCTTTATGGAGCAAGGTTGTGAAAACAGCCATCAATACTAACATTCTCATATTTTAACAATAATAAAAACAGATATTTGTTATTGTAAATATAGGCAGTGCTAAGGGACATGCAGTGAAGCAACTTTATTTACAATGCAGAATTGCTTCAGTACCTCATTGGTATTATACATTGGATCATGAGCTAGCTAATTAACTAATATTAATTAATGAAATGCTGATTTAGCAAATGTATTGCTTAATATATGCAGTGGATGTAATAAAACATTGCTGTATATAGTAGATTCGACAGTTAACGATTAATAGTATTTTAGATTATTTACAATAGATACAATAAGTCTGTGAGAGAATGCTGTGGTTTTGTGAGAATTAGTCATGTTAAATCAAATGCTGTGTTACCATCCACCTATTTTTATGTGCATTTTGGAGTATTGCATAAGAATGTATAACGGAAGCACCAAGATGTACATATACATATTTTTTCACCTCATAAGAGAAAATACACAAACTAAAGTGGAAACACATTAACAGAATAAATTCCAGCATGCACATAAAAAATATATATTTTAACAAACGTGATAACAAAACATGCATCTAAGTCATAAAATGATTTGGTATTATTTTCTCCCAGAACTGTCTTGAGCAGACTCAAACCTCCAAAAGCCACCACCCTTCATTCACAAATGTTTTATACAATATTCTGTTTTTTTTACATAAAATCTAATTTGCATCTTTGGATGGAAACATAGCCAATGAAAGTAGTTAAATCTTCTGTTTTTTTGTTTGTTTTTTTTTTGTGAAGATTTCCTGTGTTTCTTTGGATTTTGTACACAAGAGTGCCCCCTTTGGTTTTGGAGGAGATTTACTCCTGGTCACAGAGTCGTGCTTTCCTGATAATATGTGCATGACAGTCACAGCTCTACTTGATTGAATTTGTAATTTAATTTCAGTTAATCGCCCAGCCTTACCTCATAGGTACATGACTAAATTGTATGCATTCACTAAATGTGTGTCTTAACAATATTTATGAATTGAGTATTGACAAATCTGACTCTTTCAGGAAGCATTTTACTCTGTTAAAACGTTTTCCCATAATATTTTTTTCAAATAATCTTCTCACCAAACAGATAAAAGTTATATATCCTGAGTTAAAAAAAAACTGTCATGATGGCATATTATCTTCAAATACAGTCCCATGCAGTATTGTTTAAATGACAGTTGTATTTTTTTACCATTTTATTTACATTTTAAGTTTGGTTTGTGCAGGTAGTGGCTCCTAATGCAACTGCAAGAATAATAAGAGATAATAAAGAGTTTTCTTTTCATGTGCATACTTTCTCTTAATTATTCACTCGTTTCATGAAAAAGAATGAACAGTACATCGAGAAAAAAATTAATTAACAACAGTTTTGTGGAGGCCAACATTTCTTTTAATCCACTTTCACCCTTTTAAACCATTGTTTAAAAAAAAAGTCAGTTTTGGTGTCATTCAAAGACCTTGTTTCCACCTGCAATTAGGATGCATTTTCTATTATCTGCTAACAAGAGCTTATTTGAGATGTTTTTTTAGCAAAAATTGTTTTAAGGGTTTTAACCATTTCAAACCCTCATATTTGGAATCTAACCATTCACATTTAGATCGCACACATTTTTAGACTTTGTTTCTGCCTAAGCACTTGTGAATTGATTGCAGAAAATCTAGATAAATATAATGAAAGGTAGAAATAGCCAAAGTTCATTAGTTGGTTGGTATATCTTATTTTTAAGGTAGATGTGCTATGTTATAAGTATCATATTCTTGGTGTTGGTTCCAATGTCAACTTGAATATGTACAAATACTAAGGCTTTTCTTGTATTATTTGTTTTTTACGGAGCTAGATGTTACTAGTTGTTAGGACATTTATTTAACACTGGTCGTGGTTGCCCAGCTTTGTGCAAAGTTTGATTTCGACCCTTTACTTGTCTTGGAAGGTGCAGGAGTGGAACTCAATTACCCTTGACCAGGATGTAGGACTGTTATGATTTAGATGTCCTTACATGTATTAACTTGGGGACAATGCCTTGCTTTGGTGGGCTATGAGGAATAATTATTTGTGTGTAGTACACAAAGCACAATACAATACATTTTTGTCTCCCTGTTCAAACATTTCTCTATCAAGATGTTCTTGACAAAAATAGTCCTTTTACAAGTTTCTGCACTGAAGCCAATCAGGGCTTTGACTGATTAGTAGTAATCTATTGAGTGACACAAACCGTTTATGTTGTGCTAAGCTTTCCAGTTGCTAGCTCTCAGCATGCTTTGACCATCCTGTGTTATATACATATTTTTTCTTTCTTTTTTAAGGATGTAGACCTGAAATACCCTAATGTGAGAGGGTCAGAAGCAATCCAGATGACTTAATTCCCATGGCCGATACAGAGAAACAGGGTGCAATGGTGCTTCATGAAGAGGGCATGACTGCCCCAACACTGGCACCCCCCACAACCACACCACCGTCTATTTTTGTTGTTTTAAAACAGTTGCAATCTAGTGATAGTGGGAATGACAAGGCCAATCTAATGGCAATTAGTGAGGCAAATAAAATGGGGAAATCCTCAATTGGCACTGCTGTGGCAGGCATACAACCAACATCCTCCACATTTGCAGACACTAACACCACCACACCATCAGAGAACTTACCGGCAGATGCTAGATGTAGAGGCATCACTGTTACCCTGGATAACAACAATATGTGGAACGAGTTTCATAGATGTAAGACTGAGATGATTCTGACTAAACAAGGACGTAGAATGTTCCCCTATTGCCGGTTTCGTCTCTCTGGAATGGAACCTTTCCAGAATTATGTTTTGGCAATGGATATAAAACCTGCTGATAACTGCAGATATAAATGGAGTGGCAAAGGATGGGAACCAAATGGGAAGGCTGAGCCTCATATTTCACGGTTGTTTGTACACCCAGAATCCCCTGCTAGTGGCTTACATTGGATGCAGTACCCTGTTTCGTTTTACAGACTGAAACTTTGCAACACCTTGGACCAAGAGGGCCATATTATTTTGCATTCAATGCACAGATACCTTCCTCAAATTCATATTATACCTGCAGACAAAGTTAGCGAAGACATTTTAATTTTGGACAGACCCAATGTTGTAACTCTCAGTTTTGCTCAGACTGAGTTTTTTGCAGTTACAGCCTATCAAAATCTTTGCATCACCCAGCTCAAGATTGACTACAACCCCTTTGCCAAAGGTTTCAGAGAGGATGCAGTCAATGCACGATCGTCTAAGGCCAAGAATGGATTGTCCACTGATGAAACAGAGAGTGAGCTCAAGCCGAGCAAGGAGATGACAACTTTGAATAACTTGAAAACACTGTTCATGAAGAGAAAAGCTTCTGTAAAGGGCAATATGGATCAAAGCGTTCCCAGCGCTACAAATGGAGAAAAGAATGTTGTTAATGGTGCTGCGCCTGCTGTAGACAAAAATGTTCAAAGTTTGTGGTAAGTAGTTTTAACAATTTGTCAAACAAAAGCAGAATTTTGATTTCGCTGGAGATGTACACAAGAAACATACTCATAGTAGCAAGAAACCATGACACACTCAAAGTTTCTAAAATTCTGAATGTAATATTATTAATGCATTATTGAGCCATAAACATATTGACGATGTATCCAATGTTCTAAATAAGATCCTTTATGACAGTGGTTCTCAAACTGTGGTACATGTACCACTAGTGGTACACAAGCTTCCTTCTAGTGGTACGCTGAGGAATCTCTAAATACTTAAAGTAAAAAAATTAACATACTTTTAACCCTTTGACGCATAAGATAAAAGAAATTGATTTTAATAGGCTAAACCTTTTATTTAAGTGGCTGACAATAATAAACATTCTTAATTAGAAGAATTAATCTGCCACGTTTTTGAACTGTGCAGTGCTGTAGCTGCTTAATTACGCTTACTATGCTACTGTACTTCAATACCGGTTATTATGGTGGTACTTGGAGAAACAATGTTTTTCTGAGGTGGTACTTGGTGAAAAAAGCTTGAGAACCACTGCTTCATGACATTATCTGAATATAGACAGAGTTATGTAGCTACAGCTTAAATGTTTTGCATTCACTTAATTTATTGTGTTTTTTTTTGTCCTACATATTTACCCTTTTTGCCAAATCTAACATGTTTTTTTTTGTCTTATTTTATCTCTCTTTCTCTAACAGTAAGAAGCGCCCATCGTCGTTGGCATTCTCAGACTTCATTAAAGGTGCTCATGTGAAAGTCAAAAGGTTATCACTTGAGAATATCAACAAGACTGGTGTGGCCACGCAGCCAGCTACAGCTTGCACAAGTGAACAAAAGGAGGCCATTGATATATCATCCAAAACAGAGAATTCAATGCAGGTTGATCAAAAAGATGGAACTGTTACAGGCGATGTTCTCACTTGTGAAAGCACAGACACATCCTCAAAAACAGGTGTACTAAAAGCAAATGAGATTAAAATAGAAATTGAAGAACACAATACTGACAAGAATACATTGATATCAAGTGGCCAAAATGTATCTTATTCGGATGAAAAAGAAATGGAGACAGTTTCTTCACTAAGTACCGAAGCCAGGCCTGAAGCAAAAATGAAGAAAACCCTACCGCACAAGAAACCAGAACGTGTGCCCCTGCCTCTCCTAGCTAAGTTTCTTAAACAGAGAAGACCTATTTTGTCCAAAACTGTCTCTCACAGCTCACTCTCAGATTCTGAAAAGTCCTGTGAACCTGCCGTTACCTCTGAAAGCTCATCTGTCTTAATGTCTTTCATACCCTGTGTTACCACAAATCTTGATTCACAACCAGCAGTTACCTCATTATCTCCGAAAGTTACATCATCAACAACAGATGCAAGCAACATGACATCTCTGTCCACTACTATATCATATTTATCAACAACTGTCCCCCTTATACCATCAGAAACACAATTATGTGGTGGATTTTCAGCTTCCCCGGTTGGAAGTGATCCATTCAGAGCCCCAAACACTACCTCTCTCTCAAAACCTGATTCAGACACAACAACAGACATTTCTAATAACACTGATGCCATTTCTATACCAGATCATGATAATACACTCAGGTCGCAGACGGACACATCATCTGATCTAACATGTGATGTTGTGCATGACAGTTGTCCACCTACAGTTGACACTGACACTGTTGTAACACCAGTCGCCCCTTCTCCCACGTCAGTTTTTGATGTACCATCTAGTACAGACAATGACATGAACTCTTACCCGGACATTACCTCAATGCCTGATGTAGCTGAGGGTGAATCTATTTCTGATTGTCTTTTAGACAGTTCCACAGGCTCTTGTCCAGAGTTTTTTTCAGAAGAAATCCCTCCAAACACACTCTTCACAAATGAAGATTCACTTTCCTTGCATTTAGATGACCCTTCCTCCCCAGCCTTTTCCTTACCTAGCCCGGCTCCCTCCTCTCCCGACCCGTTTCCACCAAGTTTATTCTGTGATAGACCAGTACCTCCTAGAAAAGCTCTTGATTCATTTCCTGAGAGGCTATTGGACTGCACGGCTTCTTCTGCTCATGACCTGTTCCCACTTGGTTTATTCAATGACAGGCCTGAACCTCCTAAACAGATCTTTGATCTTCCAGAAAGACCACTCATAGGAACTGTAGCTTCAAGAAAATCATTATCATCAAGTGTCAACATTGGGCCTGAACATCCCATGGAAACAAGTGACTTGTTTTCTCAAAGTCACTGCCCTGATAGAGCAAATTGCCTTAATGATTTTGAATCAGCTGCTAGTTGTGAGACTGCTGTTTCTGACAACAGTATTTCCAAACCAACTAAACCGTCATTTCAGGAAAGCAGTTGCAAAAAATACAAGGCAAAACAGAAAAAAGTAGGAACACTGAAGTTGAGTGAAGATAATGAGGTACTCGATGGACCTGTACCTGTTCCATTGCAGCCCAGCCTGGAGGATGTTGAAGGCCAACTGTTTGTCTCCTTCATGTCAAAGGTAACATAAATAAAGTGTGTTAAAAAGACAGTTCACCCTAAGCTAGACATTTACTCACTTTTTACTCACACACAAGTGGTTAAAATGTATGCGTTTATTTCTTCTATTGAACACAAAAAGAAATTTAAAGAAAGCTGAAGACCTGTTACGGTTGACTTCAATAGATACACGCTCAAACGGCTTTAGACCAAGTGAAGGGAGAGAAATGAGGACAGAATTTTCATTTTTGGTTGAACTATCCATTTAACTTAGGAAAATATACACGACAACAAAGCTTTGGGGCAGATGAAAATACGGTTTTGAGCTCTTCAAAAATATTCAATGTTGCATTAAACCTTATGGAAATTAAGTAATCTCCAGCCTTTCTTGTAAATTATTCTTATTGTCATCACACCTGACTTGATTGCTTTTGCTTTACTTGCATTCATACTCAGTGGTTTTTCACTTTCTTAATCCTAAAACAGAAAGCTCTTCAGATTCATCTTGGAGATGATGATAAACCAGAGACTGCACAAAAAAACACAGATAATCCAGATGGTAAGAATTAAAAACATCGCAATGATTAATGTAAAGAAACCATCATCTACAGTATCAGAGATTATAATTTTTTTGTCTACCTAAAACAGGCAACAATGAAGAAAATATAGAGAAAAGGATTGAGGAGCTAGAAGAAGCCCTTTTACATGATCTGAAATCCATGAAAAACAGACAGGTCATTCATCCTGTGCTGCAAGAAGGTTTAAGCTTTTGCAATTCTTATTTATTAATCTCACATTTATACAACATTACATAAAAATATGGAACAAAACAATAAATTGTGTCATTCTTTTACTTAGTTGGATTGAAGTTGAATCTGCTTGACATCACCCTGGAAATTGATCTGCAATATCTGGGTGTGCAATTACCCATACCCCCACATGCACTCACACCTGAAGGAACATCATCTCAAGGTAACAGATCTTATTTATATTAACAAACAAATTATAAACTTACAGATTGTGGCAAAAAAAATATTCAGGTTTTAATTGTCATTAATATATATATTTTTTTTATTGTAGACCAGTTTGTTTCAAGGACAGGGAAAACTTCTGACATCACTCAAATTAAGGGTTGGAGAGATAAGTTTGCTTCTTCTTCATCCCTTAGTGAAGGTATGCAAATTTATGAGTAATTTATTTAAAAATGTATACTTTGTTTTGATGCTGACTTTAGCTGTTAATCTTGGTACGATACTTCTGCTAAAAAATGTGATTTTGCAGGTGTGCCAAGCACAGATGTTGGACAGAGCAACCTCTCTGCATTTTGTAGTGACATGCTGGATGAGTACCTGGCCAGTGAAGGCAAATTGATTGATGAACGAGCTGCCACCTTATCACAGGCTGATTGTACCCCTGTAGCATACCAGCTACCCACTAAAAGCACTAGCTATGTTCGCACCCTGGATAGCGTACTTAAGAAACAAGTACCTGCTACCTTAACCACGACACCCAATAAGGTCAAGCCAACATTAAAGTCAAAAGTGGAAGATAAAACTAAAAAATCTTTGAAGTCTGGTAAAGGAAGGCAAGCAAAACCAACCATTTCTGATACCAACCCTTCTTTGAGCACGAAAAAGCCACAACAAAACAAGAAGTATAAAAATAAAAACGAATTTAAGAATTTGAGTCCGGAAAAGCCTGTTGTGGTCCCAGTGGCAGCTATTAATAAGACTCCAACGGTTGAAGGTTCTAGCTCCACACCATCGACCTCTGCAGGTGGGCGTAGTCCAGGTTTGCCTAAGACTCTGGTGAAGCTGTTGGATGTGGAAGATGGAGCAGTGTGGGAAGGCAGACACCGTTCCTATATCACAGAAGAAAGGGCGGCAATCGCTCTAGCTACACTTGTCACTGCTGAGGTACATGTCAGAGTGAGAGTAACTTAAAGCAACTTTCCACTTTTGGGCAGAAGGGTTCTGTTTGTTTAACCATTTCATTTCGTGCTTGTATGGGCCATTCAGCACAGATATGGTTTAATTATCCACTGTGGTGGCGTTGTGGGTAGCACGTTCGCCTCACAGCAAGAAGATCGCTGGTTGGAGCCAGTTGGCTGGGTCAGTTGGCATTTCTGTGTGAAGTTTGCATGTTCGCCCCATGGTTGCATGGGTTTCCTCCGGGTGCTCCAGTTTCCCCCACAAGTCCAAAGACATGTGGTATAGGTGAATTGGGTAGGCTAAATTGTCCGTAGTGTATGACTGTGAATGATGGATGTTTCCCAGGATGTGTATGGATGTTTCCCAGAGATGGGTTGCAGCTGCAAGGGCATCCGCTGCATAAAACTTGCTGTATAAATTGGCGGTTCATTCTGCTCTAGCGACCCTAGATTAATAAGGGACTTAAGTCGAAAAAAGAAAATGAATGAATGAATGAATATCCACTGTGATGCTGATATCACAATTCGAACTACAAATGCATCAATTGTTGCCTTGTCAATGTAATATAAACAACAATGAGTACAGGAGGCCTTTATCAGATATTTGCTGAATAAAAAAAAAATTTAATTGGCAGCCAGACAACAGAGATCATAGATACAAGCAGCCGAAATGAGTTTTCTTCGCAGGGTGGCAGGGTCCACCCTTATAGATAGGGTGAGAAGCTCTGTCACCCGGGAGAAGCTTGGAGTAGAGCCGCTGCTCCTCCACTTCAAGAGGTGTCTTGGGCATCTGTTTCAGATGGCTCCTGGGTGCCTACCTAGGGAAGTGTTCCTGGCATGATAACATGTCTGTTACGTTGAGATGATGTTGCTTCACGTGTGAGACCCAGGACACGCTGGATGGACTATGTCTCTCGGCTGGCCTGGGAATGCTTCGAGATCCATGAATGAATACAACAGAGATTGGTGCTTACACACACTACCAGTCCCGCATGGTTGTCTAATAGTCCCTATAATGCTGTGCAATGCCAGGCTTATGTGTAAATATAACTCGAACGTACCCAACTGTTCAGCCCAATAGTGGAAAAGCGGCTAATGTGTTGTGTGATATTGGAAGTGGTAATGATTGCCATTAATTGCAACACTGAATTATTGGATATTTTTCTCCAGGGTACCTTACATTCTTTACAATCTTCTATTGTCTTTTAAGGGGGTTTCAAAAGGAAGCGCTGATGCCATCAGAATTATAAGACGACGTGCACCACCATGCCTCAATGTATTCTGTAGGCTTGGTTGCGTGTGTGCCAGCCTTGTTCACTTAAGGCGACACCATCACTGTGGAAAACCACAGTGCATGCTGGGCTGTAGCTGCCTACGGCGCAAAGTTGTTGCACTAAAGACTCCCAAACAGGAGGAAGGTACAGCCGATGATTCTGAACCTCAAGGAATGTCTGAAGAAAACAGGGCTAAATGGAGAAAGAAAAACAAATTGAGAAAAACTTATGGTTAGTATCATGAATGTTAGTTGTCATTTGTTGCAATAGCTGTAACCAACATTTTACCATGTAATTCATATTATCTTTTCAAAATGCCTGTATTTCATGGAAAGCTGCTTTGAAACTATTTTAAACCATTGAGAAAAGAGCTATGTAAATGAAATTGAATTGAATTACCATGTCCATCTCCTGCAGTTTTGACAGATCCAGAAATAGCACCTGAACCAGCAAAGCGTGTGAGTACATTATGGGATCGGACAGGAGGAAATTTTGATAGAGAGATTCTTTACTGTCCTCCTCCTCCGAGATCCTCACTGCCACAACTCCTATCTCAAGAGCTACAGCAGGATCTGGAAAGCTTTCTCAGTCCCTCGAAACAAAAAAGGGTGAGACACTCAAGACTCCTAGTTTTTGTATACATTTCGTATTTCATTTCATGTGCGATTTTCGTTATGGGTTCCCTGTACTTATATTTTTATATGTTAACCTGTGTTTTTTTTATTGATGTGTAGAGTGATGTTTTATATATTTTCTTAAAGGTGGAAGAGAGAAAATTGAGTACTAATAAGGACAATATAGAAATCAACCTGACATGTGCTCGTTCTCGGCCGTTTTACTCCAACTGTCATGATAAACAAAAAACGGTGAGATTTTTAAATGAAGGATAGCAAATTTTCTTGTATTGCTTACTTGACAAACTTTACTCATACAAAACTCCTCTAATTTTGGCAGGATGACAACAAACACCACATCTCTCAAGTTTCTACACCAGGTTAGTTTTGCTCTAGTTAATGATTGTTTAGTAGCTGATGTAATCATTGTGATTTAAATTGAAATCCACGTTTTTGTAACCTTCTGCACATAGATATCGAAGAAGGTGAACTCGTTCCTCTAAATTTGTCTGGCCCTGCCAAGCGGCTTGAGATGATATCTGAATGCACTTGGACTAGTACAGACATGAGAAATAACGTTATGCGGATTGTGTGTGAGCATATGGCCCAGGATCGTTTGAAGGATCCTTTCTGGATTGGCAAGTACTTCGTTAAGCCAGTCTCCAAGATTCTAGAAGAAGAGGAGAATGGGTCTGTTGAAATATACAAAGTCATCATCTCTCAAGCAGTGGAGAAGAAGACAGAAAATGAGAAGGTTGCGCAACAAGAAGAGGAGTTGAAAAAGCATGTAAACAAGAGTGAAGTGAAAGGTCTGCCCTTCCTCTCTAAGTGTTGCCCTGCAGGATTGCTCAAGGCTGAGAAAAAATCACCCGATGCCCCAGGCCAGATAATGGTATGTATGCAATTATCTGACAAATCCATTTGGATGTATTTAGAAATAGACACTAGCTATGTTTTAGCTGTTTCAAAATTTGAAAACAGCTGCTGTTAAAAACGAAAAACTAAAATGGATTGCAAATGTCATTTCTTGCTGCTTTCAGGGGTGCTTGAAGTACTGTATTTAGAAATAGACACTAGCTATGTTTTAGCTGTTTCAAAATTTGAAAACAGCTGCTGTTAAAAACGAAAAACTAAAATGGATTGCAAATGTCATTTCTTGCTGCTTTCAGGGGTGCTTGAAGTACTTCTTGTTTGAGACATTCATTATATTTGAATAAAGAATCTGACTTGTAAAACAGAGAAATTTGTTATTGCAGGTCAATGGAAAGCCTTATCCTCAAGCCAAGTTAGAGCTAGGGCAGATGGGAGCTTTGCACCCAGCCAACAGACTGGCAGCTTACATCACAGGGAGGATATGTCCAACAGCATCAGCCATTACAAAGCCCTCGGTCACATCTGTTTCATCAAGTACTGAGACTACAGTATCTACAGTTACCTGTAAACCTGCTTCAACAACCACATCTATCAGCAAGTCTGTAGGTAAGTCAAGCAAGTGTTTATTGTTCCCCCTTCAGAGATTTTACTCAAGGATAGTGACCAAAGTGGTGGACATTTTAGCCTAGTTTCCACTGAGCAGTACGGTTCAGAACAGTACAGTTCGGATCGTGGCATGTGACTGTTTGTCACAAGAAGATGACAAGCTTTACTTGATCATGGTTAATTTTTGTTAGTTTAACTTAGTTTATTCCTGTGCACCATAAGTGTTGAGTATTTAAAAATGGCACTTCCTGTTTTGTTGTTCTCATTGTCTTGTTGCATGTGCTGTTGACATTTATCTGTAAACCAATTGTGTGTAGTGGTGTTTGTCTGGCTCCAATCTTTTGGAACCATACTGCAATGCTAGGTACTCTTAAGGCTCGTACACACCGGGACGCTTTTCATTTGCGTTTATCGTCGGCGTTTTTTGAGACGTTTTTCAGCATTCAAGCCCAAGCGATTTTCTCTGGCGTCGAGCAGAAAAGCATGCAAAATCACTCCTTGACGTTAGATGGCGCACACGGTGGCGCCAAGCTTCTGACACCCGCTTGTTACACAGAAGAAGAAGAGGAAGTTTACACGCTTGTTGTTGGCAGTCGGCAAAGCATGGATGGTTCAAGTAGCAGCTCTAGCGATGAAGAAATGATTATTGTTCACCAGTGCAATAAGCAGCTCCAGGTTCATATCGTCTCTGGGCATCTGCGCTCGCATTGACAGTTTTGTGCTTGAGCGCCTCCAAGGGGTGTTTATCGTAGCTTCAGCGGCTCTATACACGTGAACAAAAGTCGCAATCTGATTGGTGGAGAAGGTTTTGACGCGGGGCGTCAAAACAAAAAAACGAGCATGAGGCGTTTCTTTAAAAATGACGCTTTTACGCCTGGCGTTTTGCGTGTTGGTGTGCACAATCACATTGACGCCCTTTATTTAGTCATGAGGCGTCAAACGTCGACCGAAAACGCGAGCAAAAAACGTCTCGGTGTGCACGAGCCTTTAGAAAATGCTGTTGAAAATCTTATGGTAGGTAGGTTTGCTATTTTGGTAACTTTGACAGTGCAAACCGACCGTATTGCACAGTACCGAATTCTACTGCTCAGTGGAAATGGGCCAAAAGTGTTTTACTGAGCAATGTGTAACACTTTTTTATTTTTTCAGCTTTACTGCATATGAACATGGATAATTTGGCAGACTTAACCTGCTCCGTAATTTGTTTTTTTTTGCACAGTGGCCCAGTCCCCATTGGGAAAGGTTTTCACCCAGTTTGTGGTCAACCAAATCAACTCTCAAAAAGTGTCCAACACTAGCACCTCACATTTACAGCCTTCTATTCCAAAAATTGTCATCCCCTCTCCCTTGTTGACGATTGGCAAAGAGGCTGGGGCTCCCGGTGTGGCTCCGTCTCCTCTTAAAACAGGCTCGGCTACTCAGGTGTCTGAGCCTTCAGATTCCACAGGTAGCACCACTTTTCCCACTGTATCAAATGTCCAGGTCCCTGCCTTCACCATCCTCAATAAGTCACCCAGCCTGCCTTTGGGTAAGCCTGGCTTCCTTGGTTTGCCATTGTGTCTGTGCCTCCCTCTCCAAAAAAAAAAACATTTGGCCATGCATTTACTTGGAGAATTTATTATACTTGGTCTTTATGTGGGTTATTGTGATTTAAAGCTTGCTGTTGCTTCAAAGATGCTTGAGCACTTGCCTACACTATGTACCTTCCCCGTGATTGTCTGTTATAATCTTGTCACCTTGGAATTATAAGGTTGTTTTACATTTTTGTCAGAACTTGCTTGTTTTTAACCTATTTACATTACATCGTCTAATTTTTGGTTAGGTTTAAAACTAGATGTCTCTGTGGTGCTATATAGAATGAAAAATCTTTAAAGCTCATGTCACTCAACACTAAGGATAAAGTGAAACCCTTATAACTCCAAAGTGCTTATTTGTTCGTTTCTATTGTTTTAGGTTGTAATTCTTTCATGTGCTTCATTTGATGCAAGCTTCACAAAACCATCATTGATTTTGGCATTCCACATTACATCTTATGTCAAATCTTTCTTTTTTGCAGGCCTAGATGTAAAGATGTGTGTGACACTGTTCACAGTAATTTTGTTTTGACTGATTTAACTTAAATGGTTTAGCTTAAACGGTTACAGTAAAATTAATTGTTATTATTAAACATAGCCTTATTAAAATGTAGTTGTTAAAAAAACCTTGTCACATTTTAAATGAGCTGGCACTTCATTTAAAACGTGTATAAGCATCAGGGGCAAGTATTGTTAAACTTTACAACGTTCCAACTACCAATGTGGATTTACAGCAGTTTAATCAGTCAGTGTGAAAGCTGCTAATACTTTGCATACTGGTATTGGCAGTTTGCTATTGTGAACATAACGTCACACTCATCTTTATCTTCAGTAATGGGCTAGTTTGGTGCTTTCGGCATAGCGCATTTGCTTGGTTTTGTTTTTCACAATGCCAATAAGTTCCTGTATTTAAGTTGCCGTAATACATCTTCATCTTTATTTTCAGGTGGGTCTACCTTAACCACAACTACTACTGCATCTTCTCCTGGATTGACTTCTCCTGCTAAAAAGACTGTTTTTATCACAGTTGCATCCCGTAATACAGGCCTTCCCAACAGTGGTCCTCCGATTAAAAAACTTATCAATCCGACTGGTCCCCCACAGACCTCAGGCCAAAAGATGTTGCTTCAGGTTGTTAAAACAGCTGATGGAAACACCTTATATCGTAATCCTAATGGACAACTCATGCAGCTGGTGCCTTTAAGTCAGATCAAAGCTCTCAAACCCAATCTCCTCTCTCAAGGTCAACGTAAGTGCTTTAGCAATACTTATCATTTACTTTATTATTTATATATGTAGGACTATAACTTTAAAGGATTAATTCATCTAAAAATGTACATTGTTATTTATTTACCCTAATATCATTTCAATCCTCTGAGACCTTCATTCATTTTTGTAACAAATTAATTGCAGTCTGAGAGCGCCCTCATCCTCTATAGACAGCAATGGTCCAGAGATGTTAAAAGTCCAGAATCAAAACATTCTTTGTGACTTTACTGGATCAATCATACAAATCTCCAAGAACTCTTTTGAGTACCAAAAATAAGTAAAAACAATTGTTTGCCAATGTCTCCCATACAAATTGGCAAGAATTACCACAGTCAATACATCACTTGAATGTTGTGTTTCTAACTCTAAAGCAGTACACCGTACTGCTCAAAGTAAACATGAAACCTAATGTGCAAGAGAAGACAAATACAATTAGTCATTTTTGACACACAAAAGTGTTCTTGGAACTTTGTAAACAAAGATCTCAAGTGTTTGAATTACATGATAGGGAGTAATTAATATAATTAAATTTTTGAGTGAACTTAAAAGTGCTGAGATCATTAAATCAAACACTGTTTAACAACACATTAAAGCCATTCACTTTTGTGTTTTCAAAAAAAATCTTATTTAGAAAACCCAATTGTTTTGATGCTGGTAAATGGTATTTAAAATCCAAATTTGTGCAAATAAAGACTAGCCTGTTTGACTCATAGAAACTTGTGAAATGGCACAAAAAATGCATACAGTATGCCTTACAGAATGTCATATATGAATTATACTTTACTTTTTTCCACAGCAACCATTATCCGATTGCCTGCACCACCTACAGTGACTGTAAATAAGCCTCCGGGTGGCAGTGCCACTATAATCACATCTTCCATCCCAACAACACAATCACTGGCAAAGCCTAGTGGTACAGTACCAGTCTCTACATCTTCATCTATGGGTGGCAAGTTAGTTTCACTCCCTTCTTCCAAAACGGTCTCCTTGAGCAGCCTTCCTTCTACCCTTAAAGTTGTCCAGGGTTTTCTGGGACAGTCTGGCACTTGCACATTAAGAATTCTCCCACCAAATGCTCCAACTTCCTCTGTCTCACAGAGTGGCCTTACATTGTTAAAGTCTTCAAGTTCTATGCCGCCAGAACAAGACTCCAGCAAGTCTGAGACCACTGTTTCTTTTAGCTCACAATCTACAGAGAAGACAGACGTTCAGGTCTTAAAGCAGTCTAAGACAGATCCTGCTAAACAAAATAGCACTGATAACGCTAATGTGAAAGAAAAACACTTAAAAAAAGCATCAGATCCCGAAGAGAAAGAGATTGGTTCAGACTCAACAGAATTAACCGATGACTCAGACCTATACAGTGACGATGACCAAGATGATGCATCTTGCATAAGCGTAAGTTTCATGAGTTTCTTTTTGTAGCTCTGCAAACTGTTATTTTGGGATTTTTTTCAGGATAGTTTTATTTTTGCTGTTCTCTAGGTTTCCGATAAAGAGGAGAAGATGGAGGATACATATGGTATGGACTCTGACGAGAAAGCTTATGCAGAGATGGTGGTTGACATTGAGACCATTGAAGAGTCTGCAGAGCAAAACAGAATTGCAAAATTTAGGGCGTCTGCACTCAGAAGAAATCAACATCAACGGTAAGGAACATCTATAGACGTCTGAAAATGTGGACGTAAAATTGCATTCCAATGTTTATTTTGGTATTACAAGGCACAAAACGTAAATAATTATTATAATACAGTGGTTCCTTGTTTATCGTGAGTTCTAACAATAACCTACTAAATTCAAACTTTCGTAGAAAAAAAAGTCCAGCATTATAGCATTAAACCAAAGATCAAAATCTGCTGTCAGGCACAAACATTCATTGCTGTCAGCAAAAGGTTCATATAGCTTTTTAGCTTTTGTGCGGAAAATGTTGGCATCCAGTGTAATGTTCTTTTTCCTGCTGTCACTGATCTACAAAGCAAAAGCAGACTACATCCTTAAGGGGGTTGCACACACCAGAAGCGCTCTGCACATGGCAGTTGGAAGTAACACACCAGACGCGCACATTTGCATTCTATTTACAATAAAATGGCGCTCTGTGGCACGGCAGAAACGTGAACAGTGTCCTGAGTCGTAGCTGGGCACCACAGACAGCCACCGACTTGCAGCGCCGGTTTGCGTACTCTGATATAAACCTATGTTTGCATGGTGCGTCATGGTGTGGCACATTCGGTGTGCAACCCCCTTTACGATAGCCTTGCTGCGGAAAGTTGCAAACCTTTTTGCATCCTTGTTGGAACTCATACTGCTAGTGATCGAAGATTTATATTAATTTGGCAAGCTGAATGCATTCTGTATTGCACGGGAAACACAAAAGAGATTGATTGACAATGGACTACAGCCAATCAGGATGCAAAATGCAATGCGCTGTAAAAAAAAAGCATGTTAAATTGCACAAAAAATCGGCGAGACAGCGAAAGGTGAACCACGTTATAGCGAGGGACCACTGTATTCAAAAACGACCAAGCCATGTTATATATTTTGACCTATGTACTTTATTCCAAGTGTTTCAGAGATTGTTCAATTACTGAGAATAAGCGTTGTTAATGATGTTGCACACCTTCGATTATCGATTTGTTTTTATAAAAAACAGAGTAACTCGAAAGATGATTTAATATGTTGTGTGCTTTGTTAGACTTCACAGAGCCGCATTGTTTATCAAAAAAGTTATATTCTGTGCCTTTAACCAGGTATTTGAAAACATAAGCGAGCAAATGCCTTGCTTATAAAAATTAACTAGTTCTCCACAAAAATCTTCATTTAAACCATTTTGCTCTTTCAGTAACCGGAAGCACATTCATGATGAAATGTTACAAGTAAGGGCCAGGGTAGGTTTTATCTTCTACATTTAATGTATCCATAACACGGTAAACAACTGAACTAATTATTTCTATGCATTTTAAAATACACATTTCATTATGCAACTTCTTTTTTTAGAGGGTAAGACAGGAGAGAAAGAGGCGCCTCACACTCAGTGAGTGCTTTATTAAACTTCAGGGGACTATGGGAATGTCTTCAAAGAAAATGCAAATGTCTAAGATGAGGATTCTCACAAAGGTTTGTTGATTTTGCTACAAATCATGCTTGCACTGAAAATTGCATTGAAAATATGACTTATGTTTTGTTATTTTTAGGCTAATAAAGAAATTGAGTATCTGGTTAAGCTGGAGGAATACTTGGTAGAAAAAAAAGCAAAGCTACAATTTAAGAAAGAGCGTTACATACAGACACTTTCACAATTGTGTGGTAAGGCAGTCTTTCATATATGTATCTGTGATGTGTTTTTATATAAATGGGTTCATTTGAATGTGTAAACATCTGCATTCAAAGGTTGTATTTGTTTTTGTGTTTTTACAGACAAGAGTACAGAGTCCATTGGCCAGAAGCTTAATGAAATAATTACTAAACAAAAAGCCCTGGAGGCTCAGTCTAAAACAAAAGAGATGAATCCCAAGTTCATCCTGGCTAAACGCAAAGCTAAACCCAAAGCTAAACCCAAATCTAAAGTAGTTGATGTTTGTGGTAAACAGAAAAGTTTAGCACTCCAGAACAAAGTGAAAGATGTTCCCAAAGCCACCTATTCTCCCTCCAAACCGATAGACTTGAGTATTAAAAAACAAAAAAGTCTGGAAACAACTGAAAGTGTTCCAAAATCTGCACCATCAGTCTCAGTGCCTGCAGACCTTGATGGTAGTAAAAACACTCCTAAAATTCTGGATACTAAGACAGTAATGACTACATCAGCACCTATTCAGCCATCTTTTAACTCCACTTTAATCATGAAACCAGTCTCTATCCCAAGTCCTACTAAAAATCCTCCAATAACACGTGAGAGAACACGGCCAAACATTCTTTCACGTGCCTCATCTCAGGGGACGCAAGGATCTCCAGTCAAAGAGTCTCTTTTAACTAATGGTTAGTATGAGTGTACACATTTACATATATATGCCATGTAGATGCTACTTGGTTTTGGATATTCACATATGTTATTCTTTAATTCAGTGTGTATACCTCAAGTATTACCTCTGATGAATACCATGGTTCCGTGCAATCAAATCATAACCATTAACAATTCACTTCAACCGATTGGCATCACTTCAGTTGGGGGACAACAATCATCTACACCAGGTTTGTCTTCTAACAGGTTTACATTTCTTTTAAAAATATAACGGAAAAGTGGTTTGTTAATAAGTTTTTTTTTATTTTTTATCTTGTTTAACTAGGTGTAGCATCTGTGTCTATAGTTCCCACAATATCTCACCCGCTTCGAATGGAAAATACTCTTCCGATGTTGCACCCTCAGTTTATTAAAATCACAAACAGTCCTGTTAATATTAACACAAAAGGTAAGTTACCTGTTTAATTGGACTATGTATATTTATTAAGTTTCCTTCTTTCAAGCTTCGGAGATGTTCATTTGGGTAAAATGTATTTATTCTGCAATAATTGTAATTTTCAGTGGATTCTGCAAACCTTCCAAATATCACAAATGTTATTTCTCTGGCGGAGAATCTAGTAGTACCACGGAAAGTTGTGGAAAATAAACCTGTTGTCCAAGCACAGCCAACATCTGTGGACAATCAGCAGAAATCTTCCCATGATAAAATTCCTGATTTGGAGCAAAAGACTGGTGAGGCTCCATCCAAGGATGAACCCAAACAATCCATCGTAGAAGATGAGAATGTGGCATCTGTACCCAAGTCCAACCCAGAAGTGCCAGAGAAGAAGAGTCCTGATGACAGCGACGATCCTGAGGATGAAAATCTATTGTCTCTGCTGGATGAACTTGTTCTTCTTAGCCAACAGCTGACTAATGAAGATGAAGATCAGAGAATTGCCGTGCCAGGCGATGAACAGTCGTGTTCTGACAAACCGGAAGATCCAGAACCGGCAGATGAACGTGCTTTAAGTCCTTTGTTCTTAACTCTAGATGAAGATCTGATGTCCCCAGATTCGAAAGATGAAATCGATATCCCACCCAAAGTGGATGACCTGGTCAAAGTTATCTTTGGGTCAGATTCCCCTTCAGTGTCATCTGAATCTGGGGTTGCACCATCAACAAATGCTTCAAGCCCACATGCATCAACAAGCAACACAACAGGTGATGGTCCTACTCCGCCGCCTCTGTTGCATATGAAAGCTGCATGTGAAGCTGCATCAGGCCAATCTGCCAATGAGGGAACCAGTGTTACATGGCGGCCTATGCCTAAACTGGTTCCTCTCGGGTTGAAGGCTCAAGATGCTGGTAAGGTCATTAATTCCTCGACCCCCGATCTGGAATCAAGTGAGCAAGATGTTCATACACCACAAACATGATCAACCAATCAGGTATAGCTGCTGCTCATGTTGTTTAATGTACAAAATAGGATGTTTTGTTTATATGTATTTATTATTTTGTTTGCTGTGTAAGACGTGCTGCCATGGGCACCACCACATATTGTGCCTCTGGTATATCCAAAGACGTTTAGTCAATTTTACATTATTCTTTTGTCTTTTTTGTTTTATTCTCAACATACTTGACCGGCAAGATGTCAGTTGAATTTTCTTTCTTCTTGTATATCCACTCTTTGTGGCAATAGTCGAAAGAATCGGTTAACTCATTCTACCCTCCATATTGGAGCTTGTTGTTTTTTTCCCACTGGAGCTCATTAAAAACAAAATGTTTACTTGATCTTTAAACATAAGATTGTTTCTCCCTTAGCGCCTACAAGGTGAACGGATAACAGTTTCCGCTGGAGATTTTGTTGGAATAGTAGGGTTTCTTTCCGGGTGACCTTTTAAGAATAATTAAATTTACCCAGTGACTTTTATTATTAAAGCTGTTTCACCCGTGACTTTATCTGCTAATGAGATTACTCAAATGCCATTGTCTTTACATCTAGCTAAAACATCACTGTCTGTTAAGCCCATTACATGAATGCATGTCAAGGCAATGATAGCTGTTAAACTTCTCTGGAACAACATACTGTTCTTACAGAATTTGTGTAATAAACGTTTATATTTTATGTTGAGTGCCTTTAAAAAGGTTCTTCTGTTTGCATATTGGACTATAGAAAGGTTTTGTTGTATTAGTATACTTGGAATAGTATTAAGATCATAGGAATAAAAGAAAAAAAATGTATATAAGCTTTAGTTTTTGTCTAGGTTTTTGAGGTGTTACAACTGCTATTTTAATTATTTTGTTTGTTTTGAAAGTAATCAGCAATGTTTGAGTGTTTCTGGCATTTGAACGTTTTAGATGTGAAAAGCTGTTCTTGCTTCATCCTTCTCCTCTTTTGAATAAATTACTATTTTCAAAGGGTTTTAACACTGAAGTGTAACACTATCAAGGAGGCGGTTAGATTCCTCATTTTAAGCTTGAATATATAGTTCTCACTATGCAACCGTTTTTCTTAAGAATTCAGACAAGACAGATATAGAAAATAACACTGCATAATTTCCTTAAAACAATATGCCATGTTCATTCTTGCATATTTAATCCTAAACTGTTGTATTTTGTAAATAGGTTAGCAAGGTAAAAGTCTGTATATTGGCAAGAGAACTCCTCTTGGACGTTGTAAATATGTAAAATTGTTCCCTTTGTTAGTCTGCGAACTGTCTGTTAAATACTTATTTTTATATGCTATTAATCAGTGCTCTCTCACCTTTGTAAAAGCAATGGATATGTCAATAAAGTCTGTGAAAATATTATTTTCTTTGTATTTACATGAATGTTTCTGTTTTTAAGGTTACAAATTCTCTTAATCTTAATATAATCAAATATCTAAATTGTACTTGGGTATATTCACTAACATATACTTAGGTTTACACGCAAGTCAGTTATTAATGCATCCCAAAACATATCTTAAAGATTCAGAAGTTTTTCATTTTAAATTGGATATGGAATTTCAGAAACAGGTAATTATCAACTGATGGTCATTACCTTCCCAACTCCCAAAGGAGAATACATACGTATGTACTTCCAGGAAGAATCAGAGTTGATATAAAGCAGTTGACAAATAGATGTACCCAAACCTCTTTCAGATTTTTCAAGGTAAGGTATATCTAGTGTTTATTGCATCTTTAGCTTTATGTTAAAGGATCCTGTAATTCTGTTGACTGCATCTAAACCAAGATGGTGCTAGGAAGACTAATTTTCTATTAACTTTGCCTTTTTTTTATTTACAAATTACTTAGATCGAGCATACAACATGTCGTCAGTAAACAACATTTCTTGGACTTGGACAAAGAACTGCACCTACTCAAATGATCTGGCCCTTCCTTTGGTTCCATACATGGACTGTCCGTCCAACCGCAAGTATATCTCATTTTCAATATCTTTTGTCTTTTATGGACTCACCATTTTTGGGACAATTGGAAATCTCTGGAGCCTGTGGGCTTGCATGCGGCCATCCCAACCTTGGAGTATTGGGTCCATAGGTGTCCTAAACATGGCCCTATGTGACCTTGCCTATCTGGCCTCTGTAGGACCACGGGCTGCCTACATTGGCTCAGACTACCACTGGAAAATGGGCCGCCCCCTCTGCTTCGTGGTGAAAATCCTCAACTTTGCTGGAATGACTTCTAGCACCATGTTTATCTGCGCCATCAGCACTGATCGCTTCCTTGCTATTGTATTTCCTTTGCAGTCCCGAATGATCCGCACCCCCCGAAACTCTGTACTAGTTTCACTTCTGCTCTGGGCCATCACTGCCATCTTCATTTACTTTAATTATCCAAACATCATCTACTGGATCAGGGAGGATGGCCTCCATGTATGTGGAGCGGTGGTGGTCTCTACGTTGAGGGCCAGTGAAGCGACCTACAATCTCCTATCCTACTATGCCATTCAGGTGTCAATCCCACTGCTCATCATCATACCGTCCTATGTAAAAATCATTTCCCGGATGAAGCAGTCACGGCAGCAGTGGGGACCAGGCAACATGCAAGGTCTTGACAAGACCATCTGGCTGATTGCTGTTTTCATTGCCAACTTCCTGGTGTGTTGGGTGCCAGCTCAGCTGCTTCACATCATTGCCTGTATCATTTTCTACACTTTGGATTTTTGTAAAAATGCTTGCTGGGTTGCATGGGTGGTCAACCTCCTCTCTGAAGTCTCCCAAATACTGTACTGTCTCAATGCGTGTCTCGATCCTCTAATATTCCACATGCAGTGGGGACCTGGAGAACAACCTCCTATTGTTGTGTTGGCAAACTGGGCTAGAAAGGTCTTACGGGTGGGTAAGAAACAAGATTTAACAGCTAGACCATCAGAGGAACCCGCCAGAGTAATTCAGGTGAATGTTGGATCCAAAAACACAACAGAAAAAAACTGAATTTGTGACTCCACAGATGTCAAGTTGTGTAAATGTGAGTTTGCCTTCTGTTCTTGTGCTCATGTTTTCAAGCTTTTCGTTTTGTTTGACAGTCACATTTAGCAATCGGGGTGTCTAAACTTATGTCATTTTATGATTTAAAAAAAATTCCTTGTTATAAGTGAATGCTGTATGACTTATTTGTGACAAGGCAAGTAAATATTGTATCTCTGTGTTATTGCTTCAAATTTAAAACATTTTCTATGTTTAAAACTTTTAAAAGTTTGGTCATGTACTGAAAATGCTTGTCAAGTTGAATGCTGAGTCTACTGTAGAAAGTAACAAAAAGTCAACCAAAAATCTTATAGAGAAGTTGCCAGGTTTTAACAACAAAATTAGCCTAACGACCAGACAAAAAGATAATCATTTTTACATGGTTTCTTCTTTGAAAACTGTATATTAGTAATTCTAAAGATTAGATCATACAAATGTCATCTTACTTGCAAAGATTGACTGCACAGCTATTGTGGTGTGTCTCATGTGACTGCCATGTACTGTCCAGTAAAAATGTGGGGTAAAGTAACAACAACAGAAGTGAACCTGTGAAATTATTTTTTTTTAAATCTAAAATAAGCTTTGTAGATATTAATTGAATTGTAAATTCACAGAATGTAGATTTAACTATTTCTGCAGCTATCATTTAGCAACAATCCTGAAAAATCCTAATCTTTTACAATGGGAACGAACTCTGTTGTCCCTTCATTTCATTAATCACTGGTAAAATATAAATTTGGTAGTGTGAAATATTTCAACGCACCCTAATATAATTGATGCAATATGTCAAAGCTAAAACCCGCGGGATAAAGATAAATACAAAAAAAAAAAAAAAACCTCGGCAAGTGGTTAAAAGTAGCCTAATACTTGGCAACCTTGTGGTAAGGTACTACTTTGCATCACTAGATGGCAGACTTGATGTTGGCTATAAACTAAAGTTACACACCAACCAACTTTCAGTCCAGCTAATAAATGCTAACTCAAAATATTGAAGGATGGAAAACTAAACGATTGAGATTGTTTACATAAAAAAGTGTGAAGGGTAGCTGATGAAACCTGAATTTTGAAAAGCTGCCTTTTTATTCAGTCTGACATAGCAGGTTGAATTGCCATAAATTTGTTTATATTTGCCATCCATTTATACACTTAATTGTTCCCTATGAACGCAGTTTATTTCCTTTATTCATAATGTACATCTGCATTCTCTACAGGGTGATATTAAGTACTGGCAGAAGAATTGTAACCATTCAGTGTTTACATTGGAACCACAGCTGTAAAATCGAATCCAATCATCTTCCATTTTGTCATTCAACAACTTAAAGGGATAGTCTCTGTGACAATAAAACAATATACTCCCTATTTACTGATTCTAAAGCAGTTTTAAAACCATTTTGTGCTTGTTTATTCCGTTATACACAAAAGAAAGATATTTTGAAGAAAGATGAAAACCTGTAACTATTTAAAACCCGATAACCTACTATGGAAGTTAGTGATTACAAGCTTTCTTCAGGGTGAGTAAATGATGAGAGTTTTCATTTTTGGGTGAACTATCCCTTCAAACTAACTAGAAGCAGGTTCCAAAACACAAAACTGGGTATTCTTATTTGGGGAAAAAAAGTCAAAAGAAGCCATAAAGTTTTCCCTACTCTTTAACCTGTTGCTTGCAAACATCAAAATAAACATTTTGCCTAGAGTAAACGAGTTGTCTACACCTTAGAGCAACACTGCAGTATCACACAACCGCCCATATGTGCAGTATAATCCGACGAGTAGTCATGCGTGCTATGTGTACTTAATGTATACTATGGCTAAGGAATATTTTAATATTAATTAGGTCAAGCTCGCTTCAATTCGCTAGTTTAAAGGAGCACCAAGTGACGTCATCTCATTAACATTAACAAGTAAAGCGTTCCCCGTATCATGATTGTTTATTGGTCAGCTGCGCAGCACCCGCCTCACTGTGTCAGTCTTACAGCCAATCAGATAAGCCGAAAGAGCAATTTATCGTTGCCGAGTTAATATTCATGAGCGTGCTCTTTACAGTAGTAGGATTTGTAAATACACAGACCGTACCGGTGAAGGTATCACGACTGTAGGTGATTTGCGGAGCTCACAGACCGGCTCACCGTCAAACTGCTGACTCTAAACACGAAACATGGTCTGTTTTAACGAATGGACGTCCGTGGGAAGCGCGTCTCACACCGACGGCAACACCGCAAGGGATTTAAAGCGCTTTTAGAGGGGATTCGCGATGACGGTTCCGGTGAATGGATTTTAGTATGTGAATTAAATGGCTGTGATCAGATCATGGCTTGCTATAAACGCGTATCGTGTGATTGATCACCGACTGTGATTGTAGAGCGAAGGGCTTTCGGCTGACCCGCCGTTTGTTTGCTGGAAACACTGATCCAACAGCACAGCGAATCAAGATGACAGTGGAAAATACAACTATCAAAAGTCGGATTAAAAATCTGCTACGGTCACCTTCCATCAAATTGAGAAGAAGTAAAGCTGGAAACAACAAAGAGAATCTCAGTAATAAGGTACAGTGCATTTACTGTATGAATCTGTCTGTCTGCAGCATATATATAGGCTGTATTTTATAATGCATCGCTGTGATTCTCAGCAGTTTAATGTAAGGTGATGTTGAACTGGCATTAATATGTCAGATTCTTTCCATGGGTCTGTTGTGTAAACTCTACAAAGACATACTGTGGATCTGTCAGTAGTGAAGGCTGTAAAATGCACTGACCTATATTTGCCACATGTCTCACATCATTTCGAGCTTTGGTATACGGCATGTCTGGAGAATACATGGCATTATGCATCATACAATATTATTCATTGTATTGCATTAAATTAAATTTAGGCATAGGCATTGTTTCTTTGAGTATAAAATGCGTGAGGATACATAGAAGCCAATTAAATGTCTTTGTTTCTAGTTTAAATTTATAGAATAAATAAAGTAAATACATTTTTGGTGGCCCTTTCAGTTTGAAATGAGTTTTTTTTGTCACTAATGTATAATACAAGGCAAAAATATTAAGCAATGTTACATTGCATTTAGTGAAAATATTATGCATGTACATATAAACCTCAAGAATTTGTATATATATTTTTGTAAATATATTTTTGGATGCCTTTTCAGTTTTGGACATACGATTTCAGTTCATTCGATATGCATTATATTGTAATTGAAAGATTTAAAGCAATGGGAAGTGCATGTTACACATTTATATGCTAGAATATTCAAAGATAATACATATTTTGAAAAAAAGTGAAGGTTGTATAAACCTGTTAGGGAACATGCATGCATTTCTTGCAATTAAGTGTGGGGTGCATTACTTAATCAAACATTGATACTGTTTTGGAATTTTATATCTCTCTGTACTTCTTATTTTTTTGGAAGAGCTCTTAGACTCTTGTTGTTGTGACTGTAACTATTATTGTATTGCAGTAGTCATCCCTGACTATTGCATTCCATTCAGATTGCCTGTTTACTGCTGCAGACTCTTGGGTGACTGTACTTCCCTTACAGACACGGGAGTCCCTGTGACTTTATGATTGTTTTGCAACTGCAAAATGCCTTGAATAACTCCGAGACCTCTGCTGCATATGATTTGTAGCTTTCAAATTACACTATGTTGTTCACACTTGCGCTAGAAGCCACGACTGTATGGAAAGTTTCATGGTGTTTATTAGGACCCTGTAAATTTGCATGACGTGGGACTTGAACATGAAGAGCTGCCCAGAGATTAACCTAAAAAGCTGTTTGTCTTGTGGATGGGAGTAAAATCAATAAACTTGAGTGTCTTCATGATAAGTTGTTAGAATTAAAGGTATAAAGTTATAAATGTTGTGATAGAAATATAATAATGCTAACAGTTGAATGTATACTTTTAAACAATGGGATTTAAAATAAACTCATAATTAATTATATTTAAATTGGAGTTTCTTGGTTTCAATTGACTGGAAAATGCTTTTTGATTACTAAAATTTACATTAAAACCAAAAAAATGAAGTTATAAAACAGAAAGTAATATAAATAATCTAAAAATACAATGTAATTAATTTAGCCTGTTGTTTATTGTTGCTCATATTTTAGGATTGCTGTTTGAACATGTCCATTACTAACATAATGCACTCGCATCTCTCCCCTCTGTGTTTATTCTACAAAAATGAACAATGTCTTACATTGAGCAGAGGTGTTATTACCTGTCTGAGTAATCTGATTTATGCTTTTCATTTGGCTGGTGGGAAATTTTGTGAGACTTACAATTAAGGAGGGACCCAAGCTGTATCGTGGGACCTGAATATAATAAGCAGTTTTAAACATTTATTGTTACTAAATGGTTGCAAGTACTGTAATACAGTTGAAATCAGAATTATTAGCCCCCCTGTATATTACTTTCCCCAATTTCTGTTTAATGGAGAGAAGATTTTTATCTTTGTCATGATGATAGAGCATAATATTTTACTAGATTTTTTAAAAAGATACTAGTATTCAGCTTAAAGTGACATTTAAAGGCTTAACTAGGCAAGTTAGGGGTATTAGGCAAGCCATTGTAGTGGTTTGTTCTGTAGACTATCGGAAAAATATTGCTTAAGGGGGCTAAAATATTGACCGTAAAATGATTTTTAAATTATTAAGAACTGCTTTTATTCTAGCTGAAATAAAACAAGTTAGAATTTCTCCAGAAGAAACAATATTATAGGAAATACTGTGAAAAATTCCTTGCTCTGTTAAACATGATTTGGGAAATATTTGAAAAAGAAAAACATTCACAGGAGGGCGATTTATTTTGACTTCAACTGTACATGTATTAAAAAAGCTAATTTAATATTGCAGTGGTCAGAATTAGGCATGGGATGAAAACCGTTTTCAAGGTATAGCGTGGTATGGAAAAGTCAAGGTTTTCATACGGCCAAAATTTTATGCTATACCGTTCCTAAGGTATGAGTAAGATTTTTTATTTACATTTTTTTTGTTGTTTTTTTAGGTGTAAATCGTAAAGACATCTGTGTTTTTGAAACAAATGAAGACAGCAAAAGTCAATGATTCAATTGAATTATTTAGCCTAACATGTTTAGTGCCCCAAAATATTTTAAATGTTTCTCAAATTAAATTATATATTGTGTTAAAAGGGGAAAGAAGTTTTGTTTTTTAGCCAGACATTTAAAAAGAATATATTTTGGAGCAGAAAACACAATACCGTCATATCGTGAAACCATGATATTTTTATCCAAGGTTATCATACCGTCAGAATCTTATACCGGCAGAATATAGAGATACTACAAACGTTTTAGTGATTAAACTTGCATTAAAACAAAAAACTAAATCAAAGTATTACAATTAGATTGTATGATGATCACAAGATCTTGAACATGCTACCATTTAAGCGCTATGCAAAAGACTCTGTCAAGGTGCCTTTGTTCCATACAAAAGAGCAGATCTGTCTCTCTTTCTGCCTAAAGCAGTTGAATCTCTGGTGTACAGCGCCAGACAAAGGATCTGAGCTTTTTTGTAAGACTATATATGAGCTCAGCTCTTAAGACTGGACTCTGTTTTCCCAGGTTTACATGCTACAACAAAATCAAATTCGTTCCTCCAGGTGCCGTGCAGTTCATTGACTTCTGGCTCAAGGACTTTGCCACTCTCTGAGGGTTTTGCATACAGGGATTGCAAGAAAGTTTCTGGAAAAGTGCACAACACAGCTGTTGTTACTGAAATTCCCATCAGAGATGCTGATTTTATATAAAAAAACAACCTTTTTCCAATGTTGCAGCACTAATAGACAGTGGACATATGGAGGTCTGTCAGAAGATCTCTGGAAAGATGATAAATCAAAGTAACAACTACAATTACCGTGCTTTTTACGTCGGCATGTTCAGCACAAATTGTGGTGGAAGTGTCTACATTTGGCTTACGGTCGGAAAAAGGAATGTACATGGAGCATTTGAATCTAAATGCTGACATCAGCTCATGGATTTCTTATAACTTGCATTTTTGAAGGGAGAAAAAATAGTGAAAAATAGACATTACAAAACAGTAAGGAAATAACTGACAGAATTAGAGGAGAGCACTTCATAAACCAGGTGTTCCTCTCTGTTGAGCTGCACTTAAAGTGACCATGATTGATGTGTGTGAGTGTTTTCGGCTTGGATGTGACCGTTGCTTTGAAGAGAGAGGTTGCAACTGTAAAAAAAGAAAGAAAAACAGCTGCTGTGGGTGCCAGAATGAAAAATGTGGTATAAACTATAAAAAAATGTGTACATTTTACACTAAACTACCATATTTAAGTATTTTAATTTATAAAGTTTTGATCTACACCGTAAAAAATGAAGGGTTTCACACAATTCATATAATCGATTAAGTTAGCTTAACAAATTTAAGTGGTTTGAACATAAAATAAGTAAGTTGTTTGAAAAAAATCTCAAGAATTGTGTTGTTTTGTGTTGTGTTGCTCATTTTAAATAAGGAATTTGAACAAGCAGCCAAAATATATATATTTTTTTGTGTGTAAATTACTGACACAGGCTGCGTCAGTGTAAATTACTTTATATTTTACAGTACAGATATGGATACAATTCTGTAAATACATACAGCAAGGAAAATAAGTATCAAACCCATCACCATTTCCAGCAGACAGCAGCTGAAATATCTCAGTAGTTGTTTAACAATTCTCTGTCCTTTGTCAGTGTAAATTAATATTCTCTGCTTCAGTCCCACATCTACATTAGCAGTTGGATGAAGAGGAAACCAGGCTGGACATTTCAGCAAGACAATGATCCAAAACACAGCCAAGAAAACTCTCAATTGCCTTCAGAGAGAGAAAATCAAGCTGTAGAATGGCCCAGTCAATCACCTGACTTGAATCCAATAGAAAATACAAAATAAAGATTAGATTTGATAGACGAGGCCCACATGACCATCAACGTTTTTACACTCTGAAGAAGTCAGATTCTTGTGACTTCATTCTCCATATGAGAGGTGTCTTCAGTGTTACCAGTGAATTGCTGCTATAGTAAGTTACTGTAGATTCTAGAGATGGAGACTGGAGATGCACACTGTTATTACAACAACTACTAAATACCATCATGGTAACACACAACACTCAAGTAATGCTGAAAAACATAATTTATCAAAATTAGATGTAAATATGATGTAAACTGTATTGTAAAACTAAAATAATCATAATAATGTAAATAAAAAACATTTTAAAAAAACAATTTACAGTTATACTCAATGACTTGCTTGTTCAGCTGTCAATTTACTGTAACTTACTGTAATTTGTTTACAGAACGTATCTTATGGGCAGCACAATGGCTCAGTGGTTAGCTCAGTGTTCAAAGCAAGAAAGTCACTAGTTCGAATCCCGGCGAGGGATTTGTTGGCATTTCTGTGTGGAGTTTCCATGTTCTCCCTGTGTTCATGTGGGTTTCCTCCGGGTGCTCCGGTTTCCCCCAAAGTCCAAAGACATGCGCTATAGGTGAATAGGGCAAACAAAAACTAGCCATAGTGTATGAGTGTGGATGTGAATGTGAGAGTGTATGGCTGTTTCCCAGTTCTGGGTTGCTGAAAGGCCATCCACTGTGTAAACATATGCCAGAATTGTCTGTTCACTCCACTGTGGCGACCTCTGATAATTAAGAGACTACGGAGGAAAATGAATGAATGTATCTGATATTAAATTGGCATGTGCAGATGTTTAGTAATCCAATATTTTACACTGAAAAACACACTTGTTCTTTCAAATATTGCACTATTATGCTTTTGTCTCATACATATTTTGTAATACAAGTACAATAGCAACATCTTAGAGTAATTCCTTGCTGTTTCACCAGTTAATTGCGTTTGAACAACATTGCTATTGCTCAGCATTTATGCAGCTGGTTTGCAACTTGATACTGCAATGAAAATGCTATTAAATTGTTACTCAGCTTGTTTACTGTTTTGTGCCCTCCAGTTTGCTCTTTTGCATCAGCATGTTGCTTTAAGCAGTTCTTCTGTACTTTACAAATGTCTCATGGAAAATTTGCTAGCTCGTAATTTCCATTTAAAGATGACAACACTATTTTGGAGCATTATAGTGGAGTCATTTTGGACTTATACTCATACTTAGCCTCTGGGCGTTTAAAGTCACTCAGGTTTCTTAACAAAGTCTTGCATAATAAATTATTATAATAGGCAATTTTATAATCATCCATTTAAGTTGCTCATGTTGGGTATTTTATAACTAAGCAATTTATAAGCAGTCATTGACTAATATTTAATTACGAATGCATGTAATATAGCTGTTTAATGAAAGTCTCTGAATTTTTTCCGAGCAAAATGATTTTTTGTTTTTAATTTAAGTTACTTGAATTAATAAACTAAAAAAGGAGGAAAAAGTGTGTAAAATATATATACACTGTTATATAAAAATATTGATATTTTAAGGTGGCCGAAAAGTGTCTTGAATTTTGCACAAACCAAATAAAAATCTTGAGGTTTTTCAGTTTTGTCTTGTAAAAATGTTTTGGTTTAATAACATTTCAGTTACTTAAAATATGAATAATTTCCTGTAAAATCATGTAGAGTTAAAGACATTTTTTTAGCTCTCCTTTGAAATGTTAATACATTTTTCAAATATATCTCAAGTGCCTTTTAAGGAGACTTTTTAAACACATTTATCATATTTTAACACATTTTTAAACTTATGCTTTAATAGCTAATTTATTTTGCCATAATATTTCACAAGATACTAGTAATAAAGTGCAATTTAAATGCTTAACTAGGCAAGTCAGGTTAACAAGGCAAGAATTGGACAGCAGTGGTTTTTGGACAGGAGCTAATAATATTAACCTTTAGCAGTTTTTCAAGCCAAATTAAAAGAAAAAAGAATACAGACTTTCTCCAGAATAAAATTATGAAAGGAAATACTGTGGAAAAAGTGTTCTTGCTCTATTAAACAGCACTTGAGAAGTATTTTTAATATAATTAAAGGTCCTGTGAAATAAAAATGTTAGTTTCAGTATGTTAGTTATAAGGATATCTATTAGCTAGTGTGCAAAAGGCATGTTTAGAAACTATACACCTGATACAAACATTTTTAAGCTTGCAGTTTGTCACTTCCATCTAAATGAATCAACAATGTTTTTCACGTCACCTCATACTTCTGTCTCTCATCAAATCTTCTGACGAATCAAAAGATCTTGACTATCTGACATGCCCCGCCCCCTTCAAGATGCTTTTCAATTGCTTTTCAGTTGATGCGCTTAAGCTCAACCACTCTCACTGTCACAGCAGTGATAAAACTAAACATTATTGGCTGTTTTAAAAAAGGGGTGGAGCTATTCTAATCCCACCCTCTTTTCATGTTTCAGTTGAGGTTACGTCAAAAATTTAATAAAAAAATGCACGCCAAGCACTTCACGGGACATTTAAATCATTTTTCATCTGTATATTTTATTCTGGGGCGGTGCAGTGGGTAAGAAGGTTGCTGGTTCGAGCCTCGGCTGGGTCAGTTGGCATTTTTGTGTGAAGTTTGCATGTTCTCTTTGCGTGGGTTACCTCCGGAAGCTTCGGTTTCCCCCACAAGTAGGAATGGGTACCGAAACTTGGTACTTTATTGGTATCAGTGCTAAAATATAAAAAGACAGAAGTATCGATAAGCTCTGACATTAACAGTTCTGCTATCGGTACTGGAGAATTATTGCTGAATAAACATTACTTACAGTTGCATAATTTAACTCACCAACCTTTTCTAATTTGCGATTTTTTTGATATTCCTCTGCACAGTTGGCAGTCTCACATGAGAAATGCTCATGTTTCCACCCAAACGGCATGCGCGTCAAGTTTAAAAGCCTTCACGGTTTTTGGCAGACATTGCTCATGAGCTTATGCTTAATAAATAGATAGAGTGGCAGAGAAAACCAAACGATCAACATGTTGTATTTTCCGAGCGGACACCGACAATTCTTATTGCAACAAATGCAGAATGAGCTTACGCTTAATAAATAGATAGAGTGGCGGAGTAAACCAAACGATCAACATATTGTATTTCCTGAGCGGACACCGACAATGCTTTTTGCAACAAATGCAGCAAATTGTTTTCTTGAGCAGAAACGCAAGCAGTCTGGCTATGCATCTCTCAGTGCATTAACTGCTGAAAGACAATGAAAAGTTTTCCACTGCCTAGCTACTAACGGTACATTATCCACATCCTTATGCTAGCAGTCAATCACATAAGGTCTATCTAAATTAGTATTATACACATAGTTTAATAAACACACATTCAGTCACATTGAAAACAGTATTTTTTTCTGCAGTAGCCTAAATACATCTTACACATTAAAAATGCTTTCACTTCACTGTATTTGCAAATAAAGCCAGTGAATAGCCTAATAATAAACTATACAGGTTAACCTGTGGATATCCAGCTGATTATTAAACTGTGTTTTGCAACTCAAAGAGAACTGACGGGAGCACAATAAACCAAGAAAGAACCCGACTTCTGCCTGAAAAGGCAAACATGCTGATTTTTCTCCAGAAGAAAGGTTGGAAACATTTTCCTCCAAACTATTGTACGTTCTTTTACAGGAAAAATGTTTATGGATTTGTTTTACAATTATTAAAAATTTAATAATAAAATAAAGTGTTGTAAATTCTGTTCAATTTGTTTTTTTTTGTTTTTTTTTTTCCCTTAAAAAACACTACTAAAAAGTACCGATAAGAGAACAGTTAAAGTACCGAACTGATAAGTGGTATCGATAAAAGTAGTTGTTCCTGTAAAACCTTAACGTTACCCATCCCTACCCACAAGTCAAAAGACATGCGCTAGGTGAATTGGGTAAACTAAATTGTCTGTAGTGTTTGTGTGTGAATGAAAGTGAATGAGTGTTTCCCAGTGATTGGTTGCAACTGCAAGGGCATCAGCTGTGTAAAACATACGCTGGATAAGTTGGAGGTTCATTCTGCTGTGGCGACTCCTGATTTATAAAGGGACTAAGCTGAAAATGAATGAATGAATGTATATTTGATCTTTTTCATAGTTCATCTTTAAACTCATATTTCAAGAGGTCACACTTGGCTGATGCTTGAATAAGTAAAAAGCATTGGGCAAATTGTCCCAGGAGAACGCCCTGGGTTCATGGCTCCCTCCGTTTAGACAGGGGGGAGAGAGGAGATTCTGAGCTCGGGTAGGTCTCGAGAACTCCCCTGCTATTGGATTAGGAAGGAGTGGAAGGAAGGAGGGTTATGTCGAAAATGAGGATGACAAACGTGAGGATGGCGGACTATTAAAATGCATTTGAATGCGTCTTATTGTTGGTTAGTGATTGATGATGTGAGACCAGCTGTGGTCAATCATAGCCTGTGATGATCTCGAAGTTTGTTTATAAAACCTGTGGGATTATAAATTTATATAATCTAGTTACAAATTAACAATAATCTACATATAACTGAAAAGTTATGTTCTTTGGTTTTCAATTATATAATTTCATTAACAGCCAGGCCATGAGGGACATTAAACCTTTGTCTCCCTGACTACTGGCTGAGTCAAAGTGATGCAAATGCTATAAGGTGAGGTCTCAACGACTCTGCCTTTGTCTTTAGTTGATCAAAGAAACACCTTTTGTTGATTAACTCATGTGGCCAGGAGCTGGGCAGGTTTCTAACACCTATATGCCGGTTATCATGCTGACTCCAATACTTAATTTGCATGCTTTGCTTAGCCATCTCCCCTCCTCCTAAGAAGACAATATAGACAGGACAACTTTTTGTCTCAATTCAGACATGTGATAAAACTCGCAGACTGCAGACCTTCCAGTAGGCTCTGTAGACGCATGGACTACTTGAAGACGCTGTATGACTGCAGATTAACCAACATGTCTCAATAAAAGAATTCTGCTTGTTTTCGAGTCTCCTGGTCTGGGTTTTCTCTTCTCTTTCTGCACATTTTTATTTTTTACAACAAACCTCACTGAAGTGATATTGTTTTACTTTATACAACTTTTGCTGCTGTATGGATTGAGTGTCCATCAAAACTATTATGTCTACAACTTTTTTTCTATGTCACTCCACAGGTGACGTTGGAGAAAGTTCTAGGAATCACTTCTGCTGGGAGTCGTGCTTTGGCGTGTGACCCGCACTCAGGACTTATAGCCTACCCAGCCGGGTGAGTAATTCAGCTTTATTCATTTGTACATGCACATGCTTTAATGACCTGCTGAATCCAGCTAACACGATGACTTGTGAGGCAAATTTCACCTCGCAGACTCTCATATTGTAGTTCATTTCTGAAAACAGGACCTTTAGTGTGTCTTGTGAATTTGGTCATTCAGAAGGAACAATGGAGGTATTTCCTATTGGCGAACTTGAGAAAGAACCCACAGAGAGGAAAGCGGGAGAGAGATAACGGTCTGATAACAAACGAGGGATCCTGGAGGAAATTAGGTGTGGTGCAAACAGGAAGTGCTGGATCTGAAAGAGGATTTTTAATGTGTTTTTTTGAGAATCAATGTATTATATTAGAGAAAACAGTTCAAAGCTTAACTTATACAGTAGGTGTTTCATTTTCTATCCAAAGCACAAACGCAGCTTGGTTTAGAGATTTTTACCATGTAAATGGACTGAAGTAGGGCAGTGACTAAGAATAAAAGCTGCTTGGACTATTTTTTATCTCTGAAATGTGCACCTGGCCTTGTGATTTATATCTGCATTATTCTACTCGCCTTAAGTTGTTATTTTTTCACAGATTTGTACTAAAATTGTATTATTTGCTGTGCTGTGGAAACTGAGTATGAATGAGAGTTCATTAAATACACATTATACAGTATATATATGAGCAATTCCATACAAATGTCAACCTTGCCATGAGTTTTCACCGAAGTTTTCACCAAAATAGCAAGTATTTTGCATATGCTTGTGTTTTACAGCACTGTAAAATGCTCAAAAATGTCTGTCAGTGTGTTCAAACAATTATATTGGATTTACCAAAGTCACGCAAGTGGCAATTTTATTCCTGCTTGCTATGCATCATTTTGACCATACCAAATTTTCGGAATAAACTGCAACCTGAAAGCCGTTTTTTGATGCTTTCTAAATACACTGTGGCACCCAGTGCATCTTATCCCAGAAAAAATCAACCATTAAGGCCTGAACCCTTGCTAGCAAACCTGCAGGTGGCTCAAGAACCGACAGTCGATGATGATAGGGTTGTTGCTAATCAAAGTACGTCCTCGATAAGACATTTTTGGCAAAAGCCACTTCCGTTTTTCGACCATCATGTATTTGGAGTGTATTAAGCTAATTACTCATGTTCGCCTCTCTCATACGCTACCACAATATAGCGCATATGAGATAAGTGACGTCAGTACATAATAACCGGTTATGATCTACTACTGAACCGATACCGGATTGTCCGTGTCTGCATCGGGGTGCACCAAACAAAGACAATTAATTTTGACACACTTAATAAAAAAAACTGTTAAGTCAGTCAGTAACTTTTTTATTCTCCAATCAAATGAAAGCAGAAGCGAGGTTTCCGTTGAGCTGACAGCAGTGTTTCTGTTGTCAAGACAACTATGGAGACTTTTGAAGATGGAGGAGAGACTAGTGGTTACTGTTTTGAGTTATCCGGAGCTGTATGACTTTACAAATCTCACAATATTATTAAATATTAAAATTATACCAATATCAACAACAACACTCGCTCACAATACGCAGCAGATTCAGTCCTTGCCTAGCATCATAGAAAGCACACACTTTTCTTTTTTCTTGTCTAGGCATGGGCCGGTATAAGATTCTGACGGTATGATAACCTTGGACAAAAATATCACGGTTTCACGGTATGACGGTATTGTGGTTACTGCTCTAATATATATTCTTTTTAAATGTCTGGCTAAAAAACGAAACCTTTTTTCCTTTTGAACACAATATATTGTATTTTGAGAAACATTTTAAATGTTTTGGAGCAGTAAACATGTCACGCTGAATAATTCTAGTCAATCATTGACTTCTGTGGTCTTCATTTGTTTCAAAAACACAGATGTCTTTCCAATTTACACCAAAAAAAGAACAAACAAACTTAAATAAAAAATCTTACACATACCTTAGGAACGGTATAGCAGAAAATTTTGGCCGTATGAAAACCTTGACTTTTCCAAACCGCGGTATACCTTGAATGCGGTTATCGTCCCATACCTATTCTTGTCAACAAAAAAGACATTGCGATGGACCTCGCGTTTTCTGTACAGTAAAGCGTGTTTAGCGTGATCGGCCCCTAATTCACAGAATTCACAGAATACTGTTAACTCGCAAACATTTTGGTCACGTCCATAACGTATGTTTATTTAAAATCAGCACAAAATGTTTTTAAACTGATATTTTTCTGATCCCGTAACTGTGTGGTTAGTAGTTCTGGATAGTATTAACAGATGATTCAATATAATGTTAACATATACTTTCTCTGGGAATTTAATAGAATGGATTAGCCCTTTCATTTCCACTCCAAGAAAAATGTTTGGATTGCATTTCTTAACTCCTAATGTCGCTAGTTAACACACTTGATGCATTTTGTTTCAACACATCCCATAATTTCTAAAATATCAGCCTCTACTAAATGCATCGATTTATGGTACCAGAATTAATACATGTACTATGATAAATCTGAAAATACAAAGTGTAAGAGCAATTTATTTTAAAATGAATTTATTTTTAAAAAATTCTAAATAAAACATTTTGTAATACTAAATCCCCTTTATTTTTTTGAAGTATGCCATAAAATATTTCAGATTCTCATTAAACATGCTTTCTTGTTTTTTGTTTTTGTTGTTTTTTTAACAATAAATCCAAAATCAAGTGTAGTGGAGCAGCAGGATTATGTTTGTTTGATTGTCTTTGCAAACCAACAATGCTGTGTGTGTAAAGCATTATTCAAAACAGTCATTCTTTAAATTACTTTAACAGTCATTATTTAAAACAGTAAAAACATGGTCAACCGTTTTGTACAGCGGTAGTCAAGAGTTGCAAATCTTCACCATGCTATAGTCAGTGGTATTTCAGCAATGCTCTCTATGTATGTCAATGAGAAACTCTTTCTGCTACTAATCATCACATGATGCTTGTAATCTGATTAAACAGTTAAGCATTTGCGCTCTGAACTCAATTCTTAGTTACCATAACCTGTTGTCCTCCTACACAGGAGGAGAGATTTGGAGATTAGGTGATCAATGAATGCACTGTACTGAAAATGAACTACTGTTCAAAAGATTGGGGTCAGTCCAAAGACATTGATATTAGTATTCAACAAGGATGCATACTGATCTGGAGACATTTGAATATACAGCTGAAGTCAAAATTATATGTCCTTCTGAGATTTATTTTTATTTTTATTTTTTGTTTATTTTATTATTATTATTATTATTTTTTTCAAATACTTTCCAAATGACATTTAACAGAAAGTGATATAGTAGCTCAGTTGTTAGCACTGTTGCCTCACAGCAAGAAGGTTGCTGGTTCGAGTTCCGGATGGCGTTTCTGTGTGGAGTTTGCGTGTTCTTGAATTTTTATTTTTATTTTTTCAATTATTTTTCCTACCGCATGTGGAATCAAGTGACCCTGCTTTGTTAAAGGGGTGGTCCACTACAATGTCATATTTGAAACTTTAGTTAATGAAATGTAGTTGTGTGAACATAAACAACATCTCTGAATGTAAGACGGTCAAAGTTCAATGCAAAGAGAGACATTGGCTATTACAGAGTTAGCTTAGCAAAGCCTACAGCGAACGAAGTTTGGGGACTACAAAAAATACATCCTGGTTAATGATGTCATAAACCCTTCTGGTTACAAGCATACTGTACACCCCGTGCAGCGAAGGGGCATGGCTAGATGTGCTGTAATGATTAGCAGGATGCCTTCATGGTGACATGGAGCCGATCCGCGAATCTCAGCACATTATGTTAGCTGACCAATCAGAGCCTTTTGAGGGCGGCCTTTTGGACGAACTAGGAAATATGACTGTCGCTTTTAATGTTAGTCAAGTAGCAGTATATAATCAAAGTGAGATATATTCAAAAATAACGTGCTTTTTCACGAATGAAGCATAAACACACATTGCTTTGCACCCCATAAACACAATCAAGCTTTAAAAATACACTCTGTGTATATTGTGCATATTTTCCATTGCATTAAAATTATTATTTACATGAAAATATTTGTTTACAGAAGATTCAAGAAATGCACTGTTTAAAATATTATCAAAGTTACCAAGAGTTATTTTATTAAGAAGAGAAACTGAAAATGGTATATTTTGTTTATAAAAGTGCAGGTTATTTATTTTCAATCAAGTAATGCACGCTTCATTTAAAAATCTCTCACGTTGTAATATGTGAGTGTATTTACAGTACTAAACTTGTCAGTGAACTATGAGGACAAAAATAAATAAATTAAACAATTGTTCATTAATCTTAATTGAGTAAAAATGTTCAATTAATCAAGATTTTGATTTTAGGCCACATCGCCCAGCCCTAGTATTCAAAGAACGTTTTGTTAGCAGCAAATTAGCATGTTTTCCTAATTATAGATCATGCGAGACTAAAATTGGGAGTAATAATTCTGAATTCAGTTTGCTTTACAGGAACAAGTTAGACTGTTGTAATGTTGTTTATTAATTTGGGCTGTTTTGGCAAGTTAAATGCTAGACATTAGCCCCTTTCCCACAGCGATACCGGTAAATATCCGGAAAATTACTGGAACGACTTTATCGGTAAATTAAAAAAAAAATGCACTGTTCACACAGGTAATGACATTCCGGAATTTTTCCGGAAAAGTCCATTCACACATCCATTCCAAAATACCAGTAAATTCTGACATCATTAAACAGAAATAAGCTCTAATTGGCTGCACTTTTATTTGTAAAGATAAGGGGTCTGGCTTTTGTTGATAATTTTACCTTTATTTAAAGCTTTAGCATTCATCCAGCTGCTTTTGTCCCAGAGACATCCAAAGGCAGAAGCACAAACTGCAGCTAGTTTTTACACATTTGACTACATTACAAATTGTCTGGATGGATAAGTATTGTGAACGACTTCAATTAAAACATATGGAGAAACACTTTCGCATGTCGAGATGTTCATAATATGTGTGTGTGCTGGCGATAACCGGCTCTTTCAACCTGCACACGCGTCAAGTAACTGAAGTAGCGCTTAAAGGTAAACTAGCAGTAGATTATCCTAAGCGTTTTGTCGATAATTATTTACACAGTTGGCATTAAGGAGGAACATAGAACGTTATCTGACTAACAGCTAGCAGCTGAATGTGTCTGGAAAAATATTCAAAGGCTTTTATTTTCATAAACAGTGTGGATGTGAATGTGTCTGAATGTTCTGATTGGCTGGAGTAGACGTCTCACGCAGAAGGAACATTGCCAGAAAGAGAAGTTGTAACATTACCGGTAATTTGTCGGAATGCTGCTCTGTGTGAACGCAGAAGGAACATTGCCGGAAAGAGCGCGTTCACGATTAGAACGAATATACCGGTATTTTCAAAAAGGGCCTGTTCACACATACCGACCTTTCCGAAAAATTGCCAGTAATTTTCAGGAAAGGTCTGTATGTGTGAAAGCAATAGAAATATAATTCATACGGAATGCCATATTATTTAATTCCTGGCTGCTGATTGCTTTAATGAAGTTTTAAAAACATAGATACCTTTATAACATATTAAACAAACCATACATCAATGTAATGCTAGTGCTATACTGCAATGTATCGATTGTAGTGTAAGAAAGTAGAAATGCTAAATAATCATATTTTTAAAGCTCACACACACAGCTTTCATAACAAACTCCACCCTGCGCTCAGTCAGCAGTTTGATTGAGCCAAGCGAGCATTTGGTGCAGATGTCTTGGCTTGCTTTAGGTTGGAAAATTAGCGCAGGCTTACGCAGCTGTCGCAGATACAGACCCCACATGTCTATTAGACACCAAGCTGGTTCTTTACGAGCGCCATTTAGTGCATTTCTCCCCGTTTGAAGACGGTAAACAAATGTGAGGTTATCTGAGGTTGACTTTTATGGTGCTGTAGTTCGACTGAGTGCATCATGTACACTTTTATTTATATGCAGGGAGAGGATTGTTGTAGATCGAGTCTTCCATAAATGGTCTCTGAGAAGTGTGTCCTGCAGGTTAAACCATTGATTAGATTTAAGCTCAAATGCCAGTGCAAGGTCAAAATGCCTTCAAAGCGTTTAAGATTAAATCAGATTCTTTTACTATTATTATTACAGTGACCGGAAGATCAGTGTTTGTTTAGGTTTAAAAGAGCTGATAACTAAGGTCGCTGGTTCAAGTCCCGGCTTGGCCAGTTAGCATTTCTGTGTGAAGTTTGCATGTTCTCCCTGTGTTGGCGTGGGTTTTCCTCCAGGTGCTTCGGTTTCCCCCACAGTCCAGAGACAAGCGCTAGATGAATTTAATGAGCTTGGCTGTAGTGTGTGTTTGAATGTGAGTGTGTATGGATGTTTCCCAGTACAGGATTGCGGGTGGAAGGGCATCTGCTGCGTAAAACATATGCTGTAATAGTTGGCAGTTCATTCCGCTGTGGCGACCCCTGTGTTGGTGTAGCTTTTCCTCCAGGTGCTTCGGTTTCCCCCACAGTCTAGAGACAATCGCTAGGTGAATTTAATGAGCTAAATTGGCTGTAGTGTGTGTGAATGTGAGTGTGTATGGATGTTTCCCAGTGCAGGATTGCAGCTGGAAGGCCATCTGCTGCGTAAAACATATGCTGGAATAGTTGCCAGTTCATTCCGCTGTGGCAACTCCAGATAATTAAGGGACTAAGCCGAAGCAAAATTAATGAATGAAGAGCCAATAACTCCATCTGTACTCTAATATATTAATTATATTTGACTGGTCACTATATGCTTCATGAAATTATAACAATTATAATTTTGTATCTTGTTTTTAAACTTATAAACTTGTATTATACTTACTAAGTATGTGGGACTCTTAATTTGAAAATAGGAGATGCTTTAATGAAGAATAAATGAACAGTTTTGTAGCAGGCAGCCATGCATGACAGTAGAGTGTTCACAGCTCATCTGAAAGCAAAATATGGGATATATTGATTATAAATGTATTCAGTGCAACCCCAAAGAGGCATAAAGCCTGTTTGAATATTACTTTTGTTTGTTTAATGTGTATGTTGTGATATTTTCCATGTATGTTAGTAATGAGGCAGCAGACACACAGTTTAAACAATTCTGGGTTCCACACAATTCCTTTATGTTGTCCCAACTCAATTTTATTAAGTGAACTTAATAATTTCCACAAATTTAAGTTGATTGAACATAAAACAATTAAGTTGCCCCTAAAAAACCTAAGAAGTGTGTTGTTTCAAATTATTTTAAATAAGTAGTTTGAGCAAGAAGATAAAGTAATTTTTGCAGTGTGTGTATGTTTGTAATGAGACAACAAACACGTGTACATTTCTGAATATAAGGGTTTAATAATAATTTTTGCGTTGTACATTTTATATATAATGCATATTTGTATAATATAAATGTTTATTTAAAGCGGTATTACACTGTTTTTTTTTTGTTTGTTTTTTGTCGTCGTCGTTGAAAAATCCATTTTCACCATTTATTACTGCACTATTCTCAGTAAAACCAAGGAGGTGTATTAAGAATGTAAAGTGACTTTTTGATTTTACGTTGACTAAATATGACCATACTTTATAGCAGTGTTTCTCAACCACGTTCCTGGAGGACCACCAACAACGCATGTTTTGGATATCTCCTTTGTCTGTCACACCCATCACACGTCTTTCAGTCTCTGCTAATGAGCTGCTGATCTGAACCTGGTGTGTTTGCTTAAGGAGAAATAAAAAATGTGCAGATCCAGTGGTCCTCCAGAAACGCGGTTGAGAAACACTGCTCTAGAGATTAATTCTATGAGCCTCTATGAGCCTAAAAAAAATGTTGGGTTCCACACAATCCCTTCATGTTGTTCCCACAGAAATAGATTAGGCTAACTTAATTCATTCATTCATTCATTTTCTTGTCAGCTTAGTCCCTTTATTAATCCGAGGTCACCACAGCGGAATGAACCGCCAGCTAACTTAATGGTTTTTACAATTTTAAGTTGATTGAACTTAAAACGATTAAGTTGTCCCAGAAAACTTTAGAATTGTGTTGTTTCAAATTTTTTTTGAGTATATTTTTAAGTGCATGTGTATGTTTGTAATTAGACAACAAACACATGTAAACTGCTGAATATAAGGGTTTAATAATCGATTATGCATTGTACATTTATATTTAATGCATATTTGAATAATATAAATGCATATTTAAAGCAATATTACACTTATTTTTGTTCATTTATTTATTTGGAAAATCTGATTTCGCCATTTATTACTGCACTATTCTCTGTAAAACCATAGAAGTTTATTAAGAAATCAATGTGACTTTTTGATTTTACGTTGACTAAATATGACCATACTGTTCAGATTCATTCTATGAGCCTAAAAAATGTTGGGTTCTACACAATCCCTTCATGTTGTTCCCACATAAATAAATTAAGCTAACTTAATGGTTTTTACAATTTTAAGTTGATTGAACTTAAAACAATTAAGTTGTCCCAAAAAACCTAAGCAATTGACTTGTTTCGGCTCATTTTAAATAAGTAGTTTGAACAAGCAGAAACAATATTTTTTGAGTGTGTTTAAATATACTGTGAAAAAATGTTTCAATGTTTCAAGACAGAAAGAGGAATACTTTAAAACTCTATATTAGGAATGAATATACAGTGCACTGTCAGTGTTATTCTGAGGGGTGAATAGTTTATGTGTGGATTAGGACAGAGTCTTCCGCAGAAACAGGAAAAACCTGATGCAGACAATGCGAACTGAGTGACAGACGTCCTTCTGATTTCTCAACATTTTTCTCTAAGAGGAAGCTGTGATAGCATCTGGTTTGTTTTAGCATGCATAAAATTGTTTCATTATAGGGCCATATTTAGAGTCTAAAAAATGCTGGGTTGTTATAATCCAACATTGGATCAAATAAGGCTGCGCAATATGACAATGTATATCATATGGCCAAAATAAGAAGTATATTATTTATTTTGTGGTGTCATAAAATACATTGTTTACGGTAATACTTTGCAATGGATACATGGATGCAGACTGAAATACAGTAAATTGCTAACTTGGAGGTACAAATTTGATATTTAGCATTACATTCATTTTACTTAGTGGTCGCCACAGTGAACTGAACCGCCAGCTTATCCAGCATATGTTTCACACAGCGGATACCCTTTCAGCTGCAACCCAGGACTGGGAAACACCCATACACGCTCATTTACACACATACACTACACTCAAGTTAATTTATTCAATTCACCTATAGCGCATGACTTTGGACTGTGGGGGAAACCGGAGCACCCGGAGGAAACCCACACCAACACGGGGAGAACATGCAAACTCACAGAAATGCCAGCTGACCCAGCCGGGACTCAAACCAGCGACCTTCTTGCTGTGAGGCGGCAGTGCTAACCACAGAGCCACTGTGCTGCCCATATTTAACATTTGATTTATCATAATTTAGCTTCATTAGATTTTTTTTGTTTGATATTTTATTCATATTTATTTTATATTGCTACATTTTGATTTAGATTTTTTAAGTGAAGTGAATAGTATGATTACATATGAATTAATAGATTTCTAAGTATATATTTTAAAAAATATTAACAATTGTCTTTCAAATGTGGTCAATATATACAAACTATTCATTTATTAAAAATGTACTGAAACTGTATCTATATCGTTATCAGGATATGAGATGATTTAAATATTATGATATGAGTATTTTGTCATATTACCCAGTCCTCACATCTTGATGACGTACTGTACCTGGTCCACTAAGTAATGGATGATCACCTATCCTCTCCCCACAAAACCCAACAGTCAAAGTAGTATGGGCATTACCTTAGTGGGCGGTATAATATCCACTACACTCTCAGAAGAAATGGTACAATGGTGTACCAAAAAAGGTACAAACTCTTGTCACTGTGGCAGTACCTTTTTATGGAACAGAATTGTACCTTAAGACGAAGAAACTAATTTGTACCATTGCGGTTTGTACCTTTAAGGACATGATTTATACTGTGGGAAACCAAAATGTACTTTTGGTTTTTAAAACCTGCAGATACAATATTATACCTTCATCAATGTACAAATCTGATCCATGAAGGTACCACTACAGTGACAAGACACTTTTTACCTTAACAGTGTCAAATGTGTTGCTTCAAGAACTATTAAAAAGCATTTTGCTTTATCCAAAATGCGTCAATTTATTTTCAGTAAATATCAAACATCAAAGACATTTATTAAACAATGTTTCAGTTTACAAATAAAGTTTCTTTTTGTGTAAATACAAATTTTTAATTTACAATAAGGAATAGCAAATTGATAGTGGATATCAGTAATGAAAATGCTAACCAAACGTTTATTAAAATGTCTTAAATGTTTAGTTTATGTTTTATCAGTTGTTTTGTATTATATAACTTAATAATGAATGTTTATGAGTTTCTTTAAACGTATACTTTTTAATGATGATTCATGTTTTAATATGGAAATCATTCATAAATCATATTGCTTTTCCAGTAATATTTACTTTCATAGATATTGTTATAAAGAGGGAGTTGTCCAACGCTTGTATACCTTTTTTATGAGAACAGTTGTGTACCTCCATTTCAGTTGTACCATAAAAGGTACAGAACAGTATCATAAGAGGTCTTTCCTGTACTATATAAGGTACATTTTTACAAAGGTACAAAACTATTCCTTAAGGAATGTCCAGCGTTCTCCAGCCTCTGGCGCCTAGAATGCAGCTCTGCACAAGACGTTTGGCCGTAGAAGAAATGGTCGTGCCCAGCTGAGCCTGGTTTCTCTCAAGTTTTTTTAATTCTTCACTTTCGCCAATTGGTGAAGTTTTTTTCCTCGCCACTGTCGCCACTGGCTTGCATGGTTTGGTCCATGTAGATCTGCGCATCAATGGATTTGCTCTTCAGTGTTTGGACTCTCAGTAGTGAATATTGAACCACACTGAACTGAACTAAACTGAACTTCAAGACTGATCTGGACTGACACTGTATCAATTTACTATAATCTTCTATGTGAAGCTGCTTTGACACAATCTTCATTGTAAAAGAGCTATAGAAATAAAGATGAATTGAATTGAATTGAGTTATTTGTACCACCATGTACCTTTTTTTTCTGAGAGTGTACATATTGGACCTGGTCCAGTATGTCATTGTGATTACAGACTGCAGTGAGGACATCTTGAGCCCTGGGGTCAAATATGGACAAACCCAACATTCATTGTGTTCAATGAAAGGAAGCTGGCTCTCTGGTGCAGTCACAACAACCTGGAGCTGAACACGCTCAAAATAGTGGAGATGATAGTGAACTTCAGGAGAAACCCCCCTGCTCTCCCCCCACTGAGCATCATGGACAGCACTGTGGCTGCAGTGGAGTCATTCAGGTTCCTGGGCAGCACCATCTCTCAGGATCTGAAGTGGGACACTCACATTGACTCCATTGTCAAAAAAGCTCAACAAAGGCTGTACTTTCTTCATCAGCTGAGGAAGTTCAACCTCCCAAAGGAGCTTCAGAAACAGTTCTACACCTCCATCACTGAATCAGTCATCTGCACTTCAATAACTGTCTGGTTTAGCTCAGCTACCAAATCTGACCTCAGAAGACTACGTCGAATAGTTCGGACTGCTGAGCGAATCATTGGTACAACCCTCCCTACTCTCCAAGAACTGTACTTATCCAGAGCGAGCAGATGGGCTGCCAGAATCACTCTGGACCCCTCACACCCAGCACACTGCCTCTTTAAACTGTTACCTTCTGGTCGTCGCTACAGAGCACTGCGCACCAGAACAGCCCGACACAGAAACAGTTTCTTCCCTCAGGCAATCCATCTCATGAACACTTGATGATAACAATCGTGGAACCAACACCACTAGTTGCAATACACTCTTACACACACATACACTTATTTAACAACACACTTTACATGCCAATTTGCACATAACAAATACACTTGTTACACACACATACACTTATTTAACAACACACTTTATATGCCAATTTGCACATAACAGCTGCACATATAAAGTTGTATATAGTAATACACCTGTACATACACTTGTCCATTTATATATTTGCATTTAACACTTACTTCTATTTTTTGAATATATTTATTATCTGTTTTTTGTCCTGTCTCTGTAATTCTGTTGCACTGTAGAAGCTCTGTCACGAAAACAAATTCCTCGTATGTGTGAACATACCTGGCAATAAAGCTCTGAAGCTCTGATTCTGAAATTTAAAGCACACTTTAAACACAACCAACAAGCCAGCATTCACTCAAAAAATATGTTTTGTTGCTTGTCTAAACTACTTATTTAAAATGAGCTGAAACAACACAATTCTTAAGGTTTCGTTAGCACAACTTAATTGTTTTATGTTCATTCCACTTACATTTGTTTAAACGAGTAAGTTAACTCAATTCTTTCGTGTCGTCCCAAAACAAATCGATTGTATGGAACTCAGAGTTTTTACAGCATTCATTAGAGTGTGTATGGAACACACACATTGAAATAAATCAAATTATTTCAAATCTACAAGGTCGTTTATAGGAATATTATGGCGTCCTCCATTAATTCATCCAATTCTGCATGCAGCAAACTGAGCGCTTGAATGAATGAGTTCTGGCGTGATGTGGCGGTCGCTGTAGAATAGATATGAGCGTAATGAATAAATGGCCCTCTGTGTTAATCAAAGATGCATGAAAATGTGTGTCAGACTCTCTGTCGGCCCCTGCGCGCCGCATGCGGTAAAGTGGGTCAGTAGAGCCGAACGGACCAATGCGATGAGAAGAGGATGACGGATGTGAGGAAGGAAGGAAAGGGTGACATGCATGGGGAGAGAGGGTGCAGAAAGAAAGGACGGCTGGAGGAATAGAGGTTGCAGTGGTGTGTGTGGTCTGTCTCTGTGCTGCATTGCAGTATTCAGGGCTCCCTAATGACTCTCACACACACTCCGAGAGGAGAGCCGCAATCTAAAGACACCCGCAGGAATACAAAACAAGCAGACCATATTCTGGATCATGTTTAAAAGTATTGCTTTTTACTACTTGCTGCAGTCATATATACAGTTGAAGTCAGAATTATTATTAGCCCCCCACTATATTATAATTTGTAACATATTTCTAAACATAATAGTATTAATAACTCATTTCTAACAACTGATTTCTTTTATATTTGCCATGATGACAGTACATAATATTTTACAAGATGTATTTCAAGGTAATAGTATTCAGCTTAAAGTGACATTTATTTTAACTAGGCAAATTAGGGGAATTTGGCAAGTCATTATAGAATGAGTATGGATGTTTCCCAGTGATGGGTTGCGGCTGGAAGGGCATCCGCTGCGTAAAACAAATGCTGGGTAAGTTGGCGGTTCATTGGGCTGTGGCGACCCCGGATTAATAAAGGGACTAAGCCTACAAGAAAATGAATGAATAAATGAATTATATAATGATGGTTTGTCGAGAGGAAAAAAAAACATTGCTTAAAGGCTGATTTATACTTTCGCATGGTGCGGGGTCTCAGACCTCCCTGAGTGCGCACACCTCGTGAAACGGACAAGGCTTTTATACTTAGGCCCAATCCTAATACTATTTTTGTACCCCTACCCCTTTCCCTTGGCCCTTACAACCGAGGGTTAAGGAGAAGGGCTTCAAAACTTACCCCTAAGAATTGGGACAGCACTTCAACACCTGCACACATCATTATATGTCATCGCGATCTCTTGCTTCATATGAGATCAGACGATCAAGACTGCTGTAGTTATTCCAGTTGGGTTATTTTCGGGTGTTTATCTTCAGGAAATCACTGAAGGCGTATATTATGTTATCATAACGATCTAATGTGGCAATAAGAACGTAACTGTACTGTGTAACTCACGAAAACAACATTAACATTACAGCAGACACTGTAAAAAGCTCATTCCCAGACACTAGACATTACTGACAGGGTATTCGAGTGTCATCGTGTGTCAGAATGTTGTGGGACTGCTGTACAGGAGTTATGATTATGGATTATAGATCGCGAATTTTGGCTTTTTTGTTTTGCGTTTTTTATTAAAGCATGACGGTAAAACAGGAACGCGGTTATGAATATATTAAAACATATGTTTGTTTGTTGTAAAAATTCGTAATAATGACAAAAAATACTAATCCTTACTTCCGGGTTCAGTTGTGGCAGGTGTATTCTGGGAAATCTTCTTACCCCTCTGTTTGAAGTGTGGTCCTGAAAAATCTTCGTTCGAAGGGGTGTATACCCCTTGCCCTTAGCCCTACACCTTCAAGCTAAAGAGAATTGGGACACCACTACCCCCTGACGTGAACGCGCAAAACGAGGGGTAGGGGTAAGGGGAAGGGCTAAGGGGTAGAATTGGGATTGGGCCTAATGCATTCGCTGTGGAGATATTTTTTAAAACGACAGAGGGCGGTCAAAAAAAAACTGACCGTAAAATGAGACGTATAAACATAGAAGTAGGACGTTTACGGAACTACGTCATATCACATCAATATTATTAGTTTTATCAATTATTTTAATGATTATAAGGATTTTTATAACCATTCAAGATGTTTTTAATCAAGCTTTGATACATCACTGGCTCTTGTTCATATCTTAGACAGTTCTACCTATTAAAGTTTATTAAAATATTAATGATAACAGAACATGGGTTGCTCTACAAATATTGTACGCTCAGTTAAAAAAATACTGACACATTCACACATTACTGTCTGGCAAGTTTGTGTCCTCTATTTATGTGCTAAAAAGGCAATAATGGTCCAACATTCCTGACTGTAATCACCAAAAAAGCCTAGAAAAACAGGGCATCAGTGTATTGTATGCTATCGTATACATCAGTGTACTATATTAGAAGTATTTTATTAATTAATTTTATCCTGTAGCTATTCAATTGTTTTAAATTCAAAATTGTAATATATACATCAATGTAAAACATATGAGTGGTGAAAAAACATATTCTGTAATTTGTGTATGAAAACCTCCTGGATCTCCACTTTTGCCACGGCCTCTCTTTTTGACTTTGACAAATTTCTAGCCATTAATTTTTGGCCATCTGGTTATCCCTATGATCACACATGGATGGATAATAAAGATGTCTGTACAGGCGTACTAAAATCTCTTCAAAGTGATTCATATTCATCTCAAATAAAACGCAGCGCCACGTGAACTTTTCGCTCGAGTCTCAAAAAATGTTTTATGCTCCGCCTGCCAAAAGCATGTTGCATGCACCCAAAGCGAACCTCCGCAAACACCACGATGACGTCACATTCGCCGCTTACACTCTAGCAAGCTAGCGATCACAGCGAAATTACACAATATCTTTTATTTATTTATTTATTTATTTTTTTAATCTTAAGTATCACTGGACTTGCAAAATCATAAAGAGACTGTCTAATATAAGTGTTACTTGCAAAATGTGCGTGCAGAATCAGTGCATTCCTCTAATCATCACTTTAACTCTGTTGAAGGTCACTGCAGAAGGGGAATGCTGTTTGGCAATGTCTTATGAAGAGATAAAAAGTTAAATATAATGTAAAAAAAAAAAAAAAAAGCACACACATTTCTCTTACAATTAGAGCAGACTTCCAGTATAGTTAATATTTATATTCACCAACAATTGTATTTATTTTGAGGGAAAAAATACTACTGTTGATGAAACAGTGTTTGTGTTATTTTATTAGACAACAAATTGTAACTTTTGAATTGCTTTTTGCAACAGATTTATAAACTTGTAAAGATATTTGCAGCATTTTGCATATTCAAATGCATGTTAAAGCAGCTTAGGTGATTGTTCATGGCACTAACACAGAATTAATACAAAGGTTATATAGAGTACACTGTAAATACATATCTGTAAATTAGCAGTTGTACATATTTTGTGATTCACATTTTCTTTTCCACCAGTCACCTTGATCTTTCTTCCAACAACTTTTAACCATGAAAAGTTGGAAAAAGTGACTTTTATGAACATCTTTAATAGTTTAAAGTGATAACTTGTCTGGGTTGGTGTTGTATGTTATGCTACAAAAACCTTGTAATAAGCTGCCAGTACATTTTCTGTTTACAGACTTATTTCTCTATATATTACTTCTTAAACATTATTTTAACGCAACATAACAATTATTGACATAACATGTAATAGTTTAGTGTGTGCGTGACCAGTGGATGGAGAAGGAAACAACTGGAAACCAAATATCACTGCAATTAATTTGTTAATTTGTTTGTTGCCAGACTTACAGTGAAAATAGGAAAATATTAACAATAAATAAATGATAATTTACCTGTTGCAGAGGAGGTAGTTAGAGGTGCTTAAATCAAAGAAATAAATGTAACAAAACACACTAACTGTGTTAAACTAAACCAAATATCAAAAGAAAAGCATGAAAAAAAACCATCTTGAGTGCGAAAGCGTGAGAGAGAGAAAAGGAGAGCGAGAGCACCATTGCAGTTTGGTCCTGGATTTTAAACGCCTAGCCAACCAGTGATTGGTGGCGCGATCCCAGCGTCAGCGGCCAACATCATCAGCACAAAATACGGATCCTCCAATGCCGTTCATACCTATCACACACACGCATAAACGACACACCCACATCCAAACAAACGCATACACATAACCCCAAAGTATGTTCTACAGGGCAACGTAACACAAACTACTAAAATGTCAATTAAATTTGTTTAACCGTAGAGTGGAATTTTCAACATCAGAAGTCGACAGAGCAGATATCAACATCCCATAATGTAATTTATAACCGTGAATAAATGGAAACACTTCTGAATCGCTAAATATGGAAACTGGTAATTAACAGATTTTTTTTAGGAGTGTAAGTTTGAGGCCTGTGTATACGAATAAAAATAAATTTACTACTACTAATAATAGTTATGTGTGTGTGTGTGTGTGTGTGTATGTGTATACACAATATTTTTGTGCAAACTCATGCAGTACCATTCAAATGTTTAGGGTTAAAAAACTATTAATAATGCGGTTAAATGCATACAATTTGTCAAAAGTGACTACATTTATAGTCATGCACAATATTTAATATGTTATTTCAAATAAATGCTGTTTGTTTGAAGTTTGTATTCATCCAAACATATTTGTAAAAAAAAAATCACAAATGAAAAATGTGCTGACGGTTGCACGGGACAGATAAGAAATAAGGTTTGCTAAGCACAGCATACTAGCAGGTCATCCCTACGGTGCATAATCCTCTGCCATCTGAACGCGTGCTGATTTCTGGGCCCAGACGTGCGGGATTAGAGCGTCCTGCTCTCCATCTGTCTGGAGCTGAGGAGTGCGCAGGCCTGGATCAATAAAGGGGTCCTGCTATTAACCAGACTCAGGCAGGACCCGCTCTTGGAAGGCAGTGCTCCTGGAAGTCTTTGATTGTGATGCGTGTGTGTGTGTGTGCCTCACCACCTGTCTCTGTTTTATCCCACTTGCCAGATGGAGAAGGACTACAACTGTCCTTATTTACTGGCCACAGCATTTGATCTGCCCCGTCTTGAACCCTTACACACACCCAAAGAGAGACAAACGCTAAACTGTATACACGCGGAACAGTTGTGAAACCCGAGACTATAACACAAGCTGTTTAGGATCTGGTTATCTTTAGCCTCTGCCATACAACAACTTTGAGCTTGCTTTAAAGGTCCCATGAAATCAAAATAAGGTTTTGTAGACGTTAGTATCAGTATTGCTAGTTTTTAGGATATCTAAGCTAGTGCGCACCAAAACAGTGACTAAATTTGCGTTTGGAAAATACAAAACTGAAATAAAAATCTAAATGGATCAGCGGTTGTATTCACGTCACCTCATATTTCAGTTTCACATCAAATTTTGACCAATCAAATGCTTTCTAGTGTCTGATATGCCCCGCCCCCTTTAAGACACTTCACATTTGATGCGATTGATCTCGACTGCTGCGTCTGAAACTGCATACTTCCATACTATATAGTACGATAAAATCAGTATGCGAGCCGAGTAGTATGTCCGAATTCATAGAATTCGAAAAATCAGGATGCGAAAAGTACCCGGATAACCTACTACTTCCGGCGAGGTTCTGAAGTGCGCATCCCTTGCACGCTGCGCTATCCCATGATGCCCCGTGAGAGAATTAATGAATGGGAGTGAAGCGACGCAACTGACGCAGGTGGGTCACGTGACCATGACAAAATGGCGGATGTAGTACGTCCGAATTCCATTCATACTACTCACATTCATACTGTATAGAACATACTTTTGTAACGGCCGAGCAGTACGTTTAAATTCAAATGCAGTACTTACTGAGTAGTAGGCAGTTTCGGACACAGCCAACCACTCTCACTGGCAGAGCTGTGATAAAACAAAACGCTATTGGCTGTTTTTTAAAAGGGGAGGAGCTATGCTATGCTGCACCCTCTCTTTGTGTTTTGGTTAAGATTACATCAAACAGACAATGAAAATGCACATTTCTAAGCACTTCAGGGGACCTTTTTTATCTTTCTAGAATTAATTAGTGAAAACAATAGCAATAGCGTATAAAGCAAGATTTTATCCTGGATAATAAATCAATGTATGTATTATATAACACACTTATGATGCCATATATGAGTTATTGTGTTGAAATTTGGGGGAACACATATAAATCTAATTTATAATCCTTATGTACAATACAGAAAAAAGTAATTAGACTGATAGAAAATGTGGGTTATTTAGAGCACACAAATCCTTTATTCTTTAAATTGAAGATACTTAAGTTCAACGATTTGGTTAAATTTAAATTTAAACAATTTATGTTTAAAGCCAGGAATAAATTACTTCCGAAATGCATACAAAAGTTTTTTGAAGAAAGACAAGGAGGATATAATCTGAGAGAAGAACTCAATTTTAGGAGGTTGAAAATAAGGACAAATTTAAAAAAGCTGGGGTATGTCTGTATGTGGTGTGATATTATGGAACAGTCTCAAACAATGTCAAGATATTAATTATTTTTTTTTTTTTATAAATATATATTATTAAAGGTAGATAATGATGAAGGTGATTGAAAAGGGATAAAATGAGGAAGGTATGATGAAGTTTAAATTAATGGCTATTTGCAGTACTATGTTTTGATTTTTGATTTATTAATTTATTTATTTTTTGTTATAAAATGCAAATTTATAAATAGAATCAAACATGTAGTATGTTAAAGATGCCAAAAGGATAAAATATGTCCAATGTAAAAAGAAGAGATAAGTTAAAAAAAGTAAGAAATAAGTTTAAGTAATAGACGAATGATGTGTGTGGTAATGGGGTGGGAAAATAATAAGCTTGTGCTTCATCCTGCTCCATTTGTGACCATGTTGAAATGTATTTTTTTGTTAAAGATATTTTATGTTTGATATATTTTTGTTCGAAAATAAGTTAAATCAAATCAAATGAACTTTGCTTACTGTTTTTGTGTCACACTTGATGCTGTTTGTAGCGTCACTCAAATATTTAATCGGCACAAGAACCCGTTGCACTCATCTAATCATACTTTTAACTGGAACTTCAGCTCATAGATTGATGGAGCTGATCAGTGATATTCAGCAAAGACTGCCATACAATCAGATAGCAGATAACTAACCAAAAAAAAGATGTTCTTTAGACAATATAGATTCAAGAGTTCACACTTAGCTGATGATTGATAATAAAGCAGGTTTGACATGCTGTCCCGGGAGAGAGCCCTGAGCTCAGAATATCCTCGAGCCTGGGGCTCCCTCCCGGTTGAAGGGCGAGAGGGGAGTTTTAGCTCAGGTAGATCTCGAGAACTGCCCTGCTGTGAACGTGCTGAGATATAGCTGGCTAATAGCTTTTCTTAAGATGCTACTTTGGAGTAGTTACTTTACTTATGATGAATGTCTTTGGACGGTGGGAGGAAATCGGGGAACTCCAGGGAAAACCCACGCAAGCATGGGGAGAACATGCAAACTCCACACAGAAATGTTAACTGACCTGTTGAGGGGTCACACCAGTGGCGTTCTTGCTGTGAGGCAACAGTGGCTCCCAGAGGAGTAGGGGTGGAAAGGGGGATTATTTAAGACGAAGATGACTGGAGTGGAAAACTCTGGTTATTTATAGGGGGTAAGTATTCATCTGATGGGGCAATATGCAGAGCTGATGCGGTACTAGCAGTGTCTTTGACTCATTGGATGAAAACAATGCTTTATTGGCAAATGTTTTATGCGATATTTCAGTTTTCCACATACATCTAACTAGCATCTTTAATGTAAACACAACTACCGACAACTCTTCATGGCAGTTTGACAACAAACTTTAAATATTACCTATAATTTTAGAATAATTCAATGGCCCTTTGTCAATTTTTCTTTAAATTATATCCTTGATATCCTTGTGTAGGTTTCCCTTTTACACAAACAAGCTGTTTTCTAAATCTAATAATACTACGGTATATGTTTCTAATAGTTTATATATGAGTTTAATTTGTCATCGGAGTAGACATGGGGTGGTGTAAGATTCTTACGTTATGACAACCTTGGAAAAAATTATCACAATTTCATGGTATTGTGATTACTGCTCTAAAATATAATTTATTTTAATATGTAAAGGTAAAAAACAGCAACTTTTTGCTCCATTGAAGACAATTATGTTTCATTTTAAGAAACATTTCAAATATTTTGGCACAGTAAACATGTCAGGCTAAATAATTCGAATAAATCATTGACTTCTGCTGTCTTCATTAGTTTCAAAATCACTGATTTCTTTGAAAACGCATCTTTGGAGATCCCTCTTTTCTTTGGATGTAAAGTAATCCACTGCACTGTTCTGGTCTAATGTATGCTTGGATGTTGGTTTATAAGTGATTTGTAGCTTAATTTTGCACCAGTAGCTCTGTTGCCCTAAAAAATGAAATAGAATGAACGGTATAACGGAAAATCTTTGCAGTTTTAAAACCTTGACTTTACCAAACCTCTGTAAACCTTGAAAGCGGTTATCCTCCCATGCCTATTTGTCATCGGAGAGGGTTTTGGTAGCCTAGCATCACTGGAGCGTGTAGTTATTTGTTCGATCTGTGCACTGCTACACTTGACTTGGCTTATTGGATTCCCTGCTAGGTGAGATAATGAGCTGGATCAGCTTTTTCCGGGCACATGTGGGCACTGCAGAGTGTCACAACAACAACCAATACATGCACATGCTCATTATTGTTGACGTGTTTTACACTGAATATCACGGTTCATATAAGCTTCCTTATTGCAGAGCTTTTCTCCTGAAAGGATTCAAATGATACAATGACAGTCATATGAAATCATGGAATTTGGTTTAAATGCTGGAAATTTCACTAATTCGAGTTCAGACTGGGTCAGTTGGCATTTCTGTGTGGAGTTTGCATGTTTTTCCAGTGTTGGTGTGGGTTTTCTTCTTGGTGCTCCGGTTTCCTCCACAGTCCAAAGACGTGCTGAATAGGTGAATTGGATGAACTAAATTGGCTGTTGTCTTTGACTGTTTGTATGTGTGAATGGGTGTTTTCCAGTACTGGGTTGCAGCTGGAAGGGCATCCGCTGCATAAAACATATGCCGGAGTAGTTGACGGTACATTCCGCTGTGTCAACCCCTGATAAATAAGGGACTAAGCCGAAGGAAAATGAATAAATGCCGGAGACGTTCATAGAAATGGTTTTGTTTTGTGGCTGTAACTATACATCTGAAGCATCTACTGTAAATAATGCTTCTTCTGGTCTCTGCGCAGCCACTTTTTAGTCATGCTGTTGTAGATCTCTGAAATTTTGGGATTTCTGCCCTCATATCTCCTCTAGTTCTGCTCACCGGAGGAAAAACAACAGTATTATCCTGGTTCAACCCTACAGTGATTGTGTGAAAGAATGATTTTTCTGCTATGCTAAGAGTAGAGTCCCAGAGGAGATCTGGAGGAGAGTCTGAGTTCAAATGTACTGTGTGCTAGAGGGAACATGCATCTTTTATTACAACCAGAAAAATATTGACTTAAAAAAGAGACAGAGAGAAAAAAAAGGGTTTGAGTTGTTATTGATTCTGATGGTGTTTAAAGTTTACTTGGATGCTCTGTAAATATGTGAGTCTTGTTAACGATCTGCATTGATTTGTTTTTGTTTTCTAGGTTAACCCTTAAAATGTTTGGTATTTGAACTAAAAACTGAAATAAGGTGCTGAAGTAATAACGTAATGTAAAGAAATAAGTCTTATTTTAATCTATTAAATGAATAATAAACCAAATATTTTAGAAAATGGATCAAATGACACAACATAAAGTTAGAAAAGGTTAATCTAATTAAGATATAAAACTATAAAACATTCATTCATTAATTTTCCTATGGCTTAGTGTCTGATTCATCAGAGGTCACCACTGCGGAATGAACCGCCAACTAGGGCTGTGCGATTTGGGGAAAATATCGAATTTAATTTATCTAATTTAATATTTGATTTATTTATTTATTAATTTTTTGACAGATACTGAGATTTCGATTTGATTTGCGATTTAATTTTGCAATCAAGCTTCAGCTCAATATTCTGTATCGTAGCTTCTTACTTTTAAAATGCAGCGAGTTAGTTAAAAAAAGGAACTTTATAGATATTAACTTCGTGAATAAGTTTGTAGGGGTTTTTCCCAGTACTGAGTCGCAGCTGGAAGGGCATCTGCGGCGTAAAACATATGCTGGAATAGTTGGCGGTACGGCTGTGCAAATAATCAAAATCGAATCGCAATTTGAAATGTTATGATTGGCAAATCGCAAGAGGCTGAGATATGAAATATCTATTATTTAACTTCCCCCATCGAGAGCAAATGTGTGACTGCCGTCTGTGTGTGACAGTCTTACTAGCCAATTGAGTGACCACACTTTCGTTCTGCCCAATCAGAATTGCGAAACCGAACTATGCGGAACACCCACGATTAAAAATAAACAGGACAGCGCGAATGAGTGGGATGATTATTAGCAGATTATTTAACAATTTGATAACAGATTATAAGTAAGACGGCATTCACGCATTTGCTCTGGGTGGGGGTGTCACGTTCACCAGCGATCCACTCCTGACAGATCACTGGTGAACTACAAATTTCATGTTTAGGAACTATAAATCCTATCAGGCCATGTCACACACACACACACCAGTTGCTCATAAGGCTGATGAGACACACACACACCTGAGACTTGTGATCACTAATCATTCAGTTTTTGATATTGTTTTTGATCCAGTTTTTGATATTGACGTATGTTTGTATTTCTCTGTTTTGCTTGTTTTTTTTTTTTTTTACCTTAGCCTTGTTTATTGTTTGATCCTGTTTGCCACCTATTTTGACTTTATGCCAGTTTTTTGACTACGTTTTTGATTGCTCTTTTTGTACCAGCTACTTCTGTTTGTCCCTGTTTTGCTTAAATATAATCTTATTTTACCTGCACTTGGATCCTCCTCTCTGTTGTTCTTTGGTTTGATCCCCAAACGTGACAGAAAAAACGCAGGAGTACATGCAAACTCCACACAGAAATGTCAACTGGCCTAGCCAGGACTCAAACCAGCGACTGTCTTGCTGTGAGACAACAGTTCTAACCACTAAGCCACTGTGCCACCCAACTATAAAACAATATAATCTTTAAAATAAAATTCAAATAATTGCTAAATCCTATAATTGCATATAAACAATATTTAAATAACAATGAGCTATTTTAATGCGAGCTGACGTGATCGTTGTTCGACCAGCTCAAACAATGATGTTTATCCTAAATAATCTTATAATATAAGCACTGAATTATTTTTAGAGTTTCCTGTCATATTTTAGTGAAAACAGTCTGCGCTTCGGTGCTTTGAGGCTTTGCTTTAGAAAAATGAACCATGTCTCAGGACTTTATAAGGCAGAGTTCAGTGACTTGGTGTGTGTTAGCTGATTAAATTGAATGTACTCTGGTTAGGGTTCATTTACTGACTTGATTTAGTTCTGCCTTGTTTTCCAAGACAAGTGTTGTGGAAAAACATCATCTTGCTCAACCTACTGGAAAGAAATAGTGCTGTTGGCTTATTTGTGTGACATTTATAGCAGCTAAATATAAAACTGACCTCAATATCTTTACACAACACACCATAATTCATTAGCTTGCAGCAAACTACTACAAAAGAGTTGTTGAATCTCCAGCCACTCAAGCATTACATGAACAAAGCTCAAGCAAGGTACAGTGTATAGTAAAAGACAGTACAAAATACAGTTTAAAGATATGTTGAAAGCACTTTGTGATGAGTTAACAAGAAATTAGAACAATGAATGTAGATAATTTATGCATAGTTGGTTAGTATACTATTCATTCATTCGTTTTCCTTCGGCTTAGTTACTTATTTTTTTAGAGTCACCACAGTGGAATGAACCAACAACTATTCCAGCATATGTTTTACACTGTGGATGTCCTTCCTCCCGCAATCTATTAGTGGAAAAAAAGTCGATTTTAAAAAACATATTTATCTTATACTTTGAAAAACCTGTGCAGAAATTTAATTGGTCACATTTTATTTCGATTGTCTGTTTGTTGAATTTAAGTTACATTGCAATTCTTATTAGATTATAAGTAGACTGTTAGGTTGGGGTTAGGGTTGTAGTTAGGGGTAGGGTTAGTGTAAGTTGACATGTACTTGCAAAGATTCTTATAGTCAGTTAAATGTCTGTTGAATGTCAGTGTCAACAGATATTAAGCAGAAAGTCTACTGGTACTCAAATGGACCATCAAAATAAAGTGTTACCATTTCATTAAATCTGGCTGTTTTTGTAAGCGAGCAATTCCAGCGTTATAGATGTGACATTTGCAGTAAAATCTTGAAACATAAATACACAGAGAAAGTATGTGTATGAGAAAGTATGAGAAAGTATTTTATTGAAACATTTGTTTTTATTTTACAAAACTACTAACCACAGAGTTCTGGGATCAGAAAATTATCAATCTGTGAACATTCTTCATAGTTTCATAGAGGAAAATAAACATGCGTTATGGATGTGACCGAACAGTATGCGAGCTTACAGTTTACAACACACTTTGTAGAAATTCTGTGAATTAAACTGCACAACCCAAAAGAAACAATGCTAATCGAAATGATAAGAGTCAGCTCTCTGTAGAACATAAATCATTTATTTTATTTTATTTTATTTTATTTTATTTTATTTTATTTTATTTTATTGAACTTTTTTTCTGTTTTATAAGGGTAAAGCTTCATTATGAATGTGACATGTCTCCAATGTGGATGTGACAGATGTGAAATTGGCACTTGTGTGACATTTGTAAATCAAAAATAATTGTTTGAAAACATCAACAGAGCCATTTTTGAGTATTTTTACAGTACTTTAAAATACAAGCCTACACAAAAAACCTAGAAAAGGCTTCGCTATTTTGGTGAAAGCTTTATTTGTCCATGACATAGTTGACATTTGCGTGTAATCGCTCACATTTCCCAATTTTTAAGAGTCACTGAGTTTTGACTGTGCGTATGGCGGGTGGTAGCATTTGTAAATACAAGGACAGGCGTTTTTGCTGACTGTGCACTGATTCATATCAGCTTATCTTTGTAATGGGATGAGCTGCAGACTCTTACAACAGGCTTGCATAGTCATTGATCCGAGCTCTGTCAATCCCATCAGCACCTCGGCTTATATATAGTGCAGGAGATCCGCTAATGGTATTACTTGCCAACATCGAAGATCCACCCGCGGTAGGGCTGCACGATATATCATTTCAGCATCGATATCGCAATGTGCCAATGCGCATTAGTTGCATTCCAGGATCTGCGATGTTGAGTTTGGGTTGCAATTAAACTGAAAACACTGTTCAGAACACAATTTAACCCTAAAGGAGTGAATTATTTTTTAAAGGGGTGATCCACAGTGTATTTTTAAGGCTGTGTTGTGTTTATAAGATGCAAAGCAATGTGTGTTTATGCTTAACTTGTAGAAAATCATGTTATTTTTTCATATATCTTACTTTGATTATATACAGCTACTCTGCTAACATGAAAATGACTCATATTTCCAAGTTCCTCTGAAAGGCCTGCCCTCAAGGGCTCTGATTGGTCAGCTAACATAATGTGCTTTGTTTTGTGGCTCCACGTCATCTGGAAGTGACACACACCTTCAAGCATGCACTTTTGCGCTATGTAAATACTGTCTGTCAAAAAGTGTCTTTCACATATATTCGGAATAAGCATGTGTAAGTAATATAAAACGTTCACATATCTTTTGCGAGTTCGTTATTTGAGATGTAGAACGCAAGGAAAGCGCTTGCATAGAGAGACACTCCAGCACTGCTGAAGATTGTGGCTGTTTACAGGGGTTTGACTAATAAATATGAATTTGTAGCTGTAGCCAAACAGCATTTTCAGTTGTTTACATCCTTGTTTACATCCTCGCTACAACATACCGTTAACGCTAGAAACTGTGCATGTAGTTGACCAATTTTAACAAATAAAAATACTTACAGGTTGTGGCTCACAATCCACAGCTTCTTCAGTTAGAGGAGTTTTAACCAAATCCAGCACTGAACTGAGAGAGATTCTGGAAGCTGTCCTTTGTCAAGTGGTAGAGCTATATATTTTTTAAATTCTCTGGAACATAATTAAAATGAAACTGTAAGCACTTCTCTCTTTGTGTCGTGTCCTTTGGAAGCCCAAATACAGAAACAGAAGAAGCTCTGTGGAAATTCTGGATTTGTTATTTCTACTATGGAGACTGTAGTGGTGGAAATTTGAAGTGGATTTCACTGCAGATCCAATCCCCTACAAAACCATCACAATCAATAAACAATTATCCAGAGTTAAAGAAATGACATTCATATCCCAAAATATAGTGCAGTAAAACAAAATATCGTAATACCATTTTTTTTCCCTATACAACCCTAACCTGCGGTTTCCCCTGTCTCTGGCATCAGCGGTTTATGGAGACATGAGTAATGTCCTATTGAAGCATGAGGTCATTTCTCTTCTTAGACGTGCTCGTAAAGCATGAATCTGGACGACAGGGAGGCTTTGACTTGACGGATTCCACACACGGCTCTTCCTGTGGTCGAGGGAGACCGAACGCCCGTGTGGCTTTGTCTCTCTCATCTCTGCTACTGACATCAGGAGAAAGAGGCTAGCAGTGCACTGGCTTCTCTTTGTGTGCGCGTTGTGTTTGAATTGACCTGTCGAGCTGGACAGAAGCCAGTGGAAGTGACCTTTACACTGAAGATGTAGTGTTAATGCGCAGATGTTTGGTTACTGGTGGTTTATTTAGGATAAAGGCCTGTTCACACCAGTAACCATAGCTATTAAGATTACAATACAATGCAGGTTTGTTAGTTGTCATTTTAAATGCAGAAATGAATGGAATCAGAATGGATTAATTATTGATATTAATGACATGATTATTCATTTGTTTCTCAAATTGAAAATGGGAACAGAGTTAATAAATGGAAAAAAAAACACTTTTCATGGAGGATTTCTGTTGGCAAGAACTCTAATATTGATTTTTGTCTGTTGATTTTCATCTGCGTGATTGAGGATATACTGTTTGATTAATAAATCTGTTAAATGTGTCATAGTCATTGTCATTTAACATTTTTCGTTAAACTTTTTTTCATAATTTCTTTATAATCCCTATAGTCATATATATATATATCATATATATAGGGGTTGTACAATGAAACTGAAACGCCTGGTTTTAGACAACAATAGTTCATCAGTATAGTATAGGGCCTTCTTTTGCACCCAATACAACATCAGTTCATCTTGGGAATGACCAATTCGAGTCCTGCACAGTGGCGAGAGGGACTTTGAGCCGTTCTTCTTGCAGAATAGTGGGCAGGTCAGTACATGTTGCCGATGGAGGATAACATTTCCTGAGTTTTTAAAACACCTATATTTTCTCCTCTAAAACACCTCCAAGTGTCTCAATGATATTTAGATCTGGTGACTGTGCAGGCCATGGGAAATGTTCAACTTCACTGTCATATTCATTGAACCACCCTATCACCAGTTTTTCTGCAGGTATTGATGCATTATCATACTGATACACGGCACCGCATTTAGGATATAATGTTTGAACCGTGGGGTACATATGGTCCTCCAGAATGGTTCTTTCTTTGCAGTGTTGCACACATCTAGAACAAGTATTGGGCCTAGGGAATATAATGAAATTGCAGCCCTAGTCATCACAGATGTGTGGGTGTTTTGAGGCTTCTCCACACCGTAACTCACCTGGATGTGGGAAAGACTATGAAGTCAAGATTTTGGCATCAATGAAACTGAAGTTTGGGATTGGCATGAGTGACCAAAAGTTTGGCTGCCGCAGCCCAGCGATTATATATTAACTCCGTGGAGCTCCCGATGACAAGAAACAGGAGAGTTGAGGTGTACATTTAGTCCTGCAGTGGATTGGGCAGCTGTGAGTTTTAGATGCAATCCGCTTACCCTTCCGTCCACAGTAACTCCACAGTTAGTCAGTTTAAGAAGGCTTGTTTCAAATGATGGACTTTAAATGGCCGCAGTTGATGTTTCTTATATGTAAATTGGTCAGTATGTAAATTAGATATTGTCTTTGTTCTTTGATTTGTGCATTATCAGTAAATCATCCATAGAAATTTCAACGCCTATTGGCACTTTTTGGAGTTGCGCTCTCACACACACAAATACTTTTGCCGCTTGTTCAGTCTACCTAATTATAATGAGCTGAATCCACACAATTCTTGAAGGTTTTTCTGGGATAACTTAATTGTTTTATGTTCAATCGACTTAAATTTGTAAAAACAATTAAGGTAATGTAATTGATTTGTGTTGAAACAACATGAAGGAATTGTGCGGAACCCTGCAATTGCTCTGTTTGATAAATCTGGCCCTAATTGTCTGAATAGATAATCCATCGCATTTGTTAGGAAGGAAGTGTGCAAGTAGCCCAATAAACTACATTTAGAGATGGAATTGATCCTTAAAAATTATGCAAAATTATTTGAACCCGCAGCTGCATTGGTAAAGCGTAGCAGGTTACAGATTCAGATTAAATGCATTTGCTGCTTAATTAATCAGTTAAGAAGTTGCGCTGGGCGATTCTTTGAAAGTATCGAATTCGACATTCAGAATCTATAATCGATCTAGTTTTTTCAGGTCACTTTTTTCAGTTACTTTCCCTACAGTGTGTGGAGTCACGTGAACCAGCTGTGTTAAGGCTGCATTATACTTATGGCCCGTTACCACTGAGTGGTACGGTACGAAACGGTACGGTTCGGTACGCTTTTAAGGCCTTTTCCACTGTCTAAAAGCATACCGAACCGAACCGTACCATACCACTTTTTGGTCATCCTTTCCAAAGGGTACCAAGGGTACCAAAGGGTGACCAAAAGGCGGAGCTAGACACGCAGCTGAATGCTATTGGTTTACAGAGATACGTCATTTACTCGGGCAACAAGCCAGAATGAAAACAAAGGACCCGCCATGTTTAATACACAGCCGAAACATTACACTGAAATAATATAAACATAAAATAATGAGCCATGGTCGACCCGAGCTCAAACAAACCTTGTCGTCGTCTTGATGAACAGCCACAAAGCCAAGAACAAGAGCAGATTCTCCCCTGTGCCCCGTAGTTTTTTTACGAGCTAGTCTCAAGCGCGAGCGGTTTCGCTTTCTCATGTGCACGTCAATATTTGAAATAACAAACTTCTTGAGCTGATGATAATAACGTGCGCTTGATTATTGATGTCCTTTTGAAACCCGATCCTGTGCACTTGATTATTGATGTGCTTTTGAAACCCGATCCTGTGCGCTTGATTATTGACGTGCTATGAAACCCGATCCTTTCAGAAACTGACAAACACGAGACTGACGTGTTCAAACAAAAAGGAAAAGCAGGGAAAAAACAAAAGAGCAAATTATTGTTTCAGCAAACATGAAGAAAATGCTACGTTTAACTATTATCATCACCTTCTGGACTATTATGAACTATTATGAAATTACTGTCTAACAAGAGGTCACACATGTGCTGGTGAAGATTAAAGACACAGATGAGAGGTTTGCACTGACTGTGGCCTATATTTCGTGTTGTTTTTTAACCTAAATAAGGCATAAATGTATGCTCTGTGTAGTTTTTCTGTAATTGGTAACATATCGGAGACTGTAAGGGGCTGTATGTGTTCATATATGCTGCATTTATTTATTTATTTTATATAATCGCGGACAATAGGCTATTTCGCATCATTGATCTGCAGTTATTATCAGATCATGTTCATAGAGAGGTTAGTAATGAACATTTATACAGCAGTATTTATGTGTAAAATAAAGCCTCTGTTTTGTGAGAAGTGCTTCTCATATGATATGTGAGCGACCCGTACAGCTTTACTGTAGAAATTTTCCCCGAGCGAGAACGACGTCGACTGAAACTTTCTGTCGTACACCATGCCCACCAAAGGAGTACGCTTTAGCAGTGGAAACGCAAGCCTGATAAAGGTGACCCATACCGACTCGTACCGTATTGTACCACTCAGTGGAAATGAGCCATTATGTTATGAATTATACTTGTTATGATTTTATACTTCTGCCAGGGGTAAATGTACAGTCCGGCGCAGCCTTCGCATACTCGTGCACCTCTCAAAAAAAAAAATTTACTTACACGTCACAAAGTCACGTAGTGCAAGCTTTTTGATTGGTCGGTTTGGAAGCGGTGACAACAGTGGGCGGTGCCGAGAGCCATGTTTTAGGCAATGTGTGTTTTCATTTCAGTTGTTCAGCGTTGATGTTCAATAAATGAGCATAGATAGTAGATAGTGTGTGTTTACTAATTATTTTAAAATCAAGCAATGCACCCCACATTCAAAAAACGTTTACTTGTAATATGTGAGCATATTTACTGGCCAAAATTTGTGAACTATGAGGGCAAAAACATTAAATAAATAAATAAAATTATCATAATCGAGTTAAAATATTCAATTAGTTGAGAGTTTGATTTTAGGCCAAATCACCCAGCCATATTAACAAGACCAATTCAATTTAGACATCCTTAGAAAGGCATTGGGTAACATTAAAGGGATTAAAAGACCAAAAAATTGTGGCCAAGGTGTACCCAGATCTACAAGATCAACAATGCCAAGAGGAATAAGATCCTTTCCCCCCCCTAACAGTCTTAGTGCACTGAGCTGAAAGAGGTTTACTTGTGTTGTTTGTTTTGTGTAGTTGTGGAAATGCATGGCTGGGTCTTTTTACTTTTCTGAATACTGCTTCAAGCATGAACTGTCTTTGCATCAGCATTTTACTTTTAGTTGAAACTTTGTGTATTTGTTTGTACTTTTGAAGTTTTAACTTTGTTATTCTTTCTGTTGACTTCATGAAAAAGCTTGTATTGCTCAAACATGAAGGACTGTGCAGTGGCCATTGACGTGTTTCCTGTGTGTTCTGTTTGCCACACTGCCTTCCTCTTCTGTCTGCACTGCAGCAGGTCATTTCCCACACCTGAATTTGTCTTTGTAGTACCAGCTCAGCTCTATTTCCATAGAAAAGCTTGTTAAAGGCTTGTTTGTTTTTCGTTCTTTGAAAAGGATTGAGATTGTTCTTCTATTTGGTAGATGAAAGACACAGGGGGACTGGGCTCTACTCTGTCACGCAGAGCAGCCGTACAACACAATACCACAAAACCATAGTTCCCTGGCACATCAGATGGCTGTACTGTGGTACTTTGATATAAAAGTGGTTTAAAAGGCAACATAAGTGCGATTATGTTATTATTTATTATTTTTCCATGCATTCGAATGGGTCTTGTTTTACTTATTTCAGAACAAAAAGTAACATTTATCATGCATTTGTTATTATTATTTACAGAAGCCACCAACTAAAATGCCATTTATATAACAATCAGTCGTTTGTGTATATAAAAGAAATTGTATATTTTAAAACTATATTTACATGACATATTAAAATACTCTATTTAAGGTACAATGCAGCCGCAGAATACAATTAATTGTCATTTTAAAAATAGATCTATTTTTAGTATTTTTAAGTTCAAACCACTAGGTTTTACCCATTTGTCAGCAAGATGGTTTCAGCCATCATGTTTATTTGATTAAATACAGATTTTCAAAGTTGTGCTATTCTTTTTGAATCACACTGTATATTACTAAATGTTTAACAGGATCATGACTGATAAATTAACAGACACAATATATGTTGCATTGTACTGTTCTGACTAATAAAAGCTTCTTTTCTTTCAATTTTAAGTAGTAAAAAACACAACTCCATGATTTAAGCTGTGAAATTGTGTAGTCAAAATCTGAACTGCTAATCTAAAGTTTGTCAAAACTCTATCAAGTACTCTGATACTTCAATGTCGAGTTCAGACTGCATGATTTTCAAAGTAGTCGTGTCACAGATGTTTCACACTGCATGACTATCTGGGCTAGCGTTTTGTCGCTGTTTTGTTTACACTGCAAGATGGATCGGCGACAGGGAGTTTCACAATGCATGACTTCAAAATAGGAAGAATCGCACACAACTTTGTCCAAACTACGTCTCACACCCAAAAACACATAGTATATATTTTGTTATTAACTACAAAACGAGAAAGAAGCCGTTAATGGGGTAGAAAATTTACATATTTGCTCACCTGGCTTTGAAGGGAATTAGCAATTTGTCCTCAACTTTTTTATTTTTTGACCGGGTTGGGTTGTGATATTGCTCACATGACACATCAAACAGACACGGGGGCTCCTGCCCAATTTACACTAATTTTCGCCCTATTTCTTGGGTCTGAATAAACTGAAAATGAGCACTTTTAACTTCCCCCTTAACCTCCCGCTGGCCTGCAGGTACCCACACTAGTGAATACTGCTCTCTCATTGGCTGTAGGCGATCGGCAATGTTATTTTCAGTCAAAACACATTTCACACAGCATGATTTGAAACGCCGACAGCTCCAGATATTCAGCACACCAAATATCTCCCGGGCATCTGCGACTCATTGGTGATTCTCTCAGATCGCGTCTTTGATAGTTCATATTGTGTGATTGTCACTCGCGTGCACGAGCACGGATTTGCCTGTGATTTCAACAATTTGTCTGCGATTTCTCAAAACCTGTCGGCGAGTCAAAATCGGGGCTAAAATCATGCAGCCTGAATTCGGCATTACACTAACCCTAACCCCAACCTAACAGTCTACTTATAATCTAATGAGAATTAGTTGCAATGTAACTAAAATCCAACGGACCATCAAAATAAAGTGTGACCATATATTCAAATGTATATAATTTAACAAAGTGGTGTATTACAGGGTGGCTAAAAACAAAAGAAAACACAACTTTCGGGTTGATGTCATTCGAGTGTCTAGAGGGGGTCATACTGAACATCTATGATCATATTGAATATTACTGAAAAAGACAAAAAAAAATGACGTACTCTTCACATTAATTAATTACCAAAGGTTCCATCATGTTTCTTTGATTAAATACAGATTTTCAAAGTTGTGCTATTCTTTTTGAATCACACTGTATATTACTAAATGTTTAACAGGATCATGACTGATAAATTAACAGACACACTATATGTTGCATTGTACTGTTCTGACTAATAAGAGCTTCTTTTATTTCGATTTTTAAGTAGTAGAAAACACAACTCCATGATTTAAGCTGTGAATTTGTGAAGTCAAAATCTGAACTGCTAATCTAAAGTTTGTCAAAACTCTGTCAAGTACTCTGATACTTTAAGGGTCACCTTAGTAAAATGTTAATTATGCTGAAAAAAGTGTCTGTCACATAACATTTAATGACTGACTCTATCTTCTTGTCATTTTATAGGTGTGTGGTGGTGCTACTGAACCCTAAAAAGAACAAACAGCATCATATCATCAACAGCTCCCGGTGAGACGTTCATACGTTTGCCAAGCACAACATGGATAAATGTTAATAAAAGCACTAGTACATTAATACCAGCTATGTCTATTTAAAGTGCCCATATAATGCTTTTTTGTTGCCTTTGATGCATTGTAATGTATTTTTTCGGAATTTAATAAGTCAAAGTGCATGAACAAATTTATTGTTGCTTATTTTTCATTGTTATTTTTTTTAATGTTTAAAATTATATATTTTTAAGTGAAATTAATTGTCAGTAATTCCAGTTTTACATTCTCGACAAACCTACATAGCCGGCCCTCCCTATAAGCGAACTAAGCGGCTGCTTAGGGCCCCGCGGCCACTAGGGGGCCCCAACAACCCACTAGTGGTGCTAGCCGTTTCCTTGCTGAAATCATTTTTATTTGAATTTTACAAATGATCTTCATTGACAGTGATGTAGTACTTAAATATTTATAATTTTTCACTGTAAAAAATCACTATTTTATTAAAGTGGAAATTGTTTTGGTGTGAAGGTCATGTGATCAACAGGAAGCTCGCAGCATCTCATTTCTCATATGCGTTCTGTGTTCTGTTTAATTTTGTCCTGGTTTTACAGACCCGTTTCCTTTTGTCTAAAACACATTTTACTGAAATTCAAAACTGAAGTGTCTTTCACTGACATATTTTGCACACAGGTAATATTTTCCTGAGACATGTTTATAAATGTAATGTCCTAATCGCATTAATCATAGTTTAATATAAGCTCTGGACCTGCATCTCAAAGGAACATGGAAGGAGACTGAAGGGAATAATAAAAGTTTGTGTTTGGGTATAACGCAGTATTTGCTGCTTCCCTTTTTCTTATAGGTTTTTTATATGAATATTTTTCAGATTTATATAATTTGCTTATTGATTTTAGCATTTATGGAGCAATCTTTGCATTAATGTTAATTGTTTTGTTGTTTTTAATGAGTTCAGAATGTATATTTTATTACTAAGTAATACATTTTCACTTTTGGCTGATTATTGTTCAGTGTCGTTTCATTGTAGGGGTTTTACTTCTAGGAATTTATAAGAAAAGAAAAAAAACGAACCTTGAATCTTTTATAGAATCTTCAATCTGTTTGCTAAATAAATCGAATATGTTTTAAACGCTTCAGAAGGACGCAAAGTGGGAATCTTTATTTAAGAGTGTTTAATTTTTATTTTGGAAGCTGCTAGTTGATAAAAACAGTGCTGTTTTAAAACGTCCAAATCATTCAGACAGTTGTTAAGTAGAAGAATCCACGCTTTACTTTTCAGTTTCATTGATTGTATTTAAAAAGCAATAATTATATAATTATTGTAGGCTGGTTTGCAATTCAATTCAATTCATCTTTATTTGTATAGCGCTTTTACAATGTAGATTGTGTCAGCTTCACATGCATTATAAAAAATTGAAACAGTGTCAGTGCAGTTCTCAGTGTTGAAGTTCAGTTTAGTTAAATTCAGTGTGGTTTAATAATCACTGCTGAGATTCCAAACACTGAAGATTAATCCATCGATGCGCAGCCCTACAAGTACCGAACCATGCAAGCCAGAGGCGACAGCGGCGAGGAAAAAACTTCACCAACTGGTAAAAGTGAAGGATTAAAAAATCTCGAGAGAAACCAGGCTCAGTTGGGCACGACCATTTCTCCTATGGCCAGACGTCTTGTGCAGAGCTGCAGTCTAGGCGCCGGGGCTGGAGAACGCCGGACGTCCATCGAGGACAAACCGCAGGTGGGGTCACAGGCTGGCCCTTTGGGAACAATGCGAGGACTCGTCTGTCACTGAGGTCTTACAGGGATCGGTCTCATGCTCTCCACTCCTCCATGACCACCTCAACAGCTGCTCAGGATATGGCCTGGTCCAGGATTATGGAAACCTCGGGAATAATAAAAAAACAGACTAACATAAGCGCAGATGCCATTCAAATTATAATGTCTTTTGGGAAGTGTTCCCGGCTCCGGTGTCCCTAAATAATGCAGACTAACAATCCTTTAGAGGATTTGGATTCAGCGTGATTTAATATTCACTGCTGAGATTCCAAACACTGAAGATTAATCCATCGATGCGCAGCCCTACAATACCGAACCATGCAATTAAATGGCAATGCAGACTAACAATCCTTTAGAGGATTTGGATTCCAACAGCATTTGTGTTTTATGTGTAAGGTAATGCAAAGAGATGTGTCTTTAATCTAGATTTAAATGGCATTTAAATGGCAATACTCCACTATTTAGAGCAAGGTAGGGCCCCAAAATTATTCTGCTTAGGGCCCCCAAATGTACAGGGTCGGCCCTGCAAACCTATATTGGTTAGCAATAGAGCAATAGCCAACAGATGTTGGCCGGGCTGCCTGGCTGAAAATTAAAAGTCTGTGTGCAAATAGGACATTGTATAACAGCGGTTTGTTCTGTAGCCAATCTAAAACATAGATATTTCTTAAGGGGGCTAATAATGTTGAGCTTAAAATAAATGAGAGTACCGAACACAATTAAAAAAATGATGAGAAATACTGTAAAAAATTCCTGCTCTAATAAACATAATTTAGGAAATATTTGAAAAAGAAAACATAAATAATGACCACAGGAGGGCAAATCATTTTGACTTCAATTGTAAATCTAGTAGGAGACTTCCAAAACCAAATAATGAATATTTTAAATAGCAAAGCAGATGCACTTTAAACACTTATACTTAACCATTGGTGGACTACTTTGCCAACGGTGATTCATTTAACCAAACAGATAGTCGTATTTCTTACTCACACCAATGGTTGATGAAATGTCACAGTGTCAGGACGCTTGAACATTTAATCATCATATAGGAAGTCTGAGATGAAGACTCTCATCTAACACCGTCTTAAATATTTCCTTCCACTCTCTCATTTTACAGGAAGACCATCACTACAGTCTCCTTCTCTCCGGATGGCAAATATGTGGTCACAGGCGAGGTGGGTGCTCAATTTCTCAAAATATCAGCCTTTTGTGGTTGCATCTGGTGATCTAGAAGGAAGTCAGGAGCTCTGGTGCTATATTTCATACTTAGATAAGACCATGCGACTGGGCTGTATGAAAATGAAGTTCTCTATCTTCTCTATAGTCCCTGTGGGAAGTAACTATCAGCGTAATCTGTCTGTTGTCACAATGGAATCAAGTACAGACAAATGTGATGACTATTGCTTTCCTTCCGCAATTCTGCAGCGCTAACGTTTGGATTAGAGGGATTTACTGCTTTGACTGCAGTATATAAATCCTGCTAAAGCATGCAAGTTATGTCCAGCTTTAAAGAAAACGCAGACACAAAGTCTTCCAGGCTTCAGAATTAAACTAAATGACGTGTTTGAAAAGGTATAGTGAATAGTAGAATGAAAGGGATTTAAAGAATTAAAGATTACTTGCGTGGAAAAACAACATCAAACGTAATTTGGCATATTACAAAATGAAACAATATTTTATAATATTACAATATTTTTGATTGTTTTAATCTTAATATTTGAATGACTCACTTGATCAACTAGATTAATGTTATTAATTACTTGTATTACTTGTAATAATTGCTTGTATATAGCCTGAAGGTGGTAAAAACATTTTTCAAGGTTTTTTTTTTTTTACACGCACACTTATGATATTTCAGTTTGTTCTGAGACATATGACACAGTGAAAGTGTACAATGTGAAAGTGTACAATTTAATTTAATATATTTTATTTATTTATTTATTTATTTTATATATTTTTTATTTTATTTTGTTTTATTTAATTTAAGTTTAATTTCTCATTTTAATTAATTTAATTTAAATTTTAAAAATTTATTTATTTTATTTTCATGAAATTAAATAAAATTTGATTTCTAATTTAAATTTTAATTTAAATTAATTTAATTTAAATTTGAAAAAAATAATAATTGCATTTTATTATTTTATTATTCTTACTAAATTGTATTAAATTTTATTTTATTTCTAATTTTAATTTCACTTATTTATTTATTTATTGATTTTAATTTATTGATTTTTAATTTTAAAAAAAGCATCATTTTCTGGGTCAAAGAAATTCGTTCATTCATTCATTCATTTTCTTTTTGGCTAAGTCCCTTTATTAATCCAGGGTCGCCACAGCGGAATTAACCGCCAACTTATCCAGCATATGTTTTACGCTGTGGATGCCCTTCCAGCCGCAACCCATCTCTTAGAAACAAATTTAATTTTATTTTATTTAATTTAATTTTATTTAATTTAATTTTGGTATTTTTTTAAATGTAGTTTCATTTAATTTAATTTTATTTTATTTCTAATTTTAATTTTCTAATTAATTAAAGTTTATCTTTAATTGTATTTTTATTTCATTAAATTAAATTTCAGTTTATTTCTAATTTTAATTTTAATTGTATTTTTGTTTTCAATAAATTAAATGGTATTTTATTTTATTTTATTTCTAAAAGCATTTTTTATTTTTTGTTATTTTATTTATTTATTTATTTATTTTGTTATTATTATTATTTTTTTTAATAAAGCATAATTTTCTGGGCCTAAGTAATGTAAAACTTAAATGGAGAATGCAAGAACATTTTTAAGAACAGTTAAAAAACAATTTTTAAAGTAATAGTTCACCTATCGCGGACAAAAGTGAAAAGTAGGGGTGTCACGGACGAAATTGAAGAGTGGGGTGGGGTGGGGGGTTGTGTGTTGTGGACAAAGGTAAAAGGATTAGGGAGTCGCATAAGAAAGTGAAGAGCGGGCAGGTGGTGGTGAGGAGAGGGATCGGTAAAATGAGGTGCCGGATCAGATGCCATATCCAGATCCAGGCTTGTTCCGGCACAAATTAAGCCCTACTGACGGCCAATCACCATGCTGGAATTTACGCAATGACCTCATCATCGTGACGTTGCTTCAAAATTTATTCAAACTGGAAGAATGAATTTCCTCTAAACATTTAAAAGACCAATTTTCACTTGTTATTGAAATGTGTCCTGATAGTGTTTTTAGCAACGTGGCACATATATATGTCTGGCAGCTTCTCAAATAATGTGTTTCGTGACCCTTTAAGAATAGTCTGCATTGATGAAGTGTAACGCTACAGGATGAAAACAGTAGTGTGGACACTGACCAGATTCTCTAATCCCTTAAATCATGCGGGCAGCTGAATGATGTGTGCGTTTCGACATTTCTGTGTGTTTGAGTGGAGTTTCTTACTCTAGCATGTGAAAGTGATGTGAGTTTGTGCTTACCGGCTGCCATGGCAACAGGCGGCACCGTGCCAACCTGCACACAGACTGTGTCTGCTGTCAAAAAAAGGTGAAAGCGAGAGCGCCAAGAAAGGGCAAGCAAGAGAGCCTGTAGAGTGAAAGAAAAAAAAAACGTGCCTGAAGGAGACAGAAACAGTCTGCTCTCTGTGGTTTGACCTCTGACCTCCACATTGGCAGGGTGAAGCTCCTGCAGAGCTGAATGCTGATCAGATGTTGGCGGTACAGTCCTGAATTAAAGCAGGATGTTGTTGTGTAAGATTAATCAGAATGCTCTTGGTTAATTCCTCGTTGTTTTGCCGTGCATGATCTGTCTTGATTGGATTTGTCTCAACGTCTCCCTGTCAGTGGTTCTTAAAGTGTTGAACAAACAAGCATTGAGCAATATGGGAAGGTGCTCATAACTGTGTGTTTGCACTACATCAAAATAAAGATTCATAGTTCCTTTGTTAAACATAAATTAGGGAAAAATATACGAAGCTAAAATAATTTACAGAACGCACCTTTTTTTAAAATAACTAAATTACCAAAAAAAAAACTTAAGCACAAACAAAAGAAAAGAAAATACAGTTTATTTACCTGACTCCTTTATTAAAAACAAACAAACAAAAAATGCAAACGTATGTGAAATAAAATGGCTTCAAGTTCGCAACTTCCCTTAAAGTGATAAAAAGAAATTTCAGAATTCAAAAGTCAGAGTTATTATCCCCCTGAGTTATTTTTCCCCAATTTCTATTTAACGGAGAGAAGATTGTTTTCAACACATTTCTAAACATAATAGTTTTAATAACTCATCTCTAATAACTGATTTATTTTATCTTTGCCATGATGACAGTAAATAATATTTGACTAGATATTTTTCAAGACACTTTTATACAGCTTAAAGTGACAGTTAAAGGCTTAACGAGGTTAATTAGGTTAACTAAACAGGTTAGGGTAATTAGGCAAGTTACTGTACAATGATAGTTTGTTCTGTAGACTATCAGAAAAAATATACTGCTTAAAGGGGCTAATAATATTGACCTTAAAATGTTTTTAAAAAAATTAAAACTGCTTTTATTCTAGCCGAAATAAAACAAATAAGACTTTCTCCAGAAGAAAAATACATACACACATACATACATACATACTTACATACATACACACATACATACATACACACATATACACACACACACACACACACACACACACACACACACACACATATATATATATATATATATATATATATATATATATATTAATAAATATTTGTATAAATATATATATATATGTATGTATGTATGTACACACACACTATATACAAGTTTTCCAAAACGTAACATCCAGAATCATGAACCTTAATCAAAAATTTATCACGATTAATGGCATCCAAAATTATATGAAAGTTGAATAAAAGGATGTTTTGGCGCGGTGGCGCAGTAGGTAGCGCTGTCACCTCACAGCAAGAAGGTCGCTGGTTCGAACCTCGGCTGGGTCAGTTGGCATTTCTGTGTGAAGTTTGCAAGTTCTCCCCGTGTTGGTGTGGGTTTCCTCAGGGTGCTCCGGTTTCCCCACAGTCCAAAGACATGCGCTATAGGTGAATTGTGTAAGCTAAAATTGCCTGTAGTGTATGAGTGTGTATGGATGTTTCCCAGTGATGGCTTGCAGCTGGAAGGGCATACGCTGCGTAAAAACATATGCTGGATAAGTTGGCGGTTCATTCCGCTGTGGTGACCCCAGATTAGTAAAGGAACTAAGCCAAAAAGAAAATGAATGAATAAATGAATGAGTTTGTTCTGTGATTATTATTTATGTACTGTATAAATACACACAGGCATACATATATTTTTGGAAAATGTTTATATATATTTGGATGTAAAATATATGTGTATAAGATGCAAATGATATGTAAATTCAGACCAACTGATATTTTCAAAAAATCTAAATTATTTTTTATTTTTATTATTATTATTTTTTTTGCATGAATGTTACCCAAAAACATGCCTATTATAATTCCAGAGAAACTGAATTTTCAAGTGTTTCTTTTATTTTTTCATATGATTGTATGTTTCCAAATATCCACTTTTGTAGATCTTAATGTCATCGCTGTGGTGTTGAGGTGAAACATGCTGAAAAAGCTCTCTCTGTCTCCTGTTAGAGTGGTCATATGCCGGCGGTGCGTGTCTGGGACGTGGCAGAGAGGACGCAGGTGGCCGAGTTACAGGAACATAAATACGGCGTGGCGTGTGTCTCTTTCTCCCCCAACAGTAAATATATCGTCAGCGTGGGATATCAGCATGACATGATCGTCAACGTCTGGGCCTGGAAGGTAACTGGCAATATTCATAAAGCACTCGAGATAGCTTTTGCTTATTTAATTCTCATATGTGGGGTTTGGATAACTAGATTAGTTTTTTTCCTGAAGATACTAAGAATGTTAAAGGGATAGTTCACCCAAAAATGAAAATTCATTCATTCATTCATTTTATTCACCCTTCACTTGTTCCACTGTTGTATGTGAGTTTCTTTCTTCTGTTGAACACAAAAAGAAGATATTTTGAAGAATGTTGGAAACCGGTAACCATTGTATTTGTTTTTCCTGTTATGAAAGTCGATGATTACAGGTTTCAGCCGTCTTCAAAATATATATATTTTTGTTCATCAGAATAAAGAAACTAAAGAAGGTTTGGACCCACTTTAGTGTGAGTAAATAGTAATTTTCAGAGATTGTCATGAAAATATCAATAACAAATAACAAATTGTCATGAAATATCCCTTTAATGCACCAAAAGAAAAGCAAAAAAATATACAGGACATCTGGATGGATGGATGGATTAGATTAAATATTTAAATTTTTTAATAAATGTTTTTTATTATTATTGTTTTTGTCATTTTTATTTGTTTCTTCTAATACAGTTTTAAGAAGTTATTAGTACTTTGTATATTTATTTACTTTTTAAGATTTTATTTAGATATTTTAGCACACAAAATGAAATGAGTATTAAAGTAGATTTTTATTTTGTTTCAAGTAAAAAGTGAACTATAAGAACCCTGAGATATAATGAAGATTTATCCAATTATAAATATATTATCCAATTATATATTTATTTATATATATAAATATCTCAAATGCTTTTAGGTATTTTTTATGCAGAGTTGTGAAGAAATGTTTCTTAATTATGTAAACTAATCAGTAATTATTACATACAAGTGTTGCATTTTAATCAATCGATGTATTTATGTATATATTTATGTATATGTGTGTGTATGTATGTATGTATGTATGTTTGTATGTATGTATGTATGTATGTATGTATAGTTGAATTATTAGCCCCCTGTTTATTTTTTCCTCAATTTCTGTTAAGGATTTTTTTTCAAAACATTTCTAAACATAATAATTTTAATAACTCAGTTCTATTCACTGATTTATTTTATCTTTGCCATGATGACAGTTAATAATATTTGACTAGATATTTTTCAAGACACTTCTATATAGCCTAAAGTGACAGTTAAAGGCTTAACTGGGTTAATTAGGTTAACTAGGCAGTTTAGGGTAATTAGGCAAGTTATTGTATAACGATGGTTTGTTCTGTAGACTATTGAAATAAAATAGCTTAAAGGGGCTAATAATATTGACCTTGATTTTTTTTTTTTTTTTAAATAAAAACTGCTTTTATTCTAGCTGAAATAAAACAAATAAGACTTTCTCCAAAAGAAAAAATATTTTCAGACTTACTGTGAACATTTCCTCACTCTGTTAAACATCATTTAAGAAATATTTTAAAAAGAAAAAAAAATCAAAGGGTGGCTAATAGTTCTGACTCAACTGTATGTATATATTTATTTATTTTTATTTTTATTTTATTAATTTTTATATTTATTATTATTATTATTATTATTATTATTATTATTATTATTATTATTATTATTATTATTATTATTATTATTATTATTATTATTATTATATTTTTAAATTGTCTTTTTTTATTTACAGAAAAATGTTGTGGTTGCCGCCAACAAGGTGTCCAGTAAAGTGACGGCTGTGTCTTTCTCAGATGACAGCTCATACTTTGTTACAGCCGGAAACCGACACGTCAAGTTCTGGTATCTTGACCACACCAAATCATCCAAGGTACAAACTGCTGGCGTTGACCCAATGTCAAATGCACAGTTCACTAAAGGAATAGTTCATCCAAAAATTGTAATTAACTCACCATTTACTCACCCTCACATGGTTTTAAACCTTTATGGGTTTCTTTTGATGCTGAACACAAAATAAGATATTTTGAAGAAAACTGAAAACCTGCGACCATTGACTTTCAAATACTATGGAAGTCAATGATTACAGGTTTTCAACTTTCTTCCAAATATCATCCTTGTGTTCAGAAGAAAAAAGAAAGTTCATCAGGTTTGGAACAAGTCAAGGGTGAATAAATTATGACAGAATTTTCAATTTTGGGTGAACTGTCCCTTTAATACTATACTACATATCTTAGATGAACGCCTCATAATTGTCATCTCTGCCAGGTGAGCGCTACAGTGCCGCTATCGGGCCGCTCTGGTCTTCTGGGAGAGCTGAGGAATAACTTCTTCAGTGATGTTGCTTGTGGAAAGGGCCGGAAAGCGAGCAGTACGTTCTGCATCACTACCTCTGGGCTGCTCTGTGAGTTCAACGACAAAAGAATGCTGGACAAGTGGGTGGAGCTCAGGGTGAGTCACGAGGATGCTGATTGGTTGTTGTTGTTTTAAGTAGGGTCAACAGAGCTGATGCTGCATCCCAGTTCTCATACTAAATAATATTTGAAAATAGAATAATATAGGTGCGTCCCAAATCGCACACTTATGCACTATTCTACGCCATTTTGTAGTATAAATAGTGTAAGTAGTGCGTTCACACTGAAAACTAATAATAAGTGCACTTAAATGACCCGGATGATGCACTCATTCCACCGGTAAAATGAAGTGTGTTATGATGAACACTTCACACACTCAACGACCGCAGCTTTGCTCACGTAGCGGAAGGGGTGGAGCACATGTTGGATAACTTTATTTATTTTGGATTGTGAAAGCAGTATTCTCCAATGAGAGTGATTACAGCGCCTCCCGATGGTGAATGCGGTTATACTCATGCAGGTGTTATTTGGTATTTTGGTCATTTATTTCACTAATTTGGCGACTGTCAAACATCATCAGGGAAACGGTTTGAACTTTCGCTTAGTACAAAAACCATTAGTGTTCCATTTGCATACCTGTCAACCCTCCCGTATTTCCCGGGATTCTCCCGTATTGTACAGTTCTATCCCGCTATCATCACGTAAAGGTATTTTCCCGTATTTCTCCCGTATTTTCAGTCGTTCTCCGACAGGTGTCAATAAACATTAAAGAGCCGATCCTCCCTATTTGCAACCCATACCGCCGAACCACCAGGGGCCGCCCTTGCTCTTAAATCGGTTGGAATCTGTCTGTGCTTTTGTTTTATTTAGGCGTGAAACACTCTGAAATAAACATAAAAACGGCAGGATTCCCTTTCATTTTCATTACAGGTGCCGTCGCTCCTATACAATCCTCAAAACAGCCATAAAGCGGTGCGTGACTTTCAGCTGACGCGTCCGTAGTGATAAACAGACGCTGTTTCCCAAACGGATTCTGTACACTCGATTAAAAACACAGCGAAAATGGATACTGGGTTTTGTGTTTGTGTTTGAACAGATATATACACATAATCAATATAATAACATCTAAAGATGTCGATCTTGATGGGTTTTTTTTCAAACACAACTAATTTTGTCCTAAATGAGCATAAAATGTTAGGAAAGATTCGAATGCCGTCATTATAACGATAGATGTAAACTTCTGTTATTTATAACAGAGACACCTCTGTTATTTAATGTAATCAAACAAAAAATCTAAATAAATGAGATTCATTCACTGCACTTCATGTTGACAGGTATGCAACACTATATACATATACTATGCTGTTGAGTGTGAAAGTGCATAGTGTATAGTGTGTCATTTGGGACGCAGCTAATGTCCCATATCATACCATGCTGAATTTAGTAGTCCGGATGGTTTACTATTTAGACATTCAAAGCGCAGATGGGTGCGTACTCTAATGGCTAATAACATTGGACATTGGACGTTGAATTACAAAACACGGGTACAAATGTTAACAAACAACAACATGGCTGACCCGCGAGACTGATGGTTAAGTAGAGAGGCTTTGCTAAAGATCTTTGAATGACTGTTAAAATATTTAAACCACATTTTCCGTGTTATATCTGCAACAATTTGAACTTTTCTAGACATGTTTGGCCATTAACTTCTGAACGCATAATTCTGCAAACAGCTGTGGAGATTTGTTTGCATGAAAATCTCACGAATGTCAGATTAAACTGCTGCTGCTTCATTAACACAGTAGTGAATTATATATGAACTAAATGTGGATGATGTGTTTGGATGATTGACAGGGCATGTATAAGCAACATAACAGTTCATTAATGATAGAGTAATATGTTCCAAAGCTTACACACTCAAAAGTATGCACTTTCTTCTAAAGCAGTGGTTCTCAAACTGTGGTAGGTGCACCACAAGTGGTATGCAGACTTCCTTCTAGTGGTACGCGGAGGAACTGCTGAATAATTAAGGTAAAAATATGAACACGCACGATAACACCGATATGATCAGTAAATTGCTTTTTATTAGGCTAAACCTTTTATTTTAATTAAAATTTTTAATGTTTGTTATGTATTCTGTCATATGAAGCTAATTTTTTCCCCATAATTGTAACTGTTGTTGGGGGCGTTTCCCGTATTTTTATATTCCTGTGTTGACAGGTATAGTTTAATCAGTTGCTTTTCTGACACACAAAGCCTACTTTATTGCGCAGTTATCAGATCTTATTTCTAATTTAAATACGTAAATCCAATTCATATATTTAAAATACAAGTTTAGATTTCAAATATATACAAATAAGTCATATATAAGTGCAACATATATTTCAAAATTCATCAAAAAGAGTTTATATATCAATACAATGACAAATGGCCTATATTTATGAGGTCCAAGGAACATTTCCAGGTTTTGATGAAGTGGCTACTTTATGATAATACTTTACATTTAAGTACAGCAGTTTTTCTAAGAACAGGGCCATTTTTAATGAACTTTTAAAAGCACATTTTAGTTTAAATGTTGACGTTTAAATGTTGACGTTTAAATGTTGACGTTACGTTTTAAGCACAGTACAGTGTTAATGTTCAAACTGTTTATAATTGTTAAAGTGGCTGACAATAATAAATATTCATACTAATATGAATCCATTTGCCTTGTCTCCTTAATTAGGCCTACTACGCTACAGTATTTCAATGCCGATCATTATGGTGGTACTTAAAGAGTCAATATTTTTCTGAGGTGGTACTTGGTGAAAAAAGTTTGAGAACCACTGTTCTAAAGAACATACTTTTGGACCTGGTATAAGTAGACGAATTGGGACACAGCATTAATAATTCAGTTTAAATAGTAAAAATGCAGATATTTTTCAAGACTCTAGTATTCAGCTTAAAGTGACATTTAAAAGCTTAACTAGGTTAATTAGGCAAGTTAGGGTAATTAGGCAAGTCGTTGTATAACAATGGTTTGTTCTGTAGACCATCAAGAACAAATACTGCTTAAGGGGGCTAAAATATTGACCTTAAAATAGTTTCAAAACATAAAAAACTGCATGTATTCTAGCTGAAATAAAACAAATAAGACTTTCACTAGAAGGAAAAATATTATGGTAAATACTGTGGAAGATTCCTTGCTCTGCTAAACATCATTTGGAAAATGTTTGGAGCGGAGGGCGAATAATTCTGACTTTAACTGTATGTTGAACGGAGCGTGTTTGTGTGTTAACTGTCAGTGCCGCTGCTGTTGTCATCTAATGTTAGTGTGTTCTGCTTCTCCTCTCACACTGTCCAGAAAAATGACAGTTTCGCAGTAAGTTCTACATCAGGGATTCAGCCGTCTCGTCTCATTGTGAAGTCATTGAATGAAATGCCACAGTGCTGCTGTCAGTCATGCTCACCTGTTTGACCACATTACCTTCACCTGACACTTATCACTCTAATCTCAGACAAGCATTTCCCTGTATGGACCCTTTTCACATGTGTGGGTGTCTCAGCAGCGGAAGTCCTCATAGTTGGGTAAAGTTAGAGCTCAGTGAATGGGAGAGTATAACCAATACATATTTTTTACATTCCTATTTGCTCAAATAATAAAAGAAACACTCAACAATAGTGCTATCAAGGCTTTCAGAAAAGGGAAACAAATTGTGGGATTAAGATTAAGGCAGACAGAAGAAAGAACAATGCCAAATTTACTGTCCCGCTCATAGACGCTGCATTACAAACACCTTACATTATTATTGGTAATTATTTTTTTGTAATTTGATCCAAAGATCATATAATACAAAGTCTAGCTTTATAAATGTACTTATTTAAAAAAAATCTAAATCTTAAAAACTTTCAAGGATTTAAGATGCTGATGACTGTTAAACATGTCATAACCGTCTTGTGAAAAGGGTCCATTCATGGGCAAAAGCACACACAATCACCAACCACTAAATAGCCATAAGTCATTCTGTATTTGACTTCAGGTTTAGTTTTTTGTTATATTCATTTTAACATTATTTTATTTAGTTTATATTGTCTTGTATTTTCTTTTAATTTCATTTATTTAATTATTCATTCATTTATTTAGCAATGTTTTTAATTTACTAAAAATGAAGACATTTCCTGGCTCTAAATGGAAGATCATTGGATAAAGTAGCGGTCATCAAGTTATTTGAAATAATGTTATTTGATTAAAAGAATGATTTGAACTTTAAGAGAAAAGAAGGCAAATTAATCTTCAAGAAAAGCATGACAATGTCATTTTTTTTTATTTTTTATAACTTGTGACTATTGAAGATTTTAATACATTTTCATTTTAGTAATAGTATATATGCATATACACAGTGGATGAAATAAGTATTGAACATGTCAATTTTTTTTTTTCTGGGAATGATATTTCTAAAGGAGCTGTTGAACCACATTTTGGTAAAAACCCAAACAATACCATCTTAAAAATAAAACAAAAAAATCTGAAAATGAGTTCTGTGTGATAACAATGGAATGACACAAGGAGAAAGTGCTGAACTACTGAAACGTGTTTAATTATATAAAAGGCTTTTTTTGGTGAGAAAAAAAAGAAGCTTAAAGCTTAAAGACGCATCTCATTTTGAGAATGAACTCACTTGAATTGCTCAGGTGTGAGTTTTCCACAGACTTCATCAGAGTGTAAAAATCTTGATGTTCTGTGGGTCTCGTCTATCAAGTCTGATCTTTTCTATTGGATTCAAGTCAGGTGATTGGCTGGGCCATTCTACAGCTTGATTTTCTTTCTCTGAAATCATTTGACAGTTTCCTTGCCTGTGTTTTGGATCATTGTCATGCTGAAATGTCCACCCTGGTTTTTTCTTCATCCTCCTGCTAATGTAGATGTTGGACTGAAGCAGAGAATATTAATTTACACTGACAAAGACCAGAGGGTTGCTGAAGAACTAATGAGAGATTTCAGCTGCTGTCTGGACTTTCACTGCCTTTCTACACCTCCCTTTCTTCATGTGTTCAATACTTTTTCTAAATGTCAACAGCACATTTCGAAATATGTTTTCTGAGAAAAATAGTGACGTGTTCAGTACTTATTTCCCTCCTTGTGTATGTGTATATACTGTATATGCAAAATTAATATTATATTAAAATATATTATATAATTGTAATATAATAATATATAAAATGTATAATATTCTTCTTTGCATCTAACTGTAGTAAAATTAGTTTATTTGTAATTTTTATTTTAAAAGTAATGTTTTCATTTTTATTTTAAGTACCAAAAAAACTGTTTTAACTATAATAACTGCTTGTAAAATGCATAAAGCTTTTTTTTTTTTTTTCCAAAAGGGAATCTGCGGTAAAGGTATCTTCTAGAAAAGCATGGGAACATCAAGCAGACATGTTGTAAACTTGAGCACATGATTAAGAGCCGATATGAGACTCTCTTACTAAAACTAAGTGGGTCATGAAGCAGGTGGAGCTGCACAGTCCTGCTTTTGTGGCGATTCTGGAGCTGCTGCGGAGAGTCAGAAACCAAAGCATTCAGCCTACAAAAGCCTCTCTGTCCAGCAGTTTATCAACCACACCAGACACCGTCAGTTCAGCTTGTTTATCTAAAAAAATGAACTTTGTTCCCTCAACGTGAAGCTTATTTATCAAATACTCTTCTCTGTCTGCAGCTTATCTCTCTGTCAGTTCAATTAGATTTCAATGAAGGAGGCTCTTACAGTCCCATATTACATTACTCTCAACAGGAACATTTAACTGCTGTTGGGAAAAACACACAAATGAGCTCTTATCGTCCCTCATTTAACCGGTTCAAGCACTAATATTAATTATCTTTTTGATTTTTTTTTTAATTATTGCTGCTCGTTTCATGTTGTTGTTTTCTATCTCACCAGATGTTTATTTGAGCATTGTGCATTTTTCCATGCAGTTGGAAGTGTCCATCAGTGGAGTGTAATGAGACATCTCATCAGTGTAATGCACCGAGCTCCCATTATGTTCAAATTCAGATCCAATATACTTCATAATAATTTAGATATGCCTTTGAGTTGTTGTAAAACATTTTGCAGGTTCCCACTGATTTTAAATGCCCAGTGTTCTCCAACACATTTATTTATTTATTTATTTATTTATTTATTTATTTATTTATTTATTTATTTATTTATTTATTTATTTGTTTGTTTGTTTGTTTGTTTGTTTGTTTGTTTGTTTGGTTGTTTGTTTGTTTGTTTGTTTGTTTGTTTGTTTGTTTGTTTGTTTTACTGGGCCTCATTTCTCAGATAATTTTTTTAATGTTGTTTATAATTAATTATTTAATTAAAATATACTGCTTATTTGCTATTTTCTTATTTTGCTTATTACTATTTATTTGCTTATGCAACAGTTACAAATTGGCCAAATATATATTTATTTTACAACGCATAATATATGTACATAAAAAGTTAAGTATTTTAGTTATATGATATGTAATATATGACATTTGTTTTTAAGTATTATGATCAATAATGAATGTAATAAACATACATTTTCGTTTGTTATAAAAATGTATCAATATAATACCAATACCAATAAATTAATTTGTAATATTTCTCGACAATTAATGCAAAAAAATATAATATAATATAATATAATATAATATAATATAATATAATATAATATTGGGCGCCACGGTGGCGTAGTGAGTAGCACGTTCGCCTCACAGCAAGAAGGTCGCTGGTTCGATCCCCGGCTGGGCCAGTTGGCATTTCTGTGTGGAGTTTGCATGTTCTCCCCGTGGTTGCGTGTGTTTCCTCCGGGTGCTCCGGTTTCCCCCACAGTCCAAAGATATGCGGTACAGGTGAATTGGGTAAGCTAAATTGTCCATAGTGTATGAGTGGGAATGAGATGTGAATGAGATGTGTGGATGTTTCCCAGAGATGGGTTGCGGCTGGAAGGGCATCCGCTGCGTAAAACAAATGCTGGATAAGTTGGCGGATCATTCCGCTGTGGCGACCCCGGATTAATAAAGGGACTAAGCCGACAGGAAAATGAATGAATAATATAATATAATATAATATAATATAATATAATTAGGGCTGTCAAATGATTAAAAAAATTAACTAATTAATCACACTTTTGTCTGTGATTAATCATGATTAATCACGAAAAACCGTATTTATTACAGAAATAAAAACACAGCCATGTAAGCGCCATTTGAATTTAAAAACAATCAATGCCAATAACAAACAAAAATTATTTCCATGTTGGATTCTAAGTGAACTACAAAAAAATCCAAAATACAGGCATTGCAAATATGGAAATTGGAAAATTATAATAACAAAGTATTGAATACAAACAATTGTTTTCATTGTAAAGTTGTTTTGCAAGTTGAGAACATTAATTATAAAGTAGAAACAATTTTGCTTAGTCCTCCTTAACATTTTGGTATTTGCTATAAGACAGCCCAGTCTGTTGACATGTGGCCTAAGAGTGAGAAAAGTCTCTCACAAGCAGAATCACCGAATCAGCATGTGAATTTCAGTGCTTAAATTCTGTGTGCAACTGGTGCTGTGACAAGGACGCAAAAAGCACCAAGGGGTACATCAAAGTCACGCACTAAAGACTATAGGCTAGACTTCTTACATGGACTTTGGTCACGCCCTCTCTAAACATTAAATTCTAAACTGCTTTGAGCAACTGTCTGCGATGTTAGGCGTTTAATATTGTTGTTAGGATATCCACACATACACAAACACTCTCTCTCTTACACACACACACACACACACACACACACACACACACACACACACACACACACACACACACAGACACAGACAACGCGGGCAGTACAGCGAGCTCACCCGGTATAAGCGACTCCCTTCAGAGTCATCAACGCGCACGGTCGCGTTCATCAAATTTGCTCTAGGCGAACGGTGATCACGCCGCCCTCAACCCGAAAGTGAAAAAGAAAGTGACCGGTTCGCGGATAAACGTGCGGACCGGGAGGGAGGGAGTAGGTGTCGGATTAAGCTGGATTTATACTTTCACCTGGCGCCGCATTGCGCGCCTCCGCTGAATGCACGCGCACCTCGAGGCTTTTATACTTGCCGAGGGAGGGGGTAGGTGTCGCGGGGGGTTCGCTCACTATTCTGCCGCCCTTCTCGGCCGCCTCTGTGGATGCACCGGCCCTGAACATACGTCGGCCAGAACAGGAAATAAGAAAAAAACTGCCGCTGCGTTAAACGCGTTAATTTTTTTAACGCGATTAATATTTCAAATTAATCGGCGTGCGTTAACGCGCTAATTTTGACAGCCCTAAATATAATATAATATAATATAATATAATAATATAATATAATATAATATAATATAATATAATATAATATAATATAATAATGTGTGGGCTTGGTAATGGCATGTTTTATATCTCCAAGTCGTGTCTCTAAAGTTTCTCCATGTCTGTGTGTGTCTCAGACTAGTATGGCCACGTCTCTGTCAGTCAGCGAGGATCTGATCTTCTGTGGTTGTGCTGATGGGACTGTGAGAGCCTTCACCCCTACCGACCTGCACTTTATCTGTACCCTTCCTCATCCTCACAGTCTGGGCACAGACATCGCCATGCTCACTGAGGCCAGGTGAGAACACACACATACACACTTAAACACACACATGCATGGACTCACTCACTTACAGCCCCACACACTCACACACATGCACACACACTGGATACTCTCTCTGACGTGTGTATTTATATATGTATATCTCGGAAGCGCATTTATATTCCACTGAGGGGTGTATGTGTGAAAGGGGCTACTACCTGATCATTTAACTGAAATCAAACAGGAAGTGCATTTTCAGATTTAGTTTTTAGATCACCAGGGCAATTTTTTTTTTCTTAATGACATGCACAGATGAATTGTTCATTATAAAACTAGCAATGTGAGGTAACAAAATCTATGGTTAGTTTTGATTTCATGTGTACTTTAATGCTGATTTCTCCACAGCCACCTGTTCTCCCACAAGCAGAACGTGCGCTATCCTGACGCCGTGGCCGTGTCTTATGACCCCAGCAGCCGATGGCTCTCCTGCGTGTATAATGATCACAGTCTGTATGTGTGGGACGTGCGGGACCTGCGGAAAGTGGGCAAGGTTTACTCTGCTCTCTACCATTCGTCCTGCGTGTGGAACATCGAGGTGAGAATTAAGACAAACACTTTTTTAAATGCACAACATTGGGACTGTTAATGAGAACCATAAAAATTAATTATAATTATGAAATATAATTATGAAGTTTAATTATGAAGTTTAATTATAATTATGAAATATATATAAAATGAAAAAAAAGAAAAGAAAAATAAAATGTATAAAATATGAAATAATGTATGCAATGAAATACAAAATGTATAATGGAATATTAAGCATTTAAATTATATTAAATAATATAATCATTTATATATTGCACTATTATTTTAACTTCAGTAAAATATTTATGTGATAAAAAATAAAATGATGAAATGTAAAGTTTAAAAATGAAATGACAAATAACAAAATGACATGAAATGTACTGAACATTACTATATAATACAATGTAAAATGAAACAAAATTATTTGATTTCAACTATAATTTACAATGCAAAGTGAAAAGAAATATATATAATGAAATGTAAAATGACAAATATATTACAATAAAAAAATCATCAATTGCAAATAAAATGAAAAATAAAATTAACATAAACTACAATTATATAATAATAAAAAATAATATTATAATTATATTATTTACCTTACATAAAACAATTATGTATATATATATTGAAATATATAATTTATAATATATATTTTTATATAAGGTAAAAAAAAAAGTACTTCATGGTGGTCGAGCTTTTTTTTTGTACAGTGCGCCTAAGCTATGAAACGTCCTACCCATCAGCATCAGGAATGCCGCTTCTCTGGGCTGGTTTAAGATTCTTCTCAATACTCAGCTTTTTACTGTTGCTTTTAACTTATATTGATTATTTTGTTAATTTAATTATCCAGTTTATTGAATCGCTCATATTTTATTGTTTTATTGTGTTTTTTACTGCTTCTATTGTTCTGCTTTGTTACTGTTTGCTTTGGGTGCCTTGTAGCGCTTTGGGTCTGAGAAAAGAGCATTATAAATAAAATGTATCATTATTGTTAGTTGTCTTATTGCTTAAAATAAAATATAAAATGAAACAAAGCATTTAATATAAACTATAATTTATTATACAAAATGAAATTAAATGTATAAAAGAAAATATAAAATGAAAGAATAAGAGGAAATATACATTTATAATAAAACTGTAATAAAAATATAAATAAATTAAAATAAAATTTGAATTTTACAGCAACAAATAGTATAAAATTTAAATATGTCATGGAATAAAATGAGATGTAATTTTTTTAAATTTATCAAATTAAATATAAACAAAACTATCAATATACAAAAAATAGTATTAAATAGAATATAAAATTTAATGCAAGATATTAAATAAATATAAAAATCAAATGAAAAATATATCATTCATTTATTCGTTTTCCTTCGGCTTAGTCCCTTTATTCATCAGGGATCACCACAGTGGAATGAACCACCAACTATTCCAGCATATGTTTGACACAGCGAATGCCCTTCCAGACGCAACCTAGTTCTAAGAAACATCCACTCTCATTCACACTCATAGACTACGGCCAATTTAGCTTATTCAATTAACCTAAACCAGCGACCTTCTTACTGTGAGGCGACAGTGCTAATTACTGAGCCACCATGCTGCCAAAAATATATAGAGGAATATACATTTTTATTTGTGTAAAATACCTAATATTATATATTTTTACATTTACTTGCATAACTAATTTTAAGCATTTCAAATAGAAGAGTTAGATCAATTCAGTGGCGTTTGTCCAGACGTCTGTGTGGTGAATACGTTAGCATGTTTTGTCCTTTCATTGTGTTGAGTGTTGACATTTGGGCATGTGGAAATAATGTGCGTCAGGTCTTTTGTATCAAAGTCCCATGTTTTGTATTATTTTTGTGTGGCCTGATGTGCACTCATACAGGGTTATTGTGTTAATAAAAACCCACCCGCTGCTGGTGTCAGCCTGTAACTCTTTTACCTCTTGCTTTATAGGTATTTTTATGTTATCCCATCAGGAATGTTCCATGTTTGCTCTTTTTGTAGCAGACGAAGGTGTTATTAGGTGCTTTTGTTCACTGTGACAGGCTACATATGTCTAAAACCCCTGCTGGATTTGTCGACGCACATTAAACGATGTGTTTTCAGGTTGTGACATGGGTGTTTGTTTATTTCAGATCCCATGATTTATGACTCTGACTTCCCTTTTTATTTGTTCTGCCTTTTTTTTTTGCTGTCTGGCATGTTGCTCCTGAAATACGTCTCCAAGTAAAGCCCTCGATACATAATCAATGAAAATCTGAAGTATTGTGAATGTAAAGTCAGCTAAACACTGTTTTGTCAGACGAAATGTAGAATGAAATACAAATCAAATTAATTATAAAACTGAGTATCAAATGAAAGATTTTAATGGAAAATAAAATGTGTAATGAAATGGCAAATTAGATGAAAATAAATGTAAAATTAAGGATTAAAATTGTATAAACTAATTCATTATAATTATAATTAATTATATAGTATCTATATCAGCAACATATAATGTTTAATGGAATAATATGATACTAGGTAGTTATATTTATAATAAAATAGAATAGAATAGAATAGAATAGAATAGAATAGAATAGAATAGAATAGAATAGAATACAATAGACCAGAATGTTTAGAGTTATTAAAACTATTATGTTTCGAAATGTGTTGAAAAAATGTTCCCTCTGTTAAACAGAAATTGGAGAAAAAAATAAACAGCAGGGCTAATAATTCAGGGGTGCTAATAATTCTGACTTCAACTGTATATATATATATATGTTAGGGTTGGTCCATAGACGATGCGATCGTCCATCACCAATAGACATTACTATGCTGAGCCGGTGTTTTGACAATCTGTGCTACCTCATCAGAATGTGCTACCGGTAGCTCAATCTGTCATATTTAGCACATCTTGTCAGATTCAAATGTCTATAAGAAAGAACTACCACAGTATATAAGGATGTAAAAACAGGGGTAGCACATATTGTCATTTTCCAGTAGTACTACTCCAGTAGTAGTAGTAGTTCTACTTGAACAATGTAAAAGGCGTAGCAGCTTCAAATGTCTATCAGAGTAAACTACTGCCTTTTTTATTTTTATTTTTTTTAAATATCATTAGTTTTATATTTAATTTGTTTATTAGAGTTGTAGTTCATTACGATTGACATTTGAAGATGACAATATGAGCTACCCTTGTTTTTACACCTTTATGTAAGGAGATAGTTCATTCTGATAGACATTTGAAACTGACAAGATGTGCCAACCCTGTTTTTTTAGATCAAATATGAAAGATTGAGCCACAGGTAGCACGTTCTGATGAGGTAGCACAGATCGTCAGAACACCGGTATTGCGATCCTCTGCCCCACCCCCGTCGCAGCAGCAACCCGCTCATGAAAAATACACACTTAAGCCCCATTTACACTAATACGTCTTAGTTTTAAAATGGCATTTTAGAACAAAAACAGCCCACATCCACACTGGTGTTTCATCTAGCATTTCTGAGCAGTCCTCCATCCACACTATACTGCTGAAAACGCACATCATTTGACCACTGACACACACTCTGTCATGTGCTCTAGCATATGCACACGTCTGAGCTCCAGGCAGTCAGCGGGTGCTTTGAGCACAAAGAGAGCAGTGCACGTCGGACAGTTTATCAAGGATGTACCACTGGATGGCTTCTCACTATAATTGTTAAACGTCATATTTCAATAATCTTGTCTCTATCTAGCGACTCTTCGCTCTTTTGAATCTATCAGGTAACGTGTCACAGCGTCAGTACACTGCTTCAATCTTTCACTTTCATGCTTGTACTTAGTCATTTTAACGAAAAAACCTCAGAGACTGTTGGTTGGTTTCTGTTGGTTGTGCACCTTTTTTACCAACCAAGTTTGTTGACGCGATTATAACGACACGGATCACTCTGTCTATTCATGTCAGAGTCCCACAGAAAAAGTGATTGACAGGTAGTAACTCCCAACCCTATATATATATATATATATATATATACACCCAAAAAAATAAAATAAGTTGTTGCTTGTTTGCTTTGTAAAATGAGCTGAAAAAACTTTTTTTTAGTGACATTAAATGTTTTAAATACACTTGAATTTGTTAAGTTACAGTAAACAGAGTGTATATAAATATAAATATATATAAATAAATATAAATAATAAGCTTAATTGAAAAAAAATGTTGCATTTTTAGTATAATCTCCGGCTCTAGATATATTTTATTCTCTATGTGCATGAAGCAGATTCGTGATTAACGCCCATTGATGACCTCATAGACTCTGAAGGCCACACTAGAGTAAATACACCTGTGTTTGTTTGATTGTGTGTGTTTTATCGGGCTGAATCATCTCTCTTTCCTCTGTCCTCAGGTTTACCCAGAGTCGAGGGATGGAGAGCAGCCGCGTTTGTCTCCCGGATCCTTCCTCAGCTGTTCATCTGACAACACCATCCGTTTGTGGCACACAGACGCCCTGAACACCAGCCTCAGCCGAAACGTCATCAGCAATGTGAGATTTGTGCACTGTTGAGTGTCTTCATGTTCAGTTGAAGTCAAAATCATTAGTCCTCCTTCCAGTGAATTGTTTTTCTATTTCAACTAGTTCCCAAAGGATGTTTAACAGAGCAGGGGATTTTTCAGTGTTTCCTATAATATTTTTTCTTCTGTAAAAAGTCTTATTTGTTTGATTTCTGCTAGAATAAAAGCAATTTTTTTATTATTCTAAGGTCAATATCATTAGCCCCCTTAAGCAATTTTTTTTTCATTTGTCTACAGAACAAACCATCGTTATACAATGACTTGCAGTCACTATTTACAAGTGCTGATGAAAAACTAGAATTGAAATTTGGTATTGATAGACTGTAAGCGGTCGACCTATCGCAACAGACTGAGGCCTCGTTTACACGAATACGTTTTCGTTTTAAAACATATAAGTTTTGCTACGGTTACGCCATCTGTACACACTACCCCACAGTTTTTGAGCACTAAAAACGGAGCATTTTGAAAGCACTGAAGTTGCCGTTTTCATTTTAAAACGTTTTTGTTTAAACAACAACAACAACAGGGGACACATGAAGGAGGAAAGTGGTCAGAAGTTATCTGCCTTCTTGCCCTGTGGGGAGATGACTCAGTTGGAGTACACAATATATAAACCATAGCGATGACGGCCCTTTCCCTCCTCCTCCATCTCAAAATCGTTTGAAAGTTTGGTGAGCTGATTATTTTTTTCAACTGTTTAATTTCACAGAGCTGAAAGAAAGACATTTTTTTCTATCATAGCTAGTGTGACGCAGATGCTAGAAGCCGCCTTTAAGCATGCACAATATTGTAAATCAAATGGCAAGTGTAAACACAATAATCGGATATGGGTCTCAATTAAAAGAACGTGTAAACGGACAGACAAAATAATCAGATATAGGCAACAAATCGGAACTAGGCTACATGACCTGACAATGTAAATGGGGCCAAAGATAAAGCAAGCGCACTTCTCACAGCAAAAATATTACTCTATTATAAGTTTGTTGTATTTTTTGAAGGACTAACAATAGAAATAGTAGGTAATATTTATTTCTGCATTATTTCTGAAGACTGCATGTTTTACAAAAATATATAAATGACTAAAACTCAGCTGCTGTGACATTCAGAAACCATTTAATCATCATCATCATCATCTAAACAGTAGAAATAACCTTGCATTAGATAATAAAATGTCTTACCATATGACAGTTTAAAACAGTTTGGTGAATAAATGAAGATTAAGCAAGCGCACTTCTCAAAGCTGAAATATTAGACAATTAGAACTATGTTGGATTTTTGAAGGATTAACAGAAATAGTGAGTAATGTTTATTTCTATAACGCCTTTCAAGATCCAGAGTCATAAAATGCTTTACAACAATACTTTAAGCAAAGACTTAAACAAACATGACTTTAAAAACAAAGTTTAATAATAATAATAATAAAAGCAAAAACAATCTTGACGTAAGGGGTGATGCGGTGGCGCAGTGAGTTGTGTGGTTTCCTCTGGGTGCTCTGGTTTCCTCCACAGTCCGAAGACATACAGTACAGGTGAATTGGGTAAGCTAAATTGTCCGTAGTGTATGTGTGTAAATGAGTGTGTATGGATGATTCCCAGTGATGGATTGAAGCTGGAATGGCATCCGCTGGTGAATAAGTTGGCGGTTCATTCCGCTGTGGCAACCCGCTGATTAATAAATGAACGAAGCCGAAAAAAAATTTAATGAAGGAATTTTGATGTAATAAAGTTTGAACAAGTGAGTTAAAATGCTGTTAAAATGTCATATTTGGACACTTTATTATTATCAGTTTTAGTGGAGGTTTGATGAACTTGATTGCAAAAATAACTTATTAATAAATGTTTTTTCCCCCCCGATTTTACAAATGCCCCATCCTCTGCTATTTCCTTATCTCATAGAGTAGCATGTCTAAATAAATTAAATGAATCGCAGGTATCTCATATTATCATTTTCCCTCCACCAAAGGATCTCCAGAAGATCATTTACATGGACAGCAACACCTCCACCCTGCTGGACACGGACTGCACCATCTCTAGTAACTCTGAGAAGGTGGACCCGCAGACCTCCGAGAACCGCACGGGCATCAGGACCATGTGTGTGAGTCCAGACGGGCTGCATCTGGCATCAGGAGACCGTAACGGCACTCTGAGGTCTGTTTCTCACATGCCTGCTTAACACTTCTTCCACTCTAATAGATTCCACTTAATTGATCCTCGAGGGGTTTAAATGGAAAGGACAATGTGTTTGTGCATGCATGTGGGAATAACATGTTACACTTTTAGTGACTCATGCTAACACTTCAGATAAGGTCACATTTGCTAAAAAGCAGGTCGAATGAGGTTTTGGAAAATATCTTATCTGCAGTTTGTAATGTAGCTGTCTTTTAATGTAAACAGTATTGCAAAGTTATCAAAAAAATAACTTTATTAATACAAATATCTCTCCGAAAAGAGAGATTTGGCTCTGAATCGCCTTAATGAGTCATAATATTTTCAAATCTTTTGCCTGGTGATGAATCATAAACACTTTCAAATGGGTATTTTGTTTCCGACATGGAATAGATACCTGTACGTAAAGACCAATCAAAACACACTTGGCCAGCTGACCAATCAAAGCAGAGTTGGCTTCTAGACTTCAGACACACCTTAATAATTGATTCAAACCCATTGTATTGAAATAATAGCAGAATGACTCTATTAACTGCATATTCTGTCAAACTTACAATGTTTTCTTTCTGGGTGTATTTAAATCTGTTGTTGAGGACTCCATCTCAATATTAGGACTCTTTAAAGAGCCCCTATTATACATTAAAAAGGGTCATATTTTGGTTTTGGGGGTCTCCAACAGCAGGCTACTGTGCATGCATGGTCAAAAAACACTTTCATTGTCTTATAAGCTGCATTTATTTTTACCTCATTATCCCAGCGACCCCTATATGAATCATTCAGCGATTCATTGGTTCCAAAACTCCTCTTTAGCGCGATGCTAAACTGCGCTGATTGGACCGATGACCCAGTCTATTGCGATTGGTCGACATCATTCAGCGTGAGAGAATGCCCACCATGGCTTATCAATACTTAAGTAGTCATGGTGTGTGCGTGAGCATATCTGCCAACACTTGTTTTTCCCAGGAGTCGCTCGTAATTCAGACACCTCACCTCTGAAACTAACCCCCAGGTCTCCCAGCATATTCCCAGCTCTATTCTTAACCATAAGTAAAAAGCAGCGACACACATGCAGTATTAATGCACACAGCGGCAAGAGCTGAACCATTATGAAACAGGACTGCCGCACGTGTGTAGGAGAGCTGGTGTAGCCATAGCAACGACAAACAGCAGTGAAACGCAAGCTCACAAACGCATTTTAATCCGTAAACAAAGCGGCTCGCGTCGCGTTTACAACTGCATTTAGATGCGATTTGAGAATACAAGTTAACCAGATACACTACAAGCGGTTACAAAACACAATTAAATACATACACAATTGTTCTTGAACGGATGTGAAGCTACTCTAGGAGACCTCCAAAACAAACTTAGAAACCTTCGAAATAGTATAGTAGGAGCGTTTCAGTTTTACTTTTTAAAATCACAAGGTGTATCTGTTTATATTGTTGTTAATATTGGACCTGAGCTAAAAATATATATAACAAAATGGAACAGCAGCTGTATTTGCACTGTATTAACTAATATTATTACACCATTGTCTGGAGTACTTGATTCTGATTGGTCGTCACATTCTGAGGTATGTTATTCTGAGATAACAACTGCTGAGACTAATAAAACAGGGTCATTCGGGTACTTTGAATCATCTTGACCATCAGTGAATTTATATGCTTGTCTGTTTTTTTAACTGTTTGGTGGCATTTTGTGACTGATTAATACATAAGTTAGTATATGCTCCATTCAACCATTTTCATTTCTGTCAACTTTGCGTTTAATAAAGAGTTAATAAACTTTTAGGGCTCAGAACAATGTTTTGTGTCTAATTTTTTTACATTATGTGGCAAGTAGCCATGTAAAAAGAGGGATAAAGTTCATCCAGGATGGTTGTTTTGACAGAATAAGTCTTCAGTCTTATATAACAGCCCTCCACTTCACTTTAACGGGCTGCTGTTAATAGCCTGTCATGCTTTATTCTGCAATAAAAACTACTTAGAGGTACTTTATACCTCACTTAAAGGGGTGATCCAGAGTGTATTTTTAAGTTATGATTGTGTTTATGAGGTGCAAAGCAATGTGTGCTCGTGCTTCATTTGTGAAAAATCATGTTATTTTTTAATATATCTTTAATTACGTTCAGCTAACATGAATACGACTGTCATATTTCCTAGTTCCTCTGAAAGCCTGCCCTCAAGAAGCTCTGATTGGTCAGCTAACATAATGTGCTGTGATTCTCAGATCCGCTCCATGTCACCACGAAGCGTCCTGCTATAACATTGCAGCACATCTAGCCACACCCCTTCACTGCACAGGGTGTATGCTTGTAACCTGAAGGGTTTATGACATCATTAACCAGGATGTATTTTTTGTAGTCCCCAAACTTCATTCGCTGTAGGCTTTGCTAAGCTAACTCTGTAATAGCCAATGTCTCTCTTTGCGTTAAACTTTGAGTGTCTTACATTCAGAGATGTTGTTTATGTTCACACAGCTACATTACACATCAACTAAAGTTTAAAACATGATATCATCGTGGACCACCCCTTTAACATTGGTTAATTAGTATTGTAACAAAAGCATTAGCCAATCAGAATCTCACAGAACTTCTGTTGTTTCCAGAATCCATGATTTGGAGAGCATGGAGGAGATTCTGGACGTTCAAGCCCACGACTCTGAGATCTTGTGTCTGGAGTACTCCAAGCCTGAGACCGGTGAGTGCTGCTGCTGAGTGTGTTTTTATAGATCTGCCGCTGATTAAATCCTGCACTGAGGTGAAGAGGAGTGCTGATCCAGCTCAGATGCTCAGCAGATGCTTGCTAACCTTGGAGTTGCCTCTATACACATCTGCCAACAGCAGCTTTTATAGCTAGAGTTTACACTGCAAACCTTACAGCCTGAAGTGGCCTTCAAAACTGGTGCAGGTTAAACTTGAAGGCATGTTTTCGGTCCCTTAAAGGGATAGTTCACAAAAAAATAATTTTCTGTTCATCTGCTCATCTGCAGGCCATCCCAAATGTAGGCATTTTCTCTTCACCATGACAGTAAAAATGTTTAGCTGGGTTGATCATACATACAATTCAAGTCAGTGTCATCTTTTGAAATGCGCATAGGCATCCCTGGAAAAGAGGGCAGCATATTGTGCTCCAAAACCTCTATGTATTTTTCTGCATTAATAGTGCCACCACAGAAGTGCAAGTTACCTTTGCCAAGAGCACTGACACAACCCCATACCATGACAGACGCTGACTTTTGGACTTGTTGCTGGTGACAGTCTGGATGATCTTTTTCTTCTTTAGTCCAGACCACCCGCCATCCATTTCTCCCCAAAAAATACCTGAAATACTGATTCATCTGACCACAGTACATGTTTCCACTGTGTGATGGTCAATCCCAGATGCTTCTGAGCTCAGAGAAGTTAATGACGCCTCTGGACACTGTTAACATAGGGCTTCCTTTTGGCACAGTACAGTTTTACCTGGCATTTGTGGATGTAGCTACACATTTTGGTACATGAAATACAAGTCAAAGTAAATTATTAAATCACTACTTTTATTTTTTAATTTGCTTTTTCCATGCTGTTCCACCTTTTTTCTGATTTTGGGTTGCATATGGAACTGAGAAATCATATCTATTCTTTTTATGTTTTTTTTTTAAAATAATCTCTTAATGATTTATGGAGTTGTTGTTATTATTATGTAATATGCTTTTATCTATATTGATCTAGCCATGGAATAGCCATAAGTTGCTTATGTGGCAATAAACAAATAAACAAACAAGCAAAAATGAATACCTGTGGGTCCTGACAGCACATTTGAGGTCTTATGAAGGAAAGAAAACATCAAGAAACTGAACTTCATTTTCTACATTAGTTTTAATCAACATACTTGGAGCATTTATGAGAGTAATCCAGTTGATAATTTAAAAATGTGATAATGTGAAAATGTTAAAAAATAAAGTTAATTCTATGTAATTAAAAAAATTCTAACAGAGTTTTGATTTTATTTAGTTTTTACTTGTAATAATAAACAATAACCTAAATTATTATTATTATTATTATTATTATTATTATTATTATTATAGGGCGCCACGGTGGCCTAGTGGTTAGCACGTTCGCCTCACAGCAAGAAGGTCGCTGGTTCGATCCCCGGCTGGGCCAGTTGGCATTTCTGTGTGGAGTTTGCATGTTCTCCCCGTGGTTGCGTGGGTTTCCTCCGGGTGCTCCGGTTTAGTGGATGTGAAACAGAACATCTGCTGGAACACACACCGAGGTACACAGTTATTCCTCTCCTGCTCTCACTTGTAGCTGATAGGGTTTTCTCACTTTTACTAGTGTAGCTAAAACGGCTTATCAGTAGGCAAGACATAATATTAAGAGTATTAAGAGCTTTTAAATGTTGAAATCTCTTGATGATTATGAATGTGCATTTCAACATGAGCTGGCTTGTTTGTTCTGCTAAGGGTTGCAGACACGTATCATGTTTTTGCTCTCACACTTTGGGAATCATTTGCATTCTTTCATCACCGTATGAAGTCACGTGTGAACGGTGAGCGTTAGTGAATCGGCTTGTGGTGTGAAAAGTGTGAGTAGAAACCGCTCTCGACATGGCTCACCGGATACTCAGTGTTTTAACACTATTTCAGAAATGCCGTTCAGCAGGTGTATCCTTACAGAAATGTACTTACGGGGTACTGGTGATGCTGTCAGGTGATAATACAGTGACAATATGAAATAACAACAACTGTTTTTGTACTTTTAATGTTAGCTCAACAGGGCTGTGTATATTGCTTAAAGTTAAAGGGGACCTATTATGCAAAAAAATACTTTTTAAAGGGGTTTTAACAGTTGTGGTGCAGCATTGTGTGAATATAACCAACTTCTAATGGTAAATATAGGAAGTTGGAAAATATATAGCACCTTAGTGACCACCTAGAACAACCTAGCAACTACCTAGCAACATCTTAGCAACCATCTAGAACATCCTAGGAACCACCTAACAACCACTCAGAACACCTTAGCAACGCCTTAGCAACCACTCAGAACACCCTAGCAACACCTTAGAAACCACCTAAAACACCCTAGCAACCACTCAAAACACCTTAGCATCCGCCTAGCAATGCCTTAGCAACCATCTTGAACACCCTATCAACAGCCAAGCAATGCCTTAGTAGCCACGCAGAACACCCTAGCAATGCCTTAGCAACCACCTAGTAAAGCCTTCTCAACCACTCAGAACACCCTAGCAGCCACATTGCAACACTGTAGCAAACACGTAGAACGCCCTAGCAATGCCTAAGCAACCACTCAGAACACCATAGAAACCGCATAGCAACAGCTTAGCAACTGCCTAGAAACACCTTAGCAACCCCCTAGCAACACCTTAGCAACCAATCAGAACAGCCTAGCAATGCCTTAGTAACCGCCTAACAACCACTCCGAACACCTTAGCAACCGCCTAGCAACACCTTAGCAACCACCTAGAACACCCTGGCAACCACCTAGCAATGGCATCCACCTAAAACACCCTAGCAACATCTTAGCAACCAATCAGAACAACCTAGCAACCACCAAGCAATGCCTTAGCAACCGCCGAGCAACCACTCAGAAAACCCTAGCAACCACCTAGCAACAACTTAGAACGACTTAGTAACTGCCTAGCAACACCCTAGCAACCACCTTGCAACATCTTACCAACGACTTAAAACACCTAAGCATCCAGTCAAAACACCTTAGCAGCCACCTAGCAACCACTTAAAAACTACTTAAAATGCTTAAACTTTTTAACTACCAAACTTTCAGACTAGGTTATTTTCAAGCCATCATAAAGTTTGTCTACAAACTTAATTTTTTTAGATTTATAAAATAACAATTAAGATCTATTAATTACATTTAAGATAACCAGTTGTATATGAGTGTATTTGAATATATTTCTGTGATGCAGTGGTGTGTTTTCTGCATCATTACAGCTTTTCAGTGGCAGATGATCCATCAGAAATCATTCTAATATGCTAACCTAATGCTCAAGAATCTGCTTAGCATGCTTGTGGAGACTGCGACGCAATGTTTTTTTTTTGTGTGTGTGTGTGTGTGTGTGTTTGATCAATTAGAAGTTAAAAAAAACTGAAATTGAATTATTTCATAAAATTATAAGTTTCTCAATAGTTTTTTTAAAATAAATATAATGGATCTTGCTGAATATTATTAGTCTTTTATAACATGCACAGACTTAAAATAATGAAATGTTGACTTGGAAAAATAACAGTTTTTTTTTTTTTTTTTTTTACTAATCTGTGTGTCTTTAGGGCTGAACCTGTTGGCCACGGCTAGCAGAGACAGACTGATCCATATCCTGGATGCGGATAAGGAATATAGCCTGCTTCAAACACTGGATGAACACTCTTCCTCCATCACTGCTGTCCGGTTTGCTGGTAAGAGCTAATTCATTTTTTTAAAGGGGTACTATTATTCCCTTTTACATACAGTTGAGGTCAGAATTATTAGCCCTCCTAAATTATGAGCACCCCTGTTTATTTTTCCCCAATTTCTGTTTAACGCACAGAAGATTTTTTCTAATCATAATAGTTTTAATAACTCGTCTCTAATAACTGATTTCTTTTATCTTTGCCGTGATGACAGTAAATAATATTTTACTAGATATTTTTCAAGATACTAGCATTCAGCTTAAAGTGACATTTAAAGGCTTAACTAGGTTAATTAGGTTAACTAGGCAGGTCATGGTAATAAGGCAAGTTATTGTATAACAATGGTTTGTTCAGTAGACTATTGAAAAAATATACTGCTTAAGGGGGCTAAAAATATTGACCGTAAAATGTTTTTAAAATAAATTAAAAACTGCTTTTATTGTATCTGAAATAAAACAAATAAGACTTTCTCCAGAAGAAAATCTATTATAAGAAATACTGTGAGAAATTTCTTGCTCTGATCATCATTGTTTGGGAAATATTTTTTAAAAAGCACAGAAAGGCTAATAATTGTGACTTCAACTATATGTAATAATATGTAAAAGTTTTAGGTGTCCCCAGACTTCATTACTTAAGTTTCAACTCATATTTTTTCATGGATCATTTTTTGTTTGTTTGTTTGTTTGTTTTTATACCATGCTGTATATACTCTTTTTTGAGTGAACACAAAAATGCAGTTTTCACGTGCCTCTTAATAATTTTAGTCGCAGTAAAAACCCACAAAAAAAAACACCGTAAAAACACAAAAAAAGATATTTTGAAGAATGTTAGAAACGGGTAACCGTTTACTTCCACTCATTCCTTCCTTTTCCTTAGGCTTAGTCCCTTAAATATCAGGGGTTGCAACAGTAGAAATAAACCGGCAACTACTCCAGCATATGTTTTAAGCTGCGGTTGCCCTTCCAGCCACAAGCCAGTACTGGGAAACACCCATACACTCTCGCATTCACACACACACTTATACACTACGGACAATTTAGTTTATTCAATTCACCTATAGCGCATGTCTTTGGACTGTGGGGGAAACTGGAGCTTCCGGAGGAAACCCACACGAACATGGGGAGAACATGCAAACTCCACACAGAAATGCCAATGAACCAGTCAGGACTCAAACCAGTGACCTTCTTGCTGTGAGGCGACAGTGCTAACCTTCGAGCCACCGTGCCCCCCTTGACTTCCATAGTAAGAAAAAAAATACTATGGAAGTTAATGGTTACCGGTTTCCAACATGTTTCAAAATAGCTTATTTTAAGAGTTCACACTTTCCAGCTTAGCGTTTATAGCAGATTTGGCATGCTGTCCTGGGAGAGAACCCTGAGCTCGGAGATACTTGAGCCCAAGTCTCCCGCCTGGTCAATAAGCATATAAAGGGGGTCCGAGATCAGGTAGGTCTCGAGAGCTCCCCTTTGGAAAAGGGAGGAAAAGGAGGAGATGGGGTGGAAGGCGGGATTCTTCCAAAACGAAGACAGAGCACTGGGAAGAAAACGATCCATTTACTGTAAACTAGGATCACTCTGATTGCATTATTACTGATTACAGATGATTAGAGATGTGCTCAATCATATCACGTGCTCCTCTCGAAAATAGTTTATGAAACTTCACTTTGTGATCAACTGAAAAAAAAAAAACTTGAATAAACTCTGATGTTTCCCAGAGATGGGTTGCAGCTGGAAGGGCATCCGCTGTGTAAAACATATACTGGATAAGCTGGCGGTTTATTCCGCTGTGCCAACCCCTGATGAATAAAGGGACTAAGCCAAAGGAAAATGAATGAATGGATAAACTCAGGCTCCTTTTACACTGGTGCGTTTTAGTTTTCACCCAGCAATTCTGAACAGATCTCGTCCACACTACTCCACCAAAAATGTATATCACGTGACCATTCGCGCACTCTGGGCATGCACGTTCAAGTATAAACAGGAAGCATGCGTCTCGCTCGGCATTCTAAATAGGGATTACGCTGCTTGAAACGCGAGCGATTAGCGAGTACTTGAACAATAGCTTGCCTCTTGCGAATATATGCAGCTGTTGCAGTAAAAAAGGCAAAAAGTTTAACTGCACAATGGCGCCTAAAACGGACAATAGTGCAAACAGCGCTCCCATTTCTGTGTCCATGTTGTTGTTTACCGTGAAGGCTGGTCTGCTGTCTTCCGGTGGTGTTATTGTCATGTGATAGGGGCTTGGCGAATAAGGGAAGGATACGCAATGACCCAAAAGCCCCAATCAAGTAGCGAATCTCAGCAGCCAGGCCTCCCTTTTCAGATGTCTCCGTTTTCCCACATCCACACTGAGACGGAGCAGCAACGTTTTAAAATGAAAACGGCCTCTCCAGCGTTTCCAAAACGCTCCATTTTCGGGGCTCGAAAACTCCGGCGTAGTGTGGACAGATGGTGTAAGCGTAGCAAAACCTATGCATTTTAAAACTAAAACGCATTAGTGTAAATGGGGCCTCAGACAAAGCGAAACAGCATATCATGACTGCGTTAACAACAAATACTATAAATGTTAATATGTGGCATGTTTGCTTCTTTTTCAGCTAACGAAGGGAAAGTCAGGATGATCAGCTGTGGTGCTGATAAGAGCATCTACTTCCGCACTGCACAGAAGGTGAGAGACTTTACTTTTAGATCTTAATTCCTTACTATGACCTATTCATCATCATCATCTTTAATAATGGAGGAGTGGCGTTTCCTTCATTGGTTATGAAGGGTGAAACAGGGTCCAGATTCAGCTGTCAGATTCCTCAGGCCTCAAGAAACAGTTGCCAGAGTTTCCAAGAGCGCCTGAATTAAATAGACACACTAGCACTTAACACCCTTCTGCAAATGAGATACCAGCGGCCAGTGATTAAGTGGGAGACACAAACAAGCTCTTCTGATGTCCTGAATCCATCTGGAGATGTCAGCTATAGATGTAAAGTTTAACATTTTGCCGTAAAATCAATCTGCTGCAACTAACGCTATTGCTGTGTTGTTAATCTAGTGGTCGCAACCAGGGGCACAGCTCCCCCTCAAAAAAATAAATAAAAAATAAATGTATATATTTAATACAATATATTTATTTAATTATATATAAATATAAATGATATATAAATATAATTACAGTACACAATAATACCAGTATTATTGTTATTATACAATTATTTTTTATAAATAAATAACAGAAATTAATCCTAAATGTGACTGGAAAACAATCTAAAGACACAACTGGCGTGATGCTAAGATAATTTAAGAAATCTTGAATATTCATTTCATGAATAGCATGAATATTAATTTAATTAGAATTAAGTTCTATAGACAATTCTATAGAATACAAAAAAAAGTTTTATGGAATTATCTGTTGTGTGTTGTCTTAGGTAGACTCATGGCTGAGAATTAGGTAGTCTTACCGCCCTGATCACCCCTCTTTTTTGCCTCATAAAAATCCATCAGGACCCATGCTTAGTCTACATAAGATTATCATGTTATTTAAACTTCTGTTTTGGTGATTTAAAAAAACACACTACGTGCCGTCACCTCCACAAAAGACTGTTACGCCGGTTTCACAACGCATGAGCGGCGCGGCTATTTTTTTGGCGTGTATGTTCACAATCGGGACATACACCAGGAGAAGAGCAGCGCGTCAGCATCAAGTAGAAGCGATGCGTGAGGTGCGCAGGTAAGGTTTTTTCTGGGCAAATGCTCAGTTTGCTTTTTGATTGCTTTCACCAGCGTTTATTCTTTTGCATATAGAGTGTAACGTCTTTATTCTGAGATTACCTTTCATAAATAAATACACTTGCATATAAAGTAAATCGTATCTCAAAGCATTTACTGGGGCATGTGCCCCAGTAAATGGGGTCTAGCCCCTGGTCGCAACCCAATGAAAAAAAAATTGAAAGGCTAATTTTTTTTATTTTTTTTTTGTATTTTTGTTTTTATGTGACTATTAAATACTATTTTTATCTTCTAGATGTTTTGGATAAAATATGGTAATTCTAATAGTTTAATGTCATATATATGAATTTTTTGGAAATCACCAAGCTACCCCCTAACATTGTCTCAGGAATCCAACCCACACTTTGGGAACCACTGCTCTAGGTCAATAAAAATCTCCCTCAAAACTTCAAAATGTGAACTGGAACTAAAAGGTTATAACCTTATTACAAATCCACAAATCTCCTGCTTTTTGCGTGTCTCTGAAGCTCTTTAGTCAGCATTCATGTTATTTTAAGTGGCTACAGTATATAAATAACATTTAACATTGACTTTTTGTTAGTTTTATTTTATTGTTTTATTTATTAATTTTTTGACATAATACACAACTAAATCATGATATTTGTAAGAAAGCTCTTCTATAAAGGAGAATTAATAGTGAGTTGTTTTTCCTTACCGAACATTACTGATCAACCCATTACACATCTCATACAGACTGAGGAGGGGACAGCGTTCACACGTACTCATCACATAGTGAGGAAGACTACGCTGTACGACATGGACATCGACCCCTTGCGGAAGTATGCTGTTATTGGCTGTCAGGATCGCAGCATCAGGTGTGTTTTCTTGGTTTTCTGTGGTGATATTACAGTAAACTTAGTAACTAAATCATTTTGACTAAGGTATGTCTTTAAAAACTGAAAGAGTACGGCTGACGATACTAGCTAAATTTGCCATCTGACTAAACATTAACAAAGAACACTGATCACACACTTACCAAATCTGTAGAGACAGGACAATCAACACAAACTTAAAACCGCGTCTTTTTGTCCTGATTTCCAGATGCGAAAAGCTCTCGGGTAAAAAATGTTCCTTACAAACATATTTTTGCTGCGTGTTAGCAGACGACTGCAATCCAACTGCTTGGTTCCACATGTCAGCTGTGCTTTCATTGCAGGGAAATGGAAACAAAACTTTTATTTCGGCACATTTAAAAATGCAACACAGATGAGCCATGTCTTCGAAAAATTCTTCTTCTACTTGTTTGAATTAAGGTTGGCAACACAACGTGGTGTCTCTCTGAACACTAATGGGTAAAAAGAGTCTACGAAGCTGTATCATGCATATTAATGAAGTTGCATCTCGTCTGGTTTGGTTTAAACCCCTTGCCGTGACGTTGCTTCAAAATTTATTTTTTAAACCGGAAGAACAAATTTGCGGTGCCACGGTGGCGTAGTGAGTAGCACATTCGCCTCACAGCAAGAAGGTCACTGGTTCGAGCCCCGGCTGGGTCAGTTGGTATTTCTGTGTGGAGTTTGCATGTCCTCCCCATGGTTGCGTGGGTTTCCTCTGGGTGCTCCGGTTTCCCCCACAAATCCAAAGACATGTGGTAGAGGTGAACTGGGTAAGCTAAAACTGTCCATAGTGTATGAGTGTGAATGAGTGTGTATGGATGCTTCCCAGAGATGGGTTGCAGCTAGAAAGGGCATCCGCTGCGTAAAACATATGCTGGATAAGTTGGCGGTTCGTTCCGCTGTGGCGACCTCAGATTAATAAAGTGACTAAGCTGACAAGAAAATGAATGAATGAGAACAAAATTGCTCTAAACAACGCAAAAACAATCACTTTGTCACTTTTTAGCTCAAAATATGTGTCCTAATTGTGTTTTTAGCAATGTGGGACGCATATATGACTGTCAACATCGCAAGAAAATGCATTTTTTTGTTTGGTGAACCTTTAACAATACTTCCACAATCACTGCTAATAGTAGTAATATGCTGTCCTTATCTGCATCTGCTAGTTGAGCCTGTCTTCCAGGACTTTCCAGTCTGTAACTTTGTGACTGTGTGTGTTACACCTGCTTTTGTATCTTTATGTACTAGGATATGTTTTGATTACTTTATTTTTACAGTACTCTAATAATTTGAGCTTATGATTGTATAAACAAGTGTTATCATCCACATCTGATGGGTCATACAGTCATCGGTAGCCAGGCTCTCAGCGTTGACAGATTATCACTCAGGTGTTTCTACAGTAGGATGGAATTAGAGGCTTGACTGGTTAATCCAGTGCTACTTAGCATGTTGTAGGGCACGAGCACAAACACACACACTCTTAGAGCCAGCCTGTCTGTACTGTCTGAGACTCATGACCAGCCAAAATCATTAGACACAACCTGTTTACCTCATTCGGTGTTATATCCGGTGCTTGACACAAATATACTCAAGCCTTAATTATTCAACTGGAAAATTCTGACTTAAAGTTTTTGTTAAAATGTATTGAAAAGCTGAGAAATATGTATTTTTTCCACAATGATGGCTGGTGCACATCGTCTTTTTATCTTTTGGGATAAGCCTGTGTCATTTCTGATCAAAACAATGGTTGAATAGCCAGAATTCTGAATGAAGTCAGAATTTGCCAGTGTTATGAACCATTTCAGGCTTCATTGTACATCCAGATCACGAAGTTATGTTTTTCATATTAAAACAAAAGATCTAGTTGTTTTTATTTATCTTGCACATCTTCATCACTTGGTGACGTGTGTGTGGGATCATTACGCCTATATTTTACTTATAAGGTTTGCCTCATTACATTCTTATTACCATTTTGCAATCAGCATAAGCACATTTCTGTAGAACAAATTTACACTTACGCTTTTCCAGCTTAGAGTTTTTGTCTTGTTTCTAGTCCAGATTTCTAAATCAAAAGAATTTTCTAGGTTACTGAAATTATTTTGTTTTCAGAAAAAAAAAGAAGTTAAAATTAAGTGCGTTTCTCCTCAAAACAAGCTAAGTGATCTGCCCGGTGGTTAAGCAAAATAATCTAAATGCAAATTTATTTTTCTTATCCCACTGGCAGTTTATTTTTGCTTGTATTACTAAAAACGTAATTTTTACTTGACTAGAAAAATACTTCTTGGTTGAAGATTTTTAAAAAAATATATTTGGACTAGAAAAGAGTGTAACTAACACCTTTTTTATGAGCATTATCACACGAGTAGCAGTGCCATATGACTGCATATTGGCACTAGTGGGAGGCGGGCCGAGTGCCTTAGCGTCCCACCAGTGACGATATACAGCCATATTGCACTGCTACTCGTGTGATATTGTATTTATACAACAGTTTGACGGTATAATCGTGTGTATGAAAAAAAAATGAGGTATGAGGTGCTACTCTCTTCCTCCATTCGTTCACATCTACAGCTGATGGTCAGAACAGCAGAAACCGTTGCTTAATAACACATCGTCACTTTAGAGCTAGTATTTGAATGATTCTGTAGCGTAATGTCTAAACAGATGATTTTGCTCACATTTTTAAGATTATAAGGCTGAACGGCATGAAATGCCATCAGTCTAGAGACATTTCCCAGTATTTCTCTGTTGCAATCTCGGATATCACAATAATTATCCCCAAAAAAGCCAAAGCAAAGCAAACAATAGCAGATTACTATGGTATAAATACAGCACTGCAACATACAGAAGAGAAAGATTGACTTAGAATGTCACTTACTTGTTTTATAATGATTTCATCAGCTGTAGTTTGAAATACGAAAAGAAAACGCTGAGTTTTTCTCTCCTAAGGACATAGTATGTGGTCTCTCTTGCCATCTTGTGGCGCAAACGTCTTTGCTCTGGTCAGTATGGCAGGCTGATGGCCATCAATACACTGAATCTCAGAAATTATAAATATTTAAATAAAAAAGGCACTGTCCTTATAAATAAACTGCATCGTTGCAATCTAAACAACTATTCTTGACCAAAAAAGCCTTAAAAGAACATTATGTTGAAGTGGGGGGGGG